>CM040430.1:44913756-45364349 GCA_022702705.1 Papilionanthe hookeriana x Papilionanthe teres | reverse complement strand
TCTGGCAGGTAATCGACACTTTCTGATGCAACTTTTAAGCTATTCTTACTTTTATTTACTACGTTCAGTATTTTCTTTTTCGGCATATATACTACTGGCGTAGCGTGTTTACTTTCACTCGATGCATAACTTCGTTAGTATAGCGTTTTCTTGCTTGAGCGTATACTCTTTCAGTTGGTGTGGCGTGTTCTTTCTAGCCGGCGTTTTACTTTTCGATAGATGTAGCTTCGTTAGTATAGCGTGTTTCTTTCCAAGCATATACTCCTATTTAACAGATTATGCTTGTCTTCTTTACGTAGCATGTTTTACTTTCCTTAATCTTACTCACCGTTATCTAATATAACGTATTCTTTGCTTGTTTTACATCTTCCTATCTATGCTGTCGTATAAAGCACACTCGCTCGATAAAACAATAATCAAAAGGGAAATAATAAAATAAAATAAAACATCGGCATAACAATTTGCATGTCCACTTTTAATAATTTAAACTTTAAACCTCAAACTGCAACCTTGCTACGACGTGGAGCACGGAGCACGACTTCGAGGGCAGCACGACCATCTGCAACAGCAAAACTCGTGTCTACATCAATGAAAACCATTCCTTCGTCTAAATAACAAACCATAGGACTTCGAGGTAGTCCGCCTAGTGCGATATAAATCCTCACTTGTTCATTAGGCTTTTGAACAGCCTGACTGTGCAATATAAGACCCAATTCGCTTTAGGATTCCGAGTTCGTCGCCGGTACGACGTAAATCCTCCTATTTTTCAGGTTATTTACATAATCAGGTGATTATGTAAATGTAATTTCTATAATTAATTGACGAGTGATCGAAAGCTTAAATAAATTCATTTCCAAAATTTAAAGCCGCAACGTTAGGATAGTACTGGAAGTCGTCGAGTGCTCCTCGAGATTCGTGACATCCCCTACTCTCTTTCTTCGAATATCGAATAACCGTTCCACATTACGCGCTTTCACCTATCGGATTTCCTACTACCACACTTCGTTGAAAACCCTACCCTCGAATTCACGAAGATAAAACCCGATCTAAATCGAAAGCTTCTCTCGAAGTGACTTCGGTCATTTGAGGGGTAATTGACTATGAGGGCTCGCTTACGTAGGGAGACTTTAAAGACCCAGGGTAATATAAACTCTATTTAATCCTCGTGTATTAAATAGGAGAATTTGTCGATCCACATAAAGTTCGCGAGACTAGCAACGAATGTCATGAATTCCGTAGTTTATTTGATCGAGCGATATCATTAAGTAGGGTGTCTATTCTTCGGGATAGATGCATTACTTGCGATATGATGCTCGTTCATTCAAACTGCTAAATGAATGAAATTCGTTCATTCTCATATTTTAAAATTTAAAGTTATATTTTCAAAAATAGATATATATATATATATATATATATATATATATTAAATTAAATCTCAAAACGCACTTTAACTGCCGATAAAATGTTTTCAAAATTTTTAAATAAGTCCATCTCTAGGTGATCAAAGATCTAAGATACTCTAGTTGACAACATCATTATTATCATGGTTGCTATTATATTGAATTACCTATAGATAAATTTGATGAACCAATAGATGTCATCATATAAATTTTGTTATCATAAGGTTACTCTTCACACACATGATTCTCATAGGTTTATCAGGTCTATTATTGCCCTGGGTGATCATTCACCATGCACACCCCATGTTCAAGCCTTAATACTGCATGTCTAGCAATAAGTAATCACACATTTGTCAACTTCAACATTTGGAAATCAAGGTTATTGTAACATTTGTGAAACCTTTTTGTCCTCGAGCCCTTATCTTTTTATATGAAATATGAAAACAATATTATTTGGCTACCTACCTCCAAGGTAAACAATTTGACTTTGTTGTTAATTGCCTAGTCAATGCATATGCATACTGCATGACTTTTAGGCGTATTATCACATGTGTCGAGATATTGTTGCACCGACGAGATTCTAAGCCCTATATTTTCTCCATTTTAAATCTTAGTTTTTTCTGCATTGCATAGATTTAATAGAATTAGTTAAAATTCATCAGTGGAGTTACAATGCTTTTTTTTTATTCAAGGAGAATAAGTCTTATCATCATATCACATCCGTGTAGCACCAACACTTCTAAAAATATGTTTTACCCACATTAGACAGTATCGGATACCGACACTTGTCCGACACGCCCCGACAATTATCCAACGCTACAAAATATATCTTTGAATTTTACATGCCTCAACACCGCATCGGAGTGGGCTTAACACAATTTCAAGAAAAAAGAGACACGAGAAGTAGAAAGTTATAATTATAGAACAACAAACCTTTATCCCACTAAGTGGAGTCGGCTACATGAATCATTTTTCTCCATTGTGTCCTAAATATACGTATAACCTTAGTTATATATCATAGTTGAAACCTCCTCATCTCTCATCCTGTTAAAGTTCCCTCTAATATTTGTCAAAGTCGAGTATTGAAGGTGCATCCAATATTTCTTGAAGTCGAGCATTAATAGTTCTTTCTTTGTAATCATAAGAATTTTAAACTTTAAATATATAAGTTGGATGAATTCTTTAAAACATATTTTATGTAATTTAACAATTATATTTTAGAAGCATGAGGTTCTATGATATAAATTAAAATTATGAATTTAAATTTTATTCTTGCATTATGTGTGCGGTGATATTTTTAATAAAAAGTAATTGAAAAATACATATTTTATATTAAAAACTAGTTAAATATAAAAACACCTCCATTACGTGTCGTGCACTATTTTTTTTATTAATGTCGCATCCCCGTTTCATGTGCATATGTCCCCGTGTTCTTGTCCGTACGATCCCTTTTTCGATCCCTCTTGAACAAGCACAAGACATAATTGAGGAAGACAACACAATCAAACATAATTTCCTCTAGCAACCTTGTTGAATCTTAGCAAAGAAGAGCAGGGGATCAAAAAACTTCAACCTTGATAGTCAAATGCATAAAATTTCTTTTGTGATCATCCAAAAGATTCATCAGTTTTATTCATTCAATGGTGAATACATTTTTGAATTTCACAAAATAAATAATATTGCCACTAATAAATTGTGAATTTCAATAGTCTTTAATATGTGTGATCATTATTTTTGTTCTTTTTGAAACATTCAAACTAATACATGATACTAAGATGAAAAGGAATATAATCACATTACTATGGCACAAAATGTATTTACCCTTATCGGAAACAACATATAATAATATTTGGTGATCTAAAAAGCATAGTGGGATAAACAACTTTAACACAAAAGTTTAAAATATAATAAATGGAAAATAATAACATTTATGCTGATCTCTTAAATTGATATTGGATATCAATAACTATAGATATAACTAGCTCAATATAATAGATATTTAAATGAAGACACGCTTACACAATCAAATATGCAAAGGTCATAGTTATGAGCAATACACATTAATTTCTATAATTAATGAAACATAATTGTCTGGTGTCCAATTATTTAATGTATCATTGTCGTCACACTAGTATCAAAATAGTTTGTTTACTTCTATTTTTAGTCAGTTTTTTTCAATCTTAGATGTGTTATATAATTTGTCTAGATTTGGCATATTTTGATATTACATAGTTGTTGCCTGCTCCATTAGCCTGTTATAGTTGTTTATATAGGTTGAACTGTCTCAAATTTAATTTTTAATCTAAAAACCTTAATTTTCATAATTTTTATTAATTCCTAAATTAACAATATAGATCTAACTCAAATAATCTCAAAATAACTACTTATATTATCTTTCTAGCTTGTCTTAATGCAAACTTTTTTTATGGAAGGAATCATGAAAATTGTATTTTTACCTGCTAAGCCACAACCACCTTAAGCCCAAGATACACCCACCAATTACCCCAAGCCACACCCACCAATAACCCCAAGCCACATCCACCATAACCCCAAGCCACAACCACCATAAACCCAAGATACACCCACCAATAACCCCAAGCCAAACCACCAATAACTCCAATCCATAACCACTAATAATTCTAAGCTACAACCACCATAACCCCAAGATACACCCACCAATAACACCAAGCCATAGCCACCAATAATCCCGAGATACAACCACCATAACCCCAAGATACAACCACAAATAACCCCAAGCCACAGCCACCAATAACCCCAAGCTGCAACCACCAATAACCCCAAGATACACCCACCAATAACCCCAAGATACACCCACCAATAACCCAAAGACACAGGCAACATAACCCCAAGATATACTCACTAATAATCCCAAGCCACAGCCACCAATAGCACCAAGCGACATCCACCATAATTCCACCCACCATAACCCCAAGCCACACCCACTAATAACCCCAAGTCACAGCCACCAATAACCCCACCACAACCACCAATAAACCTAAGTCACAACCACTATAATCTCAAGCTACAACCAACATAACCACCGATCATTATCGAGAGTTTTCCCATTTGAGCCACTCCTACTTGCTTTTCCACGTCCTACCGTGAAAACCTAAACCCTTGAATTCTTGAAGACAGAACCACCGATCATTATCGAGAGTTTTCTCAAATGACACCAGTCATTTGAGATGTAATTAACTATAGAGAACTACCGTATAGGAAACTTAGACTCGAAGCGAAATAAACCATACACTAATCTTTCTATTAGGTAGGGAATTTGTCGATCACACATAAAGCGTTCGCAGATCAAACTGGATGTCACGAGTTCTTTAATTCGTATGATTGGTCTCTATCAGTTGTGAAGATACATTACTCTTTTGAGAAAGTGTATCATTTGTGACATCAGACACGATTACGCAAATTATTGGACAAATGAGATCCAGGCGATCTCATTTTTTAAAATTAAAATACACTACTTTCTAAACTACTTTCCAAAATTATATATCTTTTATATTAAACTAAATCACTAAATTTTATATTCTTTCAAAGAAAAAATGCGGCCGACTATTAATAAAGCAAAATAAATCCTATAATTGCTCGTAATAACAACAGTCCAGAAGTAATAGATCCATCCAATACAGTGAGGTATGAAATCCAGTAAACATAGAACAGGCAAATCGCTGGTATGGAAAGCATGGCATCCAAGGGGATATTAAAACCAACAAAATGCGGCAAAGTAGGAAATCTCCCCAAGCTAATAAGTTGAAAATATCATTCCAGAAGAGTAGCATGACCACATGAAAAGTTCCAACCACAAAACTGCAACCATCAGCAAACGTAGAGGCCCTGTACAGCCACCTAAACCACAAAAGGAACCGGGCCACCAGAAAAAGATGTTGTGGGCTTAGAAACCTATAGAAGTTGCATAAGGCGTCCTAGAAAGGCCATGAGAAACTTATAACCACACAACATAAGCAGACGTCTAATGCAGAGAATTCTGAGAGAAAATTGCTAGGAGAATCGAAAAGAATCAACATCTAATAAAAGGTGCATCTAGCAAGTCACCAGCCTATAGTACCTTTAATCGATCCACAAGGGATCCTCCCACACTTATTCCCAAATGCCCCAAACCAGCAAGGAAATCTGCTGGTTTATTTCCTTCTCTAAAGATATGAGACCACTGTATAATGAAGCCTTTATCAGCTAATAATTTCCTAATATTATTCCAAGTGTTGAGTAGCTCCCATGGGGGCTTAATAATACCCAGAAAAATGTCAATCATGACCTTCGAATCAGCCTCTACAACTAAGCAAAGCTAATTATGATTAACATCAATTAATAGTGCCAATTAAAGTGCCCATAGTTTAGTTTCCAGAGGAGATTGTGTAACAAAGGGGAAGAAAGAATCCCATACAAGCACCAATTGCATCTCTAAATACGCCCCCCCACAGCCGCCCTCCCATTCTTGACACTCTCGTTAATATTGAGCTTAAGCTACCCACGGGGAGGAAACAACCACTTGAATAAGATAGGTTATGAATATCAGTGGAGAGTGAGGAAGGAGAAGAAAAATTATGGCTTTTGTAAGCTTTAGATAAGTATGCCATAATATGAGCTACAGTTCTCCTGATAGAATGAGCAATATCATCAAACTTTACAGAGTTCCTTGCTATCCACACGAACCAAAGAATGAAAAGGGTAGGAGAAAGAAAGAGTCCATTTTCACGTATGTTTTCCAAAACTTACAACATTCAATTAAAGTATCCCAACTACTAGGAACCCAAACCCCAATGAGGAATGCCACATCTCTCCGAACCTCCAACTTGAAAGTGCAGTGAAATAATAAATGAGAATCAGAGTCCTCTTGCCTTTTACATAGAACACATTGGGAAGCTAATTTTAAACCCTTCATTTTTAAAATGTCATCATAAGGTATACAACTATACCATGACCTCGAAGCAAAGAAGGACATAGACGGGGTAAGATGCCTTTCCCAAATAGCATTACCCCAAGCCCATTCACCAAAATGATGAAGGGTAGAGTATATATATTTCGCAACAGAGTAGTTCCTTCTATTTTAAAAACCGGCACATCTTTTTTAGGGGTATCAAAAGTAATTTTTGACAGAGGATATGCTTCCAGACCCACGGCTTCTCTAAGTAAATTGAGATTCCAATATCCATTGTCCTAAAAATCAGAAATAATAGCATTAACGTTAGAAGGGTTTGAAAGAGAGGGATCAAACCAAATATCATACCAAAATGAAATATCACCTCTACCAAAATCCTAAAAAATGAATTGTTTCGCCACATCTCTAGCCTTAAGAAGAGATTTCCATATACGAGAGTCTCCTACTCTCCATCCAACTCTAGATGGATGAGAGGAAGTACAATACTTATATTACAAAAAATTGGCCCACAACGAATCATTCCTCCGGAATTTAACCCAGAGCTTAATCATATTAATATCGACAATATGATTAAGCTTCTTGAATCCAAGTCCAACAACAATAAGAGGCTTACAAATTATAGCCCAATAAGCCTACAATTTTTTTAGATCTCCCTCCAGCCCATTAAAACCTATTAAAGCATCTTTCTATAGAGAGTTGGAAATTTTTTTTTCATTTTAAAAACATGGAGGCCATAAATTGGGATGCTACGAATAACACTTTTAATAGAGGATTCTATCACCATTTGAAATAAATATATTTCTCCAGTCTCTAATCTTCTTTTTGATTTTTTCCACAAAACTATCCATTTGGATTTGCTTCCTCCTCCTTAAGATATCCACCTCGAGATATTTAAGGAGAATGGAAGACTTGGAGCATCCCAAATAGTTGGCAATAGTTGTAACCATCTCCCTCTTTATAACTTCACTAACAGAGAAGTGACATTTAGATTTATTAAACTCCAAACTTGAAACTACTGTGATTGATTCAAGGGTATCCCTTACCTTCCGAATGGAAGCCTTTATAGCTTTAGTGAAAATTATTCATCGTCAGCATACCATATGGCTCACATGAATTTTGGATTTATGAGAATATTGTGTTTATGAGTGCTCAATCTGTAATTTATTCAACACACGGGATAAATATACGTGCATACATATATAGATATGTACGTAGTTTGAGATCAAGTATCTAATTTCTAGGAATGGAGGGGGCTCAGTCTAAGGAGGGAATCATCATATCTCAAAAGAAGTATATTTTAGACTTGTGACTATAAACCTGTTAACACACGCATGCATTCTAACAAAATCTTAAATAGAAGTAAAGAAAGCTCTTCGGTTTACAGAGGAAGATATCAAAGACTTGTGGGTAAACTACTTTACCTATCATATATAATATTAGATTTTTCATATTCAGGAAGTGTGCTAAGTAAACACATGAAAAGCCAAAATGATTATCATTTTGAAACTGTGGACAATATTCTAAGATACTTGAAGATGACTACTTGATATTCTTTGTTCTTAAAAAGATTTAAAAATCATGAGATTGAGATATACATAGATACTAGTTGAACGGGAGAGAAACTAATAGAAATTAATGACTGGATACCATTCATATGTCCGAGGCAATCTCACTACGTGGAGAAGCAAAAAACAAGCAGTTGTCTATAAGAGTAGTGCAAAATCTGAATATCTTGCTCATGCACTAGTAACATGTGAGAGAATGTGGATTCAATGGCTATTATGGGAACCTAAGCATGAGATGAAAGACAATATTAAGATGTTCATTGATAGCTAAATTAGTGTTGTATAGTCAAAAATTCTGTGAATTATGACAAAAAAATATATCGAGATTAATCGACACTTTACGATGCTGGGCATATCCCGCGCATACGTGATTTCCAGTGATGTGAAACATATCCCCCTTCAGTACCTAGATCAAATCGGTCTAGTTATTTTTATTGTGGTGGAGTCAGCCGATCCATTTGTGTAATAAGTACAAGTTATAAATTAATAAATAAATAATACTAGTAATAATCATAATTGATTAGACATATCCCTAAGGATTCATTTTTAGCTGTCGAAAAAGTTATTGATTTATTTGAATATATTTACGGAGAGAGAGCGAGAGAGATCATGAGTGGGAAGGAAGAATGAAGAACACAGAAGAAGAAGAAAAAGAGAATGAAATAAATTACTGTTTGTCTATGTGGTAGATCTCGACTCTTTCGCAGCCGAAAGAAGCTGACGGAGGCGATGCCGCGTTTGGTTTCATATCTCATAAATGAAGAGAAAGAAGACGGGAACTATGACACTATAACATGCGGGAAGAAGAAGAAAAGAGAAAGGAGACAGTTTCATGTGTAAAGTGGAGAGCGAGCCCCTATGAAACCCTAACTGTGCAACTTTAGTGTGAAGAAAGAGGAAAGAAGACGACGTATGTGTGTGCTATGCTAGGTTGAGTCAAGACCACAGAGGAGGAAGAAGATTAGTCGCGTTTGACATGTGACCGAGAGTTAAAAGGTGAGTATACGATTTTAAATTAATTTGTTCAATTAAAAAATTATATATATATATATATATATAGAAATATATATATATGGGGAATGAGAGAGAAGCTCCGGATTTGTAGGAGGGATTCTTGAAGTTTGCTACGATTTCTTCAAGTTCTTCGGGTTTTGGATTGTTCTTCCTTTGGTGTTCTCTCGATTAGGATTCAAAATCCTGTTTTGGGTCCGGATTTTCTTCCCGGGCTTGTTTTGGATCCGGTTTTCTTCTTCCCGGGCTTTTGTTTTTCAAATCCTGGATTTGATTTTTCGGTTTCTTCATTTCTCGAGTTGCTTGAATTCTTGATTCCTGGTTTTCGTCTTTGTTCGTGGAGGGTCTCCTGATTTCTTGATGGCTGAATTGATTAATGGCAAGGCTACTTTTCTTGAAATTGCTGGTAGAGGAATTTCGACCAGATAAGATAAACTCACTTTTCCTCAATGTTACCATGACACGGTCGTCGGGAAAGGTGATTGTCAATTCATCAAACAAGTGGGTAAAAAGGGAGGGAAACCAGCCCTTATTTTCTCCGATGCTTCGAATTGATATCTTTGGTGGATGTTCATAAATTCACACTAATTGGTAAGTTTCAATATGGTCATCCAAAAATGGAAAATATTAGAAGGATCTTTGATGGGCTGAAATTGATAGGGGCTTGGAAAGTTGGTTTATTTGATGGTAGGCATATTATGATTCATCTTTCTAAAGAAGAAGATTATGCTAATCTTTTTTCCGGAAAAATTTATCATGATGGATGGTAGATATATGAAAATCTTGAAATGGTCCCCTAACTTTGATCCAAATCAAGAAGCCCCTATTATTCCTATTTGGTATAGGCTTCCCAATTTAAAACTTCATTTTTTCAATCATCAAGTGATTTATGCTATTGGGACTGCTATAGGGAGACCATTAAAATTGGATATGTCCACTTTTAATCTTTCTAGGCCTTCCTTAGCCGAATTCTTGTAGAAAGAGACATTACTCTACCCGATATTGATGAAATTTGGCTTGGCTCTCCTCATAATGGGTATTGGCAACCTATAGTTGTGGAACAAAAGCCTACATATTGCTACCATTGTAGAATGTTTGGGCATTCTAAAGAAAGCTGTTTTAGATTGAAACCAGAACTTAAACCTGTTAATATTAAAAATATTAATTCTTCTGCTTTGGTTAAGGATGGATCTTTACCTGAAGGATCTTTAACAGCTGGAATACAGATTCCAAAAACTACTGGTAATATAAGTTCTCAGACTATTGATACTGTTAATGCTACTGTTTCTGGTCATCAAACTTCAATACTCGTTATGGAAGTTGCTTGTTGGTTCTCTAGATCCTTTTAATATTCGAATTACGAGTCTACCATATTGATAGAAAGTTCTATTATGAATTCCAATATTTCGAGAATCCATCGGATTTACTCGCTTCTGTTCAATCGAGTTGCTAACTCGCTGTTCCTATTTTGCCTTCTTCGTTTATTTCTTCGCTGATCCGACAATGGCTTCGGTAGAGATGTTATTTACGATATTGGTTTAGTAAATAAGGGTTCCACCTCTCATTCTGATATTAATTTGATTACTGATGCTCAGGGATTGGAATCAAATTTAGCCAATGAAAATTATGTTGAAGATGATAGAAATAATTACTTATCTAAAGAAGTGATACCTCCAACAATGCTATATCCAGTTTTTAATATTAAACCACAAGAGATTCCTGATATTCCTGCTAATATGGCTATTGTCAATAATGAACTAAATGAGGATTGGGTAGTGAAAAGAAGCAAGAAGAAAAAATCTGTTGATCATATTTCTGCTGAAAATATTATTCCTTCCAAGTCCTACTGCATCTTCCTTCTCTAGATTGACTAGGGGAGGAAGATCTACCCATCATGCTTAATTTTCTCTGTTGGAATATTAGGGGAGTGGCAAACCTTGGCTCCCTTAATAGATTGCCGAGAATAAACGGGGTTAATAAGTGTTGGATGGTGGTTCTTCTTGAGCCAATGGTTAAATCTAATTATGATGCATTTACTAAAAAGTTCCCAGGATACAACTTTATTTACAATTCATCCAATAAAATTTGGGTTTTTTATAGGAAAGAATTAAAGATTGATATTACGGTAGATCATTCTCGATTTCGCATGTTCATTTTGAGATTAACTCTTTTAAAGGTTATGCTTCTTTTGTCTATGCTGCTTCAAATAAAGTGGATAGAGAGGATCTCTGGTCCCATCTGAATATGATTGGTCAAACTATCAAAGAGGGCTGGATGGTTGGAGGTGATTTCAACTGTATAGCTCATCCTAGTGAGAAGAAGGGAGGCAGAAATCCTAATCTGAATGACTTGCTATTTTTTTCTGATTCTATTAAAAATGCTGGGCTGTTTGACATTGGTTTTGAAGGTTCTTCTTTTACTTGGAGGAGGGGTAATATTTATGAAAGATTAGATAGAGTTCTTGTTAATAAGCCATGGTTTGATTTATTTCCTATCTCTAAAGTTCAGCACCTTGTTAGACTGGGGTCTGATCATTCTCCTCTCCTTATTAAGCTTGCTGTTGCAAATATTGTCCATAAAACCTGCTTCAGATATTTGAATGTATGGTCTTCTCATCCTAATTGCAGGCAGATTATTGAGTCTAACTGGAATATTCCTATGGATTTCTTAAATGCTAATCCTCTAATTCAGCTTTGGCAGGCTCAGAAAAAGCTTTCTAAGGCTTTAACTAAATGGAATTGGAGTGATTTTGGCAATATTAATTCCAATATAAAAGCTGCTGAAGAATTAGTTTCCATAACTGAATAAGCTGTTGAAAATGGCTCCTGTTCTGATCATGACTTATTCATTGCCAATGGAAAATTAAATACTGCCATTCTTCAGGAGGAACTGTTTCTCCAACAAAAAGCTTCAGCCAACCATTTTCTTCATGGAGATAGAAATTCTAGATTTTTTCATGCTTGTAATTAAATATAGAAGATCTATTAATTCTATCTTAAAGATTAATTCTTCTACTAAAGGATGGATTTATGATTCACAAGTCATTGCTGAAGATGCTGTTCTTCATTTCCAGAACCTGTTTTCTGCTCACCCAGTTACCTCATCTATTTCTGTTCAGTTATTGCAAGGTAACTTGTTTAAAGGTGATGCTACTCAGTTAACAAATCCTCCTACAGAAAATGAAGTTTTTTCTGTTATTAATTCTCTGGATAGCAACAAAACAACGAGTGGCCTGATGGATATTCTTCTGATTTCTATAAAAAGTTTTGGTGTATTATTAAGCATATGGTGATGGCTGCTATCATTGCTTTCTTTCAGGGTTCTGATTTGCCTAAATATTTTGCTTCCTCTACTATCATCCTTATCCCTAAAGATAAATTTAAAAACAGCTGGAAGGATTTTAGGCCCATATGTATTACTTCCACCTTTTCTAAGATCATTAGTAAGGTTCTAGTGGATAGGCTGCAACCTTATCTATTAGATTTAATCTCTGAAAACCAATCTGCTTTCATTAAAGGGAGATGCATTAGTGACAATATTCTTCTTGCTCAGGAGTTGCTTGCCGATATTGATAAGCCTTGTAGAGGTTCCAATATTATTCTTAAGCTAGATCTCTCCAAAGCTTTTGACTCAATCAATTGGTCTTTCATCATTGATGTACTAGTCTGCTAGAGGTTTCAACTCTGATTTTTGCTCTTTAATCTCTAGATGGCTGGAGAACAATTATTATAGTGTTCTGATCAATGGATATACTTATGGTTTCTTTCAAGCTGGCAGGGGGATTAAACAAGGAGATCCATTATCTCCTTATATTTTCATCTTGGCTTTCGACTACTTCTCTAAATTATTAAATCAAGTTCGGTTGGCTAATCCTTATGTCCAATATCAGCATAGATCTAACATTTTGGTTAGTCACACTGGCTTATGCAGATGATGTAATTGTCTTTTGCAATGGGAGTAAACAATCTATTAAATGCATTATGAGATCTCTTTCCGGTTTTGAATGCGTTTGGAATGGAATTTAATAAAGCCAAATGTTCTTTTCTAGCTAGTTCTTTGATGAAGGCACATATAAAAAATTGGATATTGGATTATACTTGGTTATAAAGAGGACTGTTTATCCTCTTGTTTATTTGGGCTTTCCTTTGTCTAAAGGAAGAAGAAGATTATGTCATTTTGATGATGTGATTACCAAAATTTGTTCTAAAATTCAATGCTCGGTCTAATTCTTTTCTTTCTAATGGTGGAAGAATTACTCTTTTGAAGAGTATACTAACTTCTTTCCCTTTGTATATTCTCCAAATGGTTAATATGAAGAGAAGCTCTCAAAAACTGCTTTCAGTTATTTTCAACAAATTCTTATGGGAAGGCCAGCATAAACAAATGCATTGGACAAGCTGGGATAAATTATGTAAACCATTTGCCTGTGGTGGTCTTGGATTTAAAAGCTTCAAACATCTTAGTTTCTCATTCTTTTGTAAACAATGGATCCATTTCAAATCAAAGTCTTCACTTTGGTCTCTATTTCTTCATGGGAAATATTGTAGAACATCCCATCCCTCTCGAGTTCGAAGCTAAATTAGGAGATTCCAAAAGCTGGAAAAGACTTTTAAAAGTAAGAGAATTTGCTTTGAGCTGCTCTTTATTTGGGATATTGGTGATGGTCGAGTGGATTTTTGGCTTGATAATTGGTTATTTAATGATCACTCGTATAAGCAAGGTGTTACTTCTTCTAATCGAAAGTTTCGATTTACGGTCTAACTCCAATTGGGATGAAGATAAGCCGAAAGTCGCTCGTTAATATTGACTTGGTGAATAAAATTAAGTCTATACCTTTACAATCTAATGTTAAGGACGGATCGATTACCAAGAATCCATCTACTCAAAGTCTCTCCAAGTTCATTTACCTTTCTAGTAATAATTGGACTCGCTAATGATTAGGGCAAGAAAATATGGAATAAATACATAACTCCTTCTATGCCATTTTTCCGTTGGAAGCTTTTCAGGAAGTTTTTGCCAACCGATGATATTCTGAAATTAAAGGGTATTCGGGTACCTTCTATGTGTCCTTTTTGTCTCTCTAGTGAAGAATCCATTTCTCATTTATTTATCGGTTGCAATGCTATACGGAGAGGTATGGAAGACTGTCCTTAATCAAAGGGGATTGTCTCATAGATATTGTTGTTGGACCAACCTTGTTGATTGCTCGGCAAGATTGGAAGATGACAATCTGAATTCTATATCCCCCTAATTATATTTTGGTTCACTTGGATGGTTAGAAATGAGATTATGCATAATAATATGGTTTTTCAACCCAAAGTTATCATAAAAAACTGCTTGAATTTTCTTCTTAAGATGACAGCTTCCTTAAATTTAATGAATAAGCCTTCAGTAATCAAATTCCAATTGATCATTTGGAGAACTCCTAAATACCCTTGGGTTAAAATCAATACTGATGGAAGTTATATACATTCCACTGCTGTTAATAGTTCTAATCGTTGGTATTGGGGCCTTATGCGAAACTACAAGGGTCTTGCTTATGGGTTATCTCTCGCTCCAATTTCTGCCATTAATGCATTAGAATGCGAAGCTATAGCTGTTTTTGGAGTCTAAAGATAGCTATTACGAATCATAAAGGCCCAATTCATGTGGAGATGGATTCATTAGTTTTACTCGAATATTCTTCTACATAAATCGCCTACTCCTTGGTATCTTCAAATTTGGATCAATAAAATTTCATTATTGGTATCTAATCTACCTATAGTTTGGAGTCACATCCATAGAGAGGAAATCACCAGACTAATTGGCTTGCTTCAGAGGCGGTTCTTCTAAGGACATTTTATGCTTTTCTTCTTTGGATCTTAATTCTTCTATTTTTAAGGAGTTTAGAATTTTATTGCATGGGGATCCGCTTTCCTTTCCTCGTATCGGATGTACTAGATCTTCTTGATTAATATATTTTTCTTTTACGCAAAAAAAAAAAATATATATATATATATATATATATATCTAGACGTAGGAATGTTGGCCTTTAAAAGAGAAGCATAATACTAAGTTTAGTGTTGTTGAGATGACAATGATTAGGTGGAAGAGTGGCTTTACCCTTAAAGACAAAATGTGAAATGAATATATCTGTGATTTGGTTGGTGTAGCTTCAGTGACAGACAAAATTAGAGATTGTTGTCTTAGATGGTTGGTCACATTAAACGAGAACCGTCTGATGATCCGATTAGAAGATTAGATGCTTTAGATTCGACTTATGCTTATGAAGGCAGAGGTAGACCTAGGAAGATTTGGGGTTTTTTTTTTATAAAAAATTGATCTTAATTTATTAGATTTAAATGAAAATATGACACTGTCGGCCGCTGAAAAGTGCGTTTAAGATTTAATTTAATGTATATACATTATTTTTGAAAGTAAGAGTTTTAAATTTAAAAATATGAGAATGAGGATGGACGGATCTCATTCGTTTAGCAGTTTGAATGAACGAGCGTAATATCGCAAGTAACGCATATGTTCCGAAGAATAGACACCCTACTTAACGATATCGCTCGATCAAATAAACTACAGAATTCATGACATCCGTTCGGTTCGCGAACGCTTATGTGGACCGAACAAATTCCCTATTTAATACAAAAAGAATTAAATAGGGTTTATATTATCCGAGGTCTTTAAAGCTCACCTATAGGCAATGACCCTATAGTCAATTACCTCTCAAATGACCGAAGTCACCTGAGAGAACTCTCGATTTAGATCAGGGGTTTTTGTCTTCATGAAATCAAAGGGTAGGGTTTTCAAAGAAGTGTGGTAATAGGAAATCCGATAGGTGAAGGCGCAATGTGGAACAGTTACTTCCAGAGTCAAAGAAAAAAAAGGTAGGAGACGTCACAGACCTCGAAGAGGACCTCGATGACTTCCCAGACTATCCTAATGTTGGGCTTTAAATTTTGGGAATGAATTTATTTAGTTTCAATCCTGTCGATTAATTATAGGAATTACATCTACATAATCACCTGATTATGCAAATAACCTGAAAGATAGGAGGATTTATGTCGTATTTGACGACGACCTTGGAATCCTAAGCTAGTTAGGGCTTATATCGCACAACAGAGCTATGCAAAAGCCTAAAAGAACAGGTGAAGATTTATGTCGCACTAGGCGGACTAGCTCGAAGTCCTAGGGCTTGTTATTAGACTAAGGAATTGTTTTCTGATGTCGACACAGGTTTTGCTGTTGAAGATGGCCGTGCTGCCCACCGTGCTCCAAGCTCCACGTCGTAGCAAGATCGTAGTTTAGATTTAAGTTTGAGGTTAAAGTGGACAAGAAGACCGTTTCATTTCATTTTTATTATTATCGTTATCATTTTTATTGCAAGAGTGAGTGCATATATTACTGATGATGAGACGAAGAGTGAAAGAAAGCGGTAAAACAGGTGTATGCTACACTAAGCAGAAAAGACATGCTACACTAAGCAGGAATACATGCTATAGGAAATAAAACATACTACGTTAGCAGGAATATGTGTTGTAACAAGTAAAACATGCTATATTAATTGAAGCAAGCACTAAGAAAAGCTAAACATGCTACGCAAGCAGAAGTAGGTATGCATACTATAGGAGGTAAACATGCTATACTAACGGAGAGCAGTACGTCGTAAATATGAACAAACCTCGTATACCCGGGAGATCCACCTGTTGTAGCTAAGTTAAAGTGCGTCATGCAAGCAGAAGCCGAATAGAAAACGTGAATATCGTCCAGAAAGCTCGAGAAAAGGTGGTGACTGACCCATAACAGAAGACTCGAGAGAGTGAGTAACGAAAACAAAATAGAGTCATCGAAACCTCGGGAAAATAAAATAAAATAAAACAAAAAAAAGGGGGACCACGAGTGCTTCATCCAAAAATCACAAGAAAAATTTGAAGAAAAAGAAAGCCGCAAGCACTCGGGTCGAGCTAGGCTCGGAACCGTAGTAGATCGCTCGAAGGGTCGTCGAAGGCTACTCTGGTCACCCGAGTGTATGAGCTCGCCACTCAGCAAGAAGGGTGTCCTACTAAACCTAACTCAGGAGAGTGTTCCTTAACCCAAGACTGATAATCGACAAGTGGACAACCGTATTTTATAATATAGTTTTAAAATTTATGTTTTTAGCATACACATAAGTTTCAGGCATACAAAATGGAGTTTGTATCAATTTTTGATTGTAGTGGAAATATGTATTTTTTTGTTTCAAAATGTAGTATCATATTCTTATCAGGTTTTGAAAATCGTGATTGTTCACTGGCGCGATCATTTTGTCGGATGTAGGATCACTAACAATCCTGAGAAGGTGCGGTGCCCTGCTAGCGCTGTAGCGGTGAATGATACCGTCATCCTGCGGTTCATCGGGGCCCTGGAGCGAGTCCTGATGTCGTAGGATGGGATATCATTCTACTCTGCCTTTAGTATCATTGCTGTCATTGCCCCAAAAACAAAACAAAACCAAAACCAACTCCGAGTGAAGTGGGGAAAACATGTCAATCAACGGGAAGAGAAAGAAAATGAGATAACCCATCTCCAAATTTGAGAAAGACCAAAACGGGAGAAGGGTTAATCTAAAATGCCCCTAACACATGTAAAAGTAGAACACTAAAAGTGAAGCCCGAGGTCCTTGAATCAATCCTGAGGATATCATCTTCTCCCTTAGGCATAACTGGATCGACTCCCATAACGGAGTGTCCTTTACATTCAGATAAACTAACACAAAAAGAAAAGAAATCCGGAAATCTCTTTTTTTTTTTTTAAACCATATAAATCAAACGGGGAAAAGAATGACTCGGGGGAAAACCCACTACTAAATCTCCAAACCCATAATAAAATCCAGATCTTCCAAATCTCACATTAATTTTCAAGTCTTGAAACGCAGACTCTCCCAGTAGATCCACCTACAGGCTCGGGACCAAGGCTAAAGCAATAGGAAAATCGCAAACTTCCAACACATAAGAGAGTGGATGAACAAGCTCATAAGCCAACAAACTAGCACCAATTCCACCAAATAAAACCTCTAAGAAATACTTCAAGTATCGTGCTCGATTCATTTTTCACAAGTAAATCAGGAGACACTTCCAAATTCCTTCAATCAATTTCATAGACAAGCATAGCAAGAAGCAAGACCACCACCACATCAATAACCCCACCAAGGCTCTCGGCCAAGGCTACAAACAGGAGAAAAGGCTCACGGCCAAGGCTACAACAAAAGAGCAGCAAGAGGTAAAGTCCTCACAATCCAAATCACCTCCATCAGGCCCACGGCCAAACCCCATACAAGCCTCTCACACTAACTCCAATTCCTTACAAGTGCATGAAAAAAAGTCCACTAGATAACCAAACGGTTCGGCCCATACAAAGCCTACAAAAAGCATAAACCCGAGCCACAACAAAGGTTGCACCTATAGGAACAGCAGGAACCAAAACCGAGCCCCAAAATGCCACGGGACCAGCTGCTAGGCAACAGAAAACAGAAACAAAATAGGTCCCCAAATCAAATGCCAAAGGGAACGGCTGCTAGGAACAGCAAGGACACAAAGCCGAGACAAACCAGACCCCAACCCGAGCCACAACAAAGTCAGAACATGCCCACATTGAACTGTAGTAGCTCCAACATAAATCCAAAATAGAAGACAACAAAGGAGCAGGAATCGAGTCCACATAAAGCCAAAGACAAGAACCCAGCTTTAAATTATAGCAATCCCAACATGGAACCAAAGTAAAAGAGTGCTAAAGGGGGCAGCCAACATTAATTAGAAAATAGAGAAATAAAAGGCTCCCAAACAGGTGCGAAGGAGCAGCTACAAAGAGCAGGAAATCAGAAACAAGCTCTCGGGTAGGGGCTGAAACAAGCAAACCGAGCCTCTAAAATGAAGCCAAATGAATCCCTTAAAGCATTAAAACAAAGGGGCAGCAGCTATACATCAAGAAAGGGCTCTCGGGTAGAGCTAGAGTGGGCTAAATGAGGACTCCGACAGCCCCCAAAATTCACCCCAATGTAAAAATAAATCCAGACTACTAAATTAAACGTAAAGTTGAAGCAAAACTCCTCCATATATTCATCATAACAATGAATGGGGCCATCATATGCTTAACATGAGAAAATACATGGGGCCTCCCCAAACTGAAATAAAACTTCCCTCTAGCATATAATTTTGACAAAGGAAAATTATAAGGAGCAAGAGATGAGCCCCTCCATAGGCATATTGAAAAGCTAAACAAGTTCCTCCATAACTCACGCTAAATGAGAGTGGGTAAGGGGGCTTATAATGCATACCCCAACATGCTAAAAGGAGGAACTATCCTTGTCCCAAAGCCACATTTCCAATCATTCCAACTTGCTTTGAACAAAAGAAAAGAAAAGAGCTAATGCCATACTATATTTCCATCACCTCAAGCAAGTAGCAAAAAGAGAAGAGCTCATATCATGCTAGCATGCCATATCGTTCATTGCATCGAGCTAAAGAGGCTCGGTAAAGAGAAAACTGAAAAGAGGGAGGAGAGAATAGTTACCAGTTAATCTGAACAACACAAAGAGAAAGAGCTTGGGTAAGCCAACAAGCAAGCCGAACCAAATGCCGAGCAGCTCACAGCTCGAGCAAAACCAACAAGGCAAAAGGTGCAGCCCTCCTTTCTTCTTCTTGGCTAGAGCCAAGCCTTTTCTCCAGCACACACACACTCACACAAGAAAAGAAAGGCAAGAGGAGAGAAATGGCAGCACACCCTCAAAGAGAAAACCAGCCAACCCTAGTCCCAATCCCTAAGAGAAGCTTATATAGCCGGCTCAAAGAAGAAGAAGTCACGCACCCTACCTGGAGGAGTCGGCTCGAGAGGGAGAAGGAGGGAGAGGTGGCGACAAAGGTCGCAGAAAAGAATGGCGTCAGGAGGCGGGAGTGGCGGCAGGGAATGCCGAAAGCACCTGCTGCGAGCAGAGCCAGGAGAAGTGGCGAGGCACAGTGGGGACCTGGATCGAGTCACGCAAGGAGCTGCGGGAGCCAGGGCGAGCGGGGCTTGATCGGCCAAGAGGCGCGATCGAGGGGATGAAAAAGGGCTCGGGCGCATGCGTGTGTTAGGGAATTAGGGATTTAAGTTTTAAGGATTTAAAATAAAAGAAAAATTCTTATTTTATTATTTTATTTTTTTAAATTGCGTCAAACTTCGTGTCGTTTACTCGTGCTCGAAACCCCGGCAAAGTGCATGTCCTTCCTAAGCAAATTCGACGTTCCGGACGCATCGGCGCAGTCAATTTCGCGATCCGGAGTCGTTCGGGCAACTTCGACGTCGATCGGGCTGAAAGTGTGTCACGTTTCGACCCTTCTGAAATTCTGACTTGGTGTCGATCGTCTCGGCATCCTGACTTTGACTTTGATCCGTCGCGGAGAGTTTGAAGACATCGGGACCGCAAACCGAAGAATTTGTGCGTCCAGTGGTGCAGAACGTGCACGAGGTTGTCCTATTGTCCAGTGGTCCTATAGGAACTCAATTTGGACTCCTAACGTCAATTCCAACTTACTATGAGCTAGAGGTACGGAATTTCGTCCGGGATTCCAAAAGAGTGACGAGGTGGTTTCAGACACTTCTAAAACGGGCTGGTCCGGTGCTAGGAGTCTAAGGACGTCGGGGAAGCTTCTAAGGCTAGAACCCTAAATCCTAGGAGGAAAACTAAACCTCGACAAAAGTGAGGTCAACAGACACTAAATAGGACTCAATGGAGAAAAAAGTTTCATGTAGCCAACCCTACTTAGTTCGATTAAAGCTTTGTTCTTGTTTTTGTTGTATATATATAGACTTAGGAAGACTTGAACTTATTGTATAAAAAATGATCTCATTGTATTATAATTAAATGAAAATATGACACTAAATAGGACGCAATGGAGAAAAAAGATTCATGTAGCTGACCTCAATTAGTGGGATTAAGCCTTTGTTGTTGTTGGTCAAAGGGCAATTATATTAGAATAGAAAAGATACATAGAGGTTGTATGAGAGGGCCCAATAAAGGAACCGTACCCATACGGTACAACACACAAAAACCCCAACAACAACAACAACAACAACAAAGCCTTAATCCCACTAAGTGGGGTCGGCTACATGAATCCTTTTTCTCCATTGCGTCCTATTTAGTGTCAAATTTTCGTTTAATTCTAATAAATTAAGATCATTTTTTATGCAATAAGCCCAAGTTTTCCTAGGTCTCGCCTCGCCTTTCTTAACATAAGTTGTATTTAAAACATCTACTCTCCTAATCGGATCATCAAGTGGTCGACGTTTAATGTGACCAAACCATCTAAGGCGACTCTCTCTAATTTTATCCGTCACCGGTGCAACTCCAACCCTATTACGGATATATTCATTTCGCATTTTGTCTCTAAGTGTAAAGCCACTCATCCACCTAATCATTCTCATCTCGGCAACACTTAACATTATGCTTCTCTTTTAAAGGCCAACATTCAGCACCATAGAGCATTGAAAGTCTTACCACCATCTTATAAAATTTTCCTTTCGCTTTAAGCGGTACTTTTCTATCACACAATAAGTCGGACGCATTCCTCCACTTCAACCAACCAACTCCGAATTCTACTATTAATATCCCCATCTATATCACCATCGCTTTCGAACAATGGACCCGAGATATCTAAATCGTTCACACCTTTTAATAATTTCGATCACCCAAAGTTACACTTCGTCACTCGTACCTATTACTAAAATTACATTCCATGTATTCAGCTTTAGTTCTACTCAAACGAAGACCTTTAGACTCCAATGTACACCTCCATAATTCAAGCTTTTCCCGACTTTTTCTCTTGTCTTATCCGCGAGGAGGATATCATCGGCAAAAAGCATACACCAAGGTACATCCTCTTGTAAATGCCCGTAAGACCATCCATAAATAAAGCAAAAAGATATGGGCTTAAAGCCGATCCTCGATGTAAACCAACAGAGATAGTAAAATACTTGGTCAATCCTCCTTCGCTCGAACACATGTAACAAATCTAAGCATACATATCTTTAATGACTCGAATATAAGTCATATCAACACCTTTCTTCTCAAGAACTCTCTAAAGAACATCTCTAGGAACCTTATCGTAAGCTTTTTCTAAATCAATAAAAATCAAATGTAGATCCTCCTTATTATCTCTCGTACTTCTCCATCAAACCTCTCAATAAATGTATAGTTTCCATGGTAGACTCGCCCGCATAAATCCAAATTGATTATGAGAAATCTTCGTAATACGTCTTAACCTATGTTCAATTACCCTCTCCCATAATTTTAAAGTATGACACATCAATTTAATTCCTCTATAATTTGCACACTCTCGTGCATCTCCTTTATTCTTAAAAATGGGGACCAAAATGCTCTTTCTCCACTCCTCGTGCATCCTTTTAGTTTTTAAAATAATATTAAAAAGTTTAGTAAGCCGGAAACCCCCAAATCACCTAAACATTTCCACACTTCAATCGGGATATCATCGGGTCCTACAAACTTCCCCTCGGTTTTCTTTAAAGCCTCATCAACTTCTTTTTTACTAATGCGACGGTAAAATGAAAAGTTTTATTATTATTAACGATATTAAAATCACTAAGGTCGATCGTACTTTCAAGATCATCATTAAAAAGTTTATCAAAATAACTCACCCACCTATGTTCAATACTTTTTCTAAGAAAATTACTTTTCGATTTTCATCTTTAATACACTTTACTTCGAGTTAAATCTTTACTTTTATTTTCTCTTTGTTTGACTAGTTTATACATATATTTTTCACCTACCTTAAGATCTCAACATGTTAGTAAAGATCACTAAGTCGTAATTTTTAGCGTCACAGATTATTTTTTTACACTCCCGCGGGCCGTTTTATATTTTTTCTCGATTCTCTACGTTTTTACATTTAAACCAATTCTTATAACATAACTTCTTATATTTTATCTTTTCGCACATTATTATTCCACCACCAACTATTTTTATTTATGAAACTTTTTCTCGATTCTCCAAGTACATCTTTAACTACTTGTTTAATAAGTATTAGTTAATTTTTCCCACATAACATTCGCGTCTTCAGAGAACATCCCAAATATTTAAATCTTAAATTTTACTCACAAAAATAATTTTATTTCATGTCTTTTAGTGCACCCCATCTTATTCTACGACGTCGAATCCTAATATTCTTTATTTTACAACTCTTCATCTTAAAATCTTAACTAATAAACGATGTCGATACTTAATCGCTCACTGGAACGACCTTACAATCCTTACAATCTCGACGATCTCTTCTTCTCATGAAAATAATCAAATCGTGTTTTATTAGATCAATTCTTATAAGTAATAAGATACGCTCATCTTTTTCTTGAATAAAGTATAAGAATAATCATATCATACGCTTAAAGAAAATCTAAAATTGCTCTACCTTCTTCATTAATCGCTCCATAACCGTAGCCACTACGAATATTTCGAAATCTCCTACCACTTACCGACACGTCCATTTAAATCTCCTCCAATAAAAATTTTTTCTTCAAGGATGTCAGTGTATTAAGTCTTCTAAATCATTCCGTAATTTATCTTTAGACTCTATATCTAAACCAACTTGATGAAGCATAAACACTTATAATATTAAAAATCTCAAGCATCAATAATAATCTTAAGTCGCTATAATTCTATCTCCAACTCTATTAATTTTAACAACATTATCTTTCAAACTCTTATCTATAATTACACCTACACCATTTCTAAGTACGACTCTTACTCGAATCACCATAGTTTAAAACCTAAGCTTATCAATCTCCTTAGCCTTTTCTCCAACCCATTTAGTTTCTTGAATACATAGGATATTTATCTTTCCATGGATCATAATATCAACCAATTCCATAGTTTACTATCGAGAGAACCTATATTCCAAGATTCTATCCTAATACTAAGTATCATGGACTAACTTCTTACCCGCATCCGTCCGTAATGTGGGAACCTCGCTTACTCGACACTACACCGCGGCTGCCGGCGTAGCGGCTCGCACACTTTCCACTCGTATTCGGCCATACAAGCCGCGTCGCTCTAGTGGACGCCCTAGCACTTACACAATGTTCAAAAGGATTCATGTCATGATTTTTTTCGACAAGTTTTACGCTGGCTGTCGACTACCTAACGCAACCCTCCACTTTTCACATCCGGGCTTGGGACCGGCAACGGCAGTGTAAATCTAAGATGTCGAAACTCGCAGAAAATAAGTAGCTAGGGAAGAGCCAATTTAGTTCTGCCTCTTCCTTGAGTTATAAGAAGGGAGTCAGCTAACAAATTATTGAGTTTCGAGTCATTCCCCGAAGTAACCAATGTATTATCCATTAAGTTCCCGAGCTTGAGTATTCCTCCATTCTTCTTTTTCCTCTTAGATGTGTAAATCTATCATTCCTCATCTGAAGACTGGCTCATCTGATCAGTGTCAACAGATTGTGGGACATGTATAAGAGGATTAGCCCCTCACACCTGACTAACAATAATATCTTCATTTTAAAAAGGTGGTAGAAATGTTTCCTCAGCACCTGATGCTTCCTGAGGAGAATGAGCTTCAATGCTCTCCTAAATATCAGATCAAACGTTGTCCTTTGTAGGCAAGGATTCTGCAGTGTTGTTTTAAATAAGGATTGAAGCTGTAGATTGCCTAGCTGAATCACCTGCCAACACATCAGTCACAAAAATAGAAATAATATTGTCAGGGGGGTCTCCGGTAGAGGGAGGGAGAGCTGACAGCGTGTTAATTAATGTATCAATAGCCAGTGGATTGCAATCAAGAGTGGAAGGGGGACAGGTATGAATTGGGGCAGACCTAATACATTTTTACTATAAGGCTTTAAATGAGGATGCAAATGATAACATTGAGAATGAGAGCGTCCAAACATATGACATTGGGTGCAGTAAAGAGGTATCTATTCAAGTTCCGCTGCTGTCAAAAGCCTTGATGCTGTGAGCCAATCGTTATCTCCCCCAGAAAAGGTAAAATAATCTCATTCAATCAATACTCTGGCTTCAGAAGGCCGACTCAAATTAACTGTAGGAATATCATTTTTGAGGGGTTTAACGTATACTATATCTATGGAGAAGAACACTTGATAAAAAAGGTGGAACTTCAATCCCAGGAAGCGCAACCAAACATGAATGGTAGGAGGTTCAGTAAGAGGGTCAAAATCGATTGTCCATTTTAAAATCTTCATCACACGGTTATCTATTCAAACGAGTCTTCTCGTAAACAATTGGGCATGGTCTTCATCGTATGATAATTGAATCAGAATATGTCGATCATCCAGTTTATCAATCTTCTAATCCCCTTTCAGCTTCATTTGCTCAAAATCCTTTCGAATTAGCTCGAGTTTGAGGTTTTCATAAAGGAACTTACCAACTAATACCAGCCGGCAGGATGCAGCTAAGGTAGAGATCTCGGCCTCAGAGAGAGATTGCGTGCTTACTACTTTTACGGGATGCTTTTTTGAGAAACCCCGTCTCAAAGCCGAGCACAAAAGCATTGTGGTATCGCTGCGGAAGCATATTCGAAAGAGAGGCGCGAGCGGGGTTATCACCGACAAGGGCGGTGGCGTAAGAACGAAGCCCCGAGGCCATCACCTCGGCCAGTGTCTGCCAACTACGCTAACCCCACTACCAGGGGACTGCGTCAGGAAGAGGGGGTTGGCGGTGTCGAATGGTTGCGGCTTTGACAGAGAGGAGCTGCGTCAGATCCTGCAAAGCCCTTCTTCTTTGAGAGAATGAAACTGTCGTGGTCTTGCAGGATAGGCGATTGTGAGCAGACAAACGTCGTCTTCGGGTAGGAGACGATGTGCGAGCATACAGACGTCATCATCGGGTGAGGCGAGCAGACAAGCGTCGTCGAGCAGCGACCTGCGAGCAAACGAAGGAGCGTCGTCGTCTGGCAGGGCAATGTGCGAGAAACCCTTCGTCGTTGGGTACGACGAAAAGAAGACGCGAATCATCGTCGTGGGAGACGACAAAAACTTTCGAGTGAAGTCGATAGTTCAACACCGGGAATCGCCATCGGGTGAAACCTAGCAGAACAGCCTGCTACCGACGCCATTCATATATTGTGTTGTGTGTATATATATATATATATATATATATATATTTATATATATATATATATATATGTATGTATTTATGTATGTACGTCTGTATGTCTCTGTCTAGAAAGTTTTATTGAACTATAACTCAAGGTATAGAAGTTCAGCTTGGAGGGGAGAAGTAGTTCGTGAGGTGTGCGAGCTAAAGGTGGGAGACTAGTTTGAGCGAACTTAGGTAGGACTCGCCCTGCTCTGGCGATTCCGGCGATGAAGGGAGGGGGGAGCTAGGGTTTCTTCCATGGCCTGAATCACTTAGCAGGTGAGATTGTCCTTTCTTCTTCCTCTTGTTTCGGCTTGGTTTTTCCTCGATTTGGATTTTGCCTTGTTTTGCTGTTGGATGTGCTTGATCTTTTGGGGGATTTGTACCGAGTTATGCAGCGGCTGTTACCGGAGGTTCCACCTCCAAGGCAGCAAGTCGATCTTGTTTCTTTCCTCAGACATTTCATGATGCTCTTGAGTTTGGAGGTGATTATACCTTTATCAAAAAATTGGGAAGGAAGAATGATAAACCAGCTTTGTTCCTCACCGATGCAGAAACAAATATTCTGGCTTCAGTTTGCAGATATGCTCTTGTTGGAAAATTTTCGTATCGGAATCCCATGCTTGAGATTATTAGGAAATATTTTGATTCTCTAAAGCTTACATGTAGTTGGAAGGTAGGTTCGCTAGATGACTGTCATATTCTCATCCAACTCACTAATGACGTAGATTATACCTAAATATTTGCTAAAAAAATTTTATGGATTGATAATCGCGTTATAATGGTTTTGAAATAGACCGTGTATTTCGATTCGAAATGGAAATCCCTATTTTCCTGGTTTGGGTTAAATTTCCAGGGCTCAAGGTGCTTTTTTTTAATTATGAAATCATTTATACTCTTGCAACCGCTTTTGGTAAATCGCTTAAGGCCGATACTCCCACACTTGATACAAACATGCCATTTGAAGCGTGTGTGCTTGTTGAGCGAGACATCACTCAATATTTTCCAGAGGTGATTTGGATTGGCCCCCCTCATCAGGGTTATTGGCAAGAGATTGCGATGAGATCTCATCTCCAATATTGCTTTCATTGTGTATTTGCTAATGATGTACTTCTTGTGGAGAAAACTAGAGATAGAGTTCAGAAAAAACATGAATGATAGAGGTCTATAGTGGTGTCTAAAAGCCTTCGTTTGAGTAGATCAAAAATTGAATACATGTAATGTAATTTTAGTAGTAGTAGCTTTAGTGGCAGAGTTGTAACTATAGGTGATCAAATTAAAAGGTGTGAATATTTCAGATTTCTCGGGTTTATTTTCAAAGTGATGGTGATATAGATGGGATGTTATTAGTAGAATTCAATTTGGTTGATTGAAGTGGAGGAATGCATCAGGCCTATTGTGTTATAGAAAGACACCACTTAAAGATAAATTTTATGAGATAGTGTCGAGATCTGCAATGCTCTATGGTACAGAATGTTGGCCTTTAAAGGGAAAGCATAAAACTAAGTTAAGTGTTGTTGAGATGAGAATGCCTAAGTGGATGAGTGGCTTGACACTTAAGAGACAAAAGGTGAAATAAATATATTTGTGATCTGGTTGGTGCAACTCTTGTTGCAGACAAGAGAGAGTTATCTTAAATGGTTTGGTCACATTAAACGTCAACCATCTGATGGGGAGAGTAGATATTTTAGATTTAACTTATATTAAGAAGGAGAGAGGTACATCTAAAAAGACTTGGACATATTGAATAAAAAAAGAATTTAATCAATTAGAATTAATGAAAATATGACACTCAATAGGCCTCAAGGAGAAAAAGTTTCATGTAGCCGACCCCACTTAGTGTGATAAATGCTTGTTGTTATTGATGTTGTTAGTGACTCTTTTCTAAATTAAAAGTTTTGAAAATCTGTGAACAAAAATGAAATGTGAATACCGTCCAACCACAATACTTGAATTGGTTAATTCTAAGTTATTTTAGGCTGAGTCGCGACACCTGGGGCCACTCTTAGTTATCTTATTAATATAGATTTTATTTCTTGATGTTTTAGGTTAAGTTGTTTTGGGTGTTTTGTAGTGGGACAGCCGCCGACGTCTCTTTTTCCCATTGATGGTTGTATTTTAGGGTTTGAAGTGGTGCTTTTGCTGTATATTGGTCTCCAGGTGATGCGTATCTTCTCTATACCCTTTCATTTCTCTCTTGCTTTGCTACCACACCTCTTTCCTCGTTGTAGGTTCACCCTAAAAACAACCATTTTGTTGTTTTCTTGGTAGATTTCCTCAGTCCAGTCCTTCCTCTTCATTGCCATTGTTATTCCACCCCTCCACCTTCGCTGCCGCTGCTGTTTAACCTTTGCTGCCGCCACCATTTCAACCCTCCACCCTTGCTACCATCACCTTGGATAACCCTCTCACATCTCTCCCTGCTATTTGCTTTTTGTCCGACATTGTGGAAACAAATGCTTTGCTGTTTTCTGCTTGCCAGCTGCTCTTTTCACCCCCACATCACGTTCGAAACTCTCGCTGACCACCACCAACGCTACCGGATTACTTCTTAGCTTGAGTTCGTGTGCTAGTTATTGAAATTTTAGATTCTTGTATGTTGGTGTAATTTTCCATGTGATTTCCATAGTAAAATTCGGTTTTCTTATTATTATCTGGTTAACTCCAGTATCACTTCAGCTTAGAAATGTTTTACAATGAAATTGTTCAGTTTAGTTATGTTCCTACACATTTTAGATGGTTGATATTCTTGCCAAAGCACTACCAAGGCTTTATCATGATAAATTGAAGTTCAAGTTTGGTTTGTACGATATATACCACCTAGTTGTAAGGGGAGTATTTGAATGATCCAATCTACATTAGGAAGAAATTTATTTCTTTTTCTCATAATATAAATATTTGTATTTCTTTAATTAAATATTTCCTTTTTCGTGTTCTTCTTTTTGGAGGAATTTCTATTTTGTTTCCTTTCAACATAATATAATGTAGCAAGGTCCAATGCATAATTTTGTATGAAAAATAAAATTATTTTTTTTTCTTTGCATTTTTTATTTTACTTTTTAAGTGATTCAATATGCCATGAAACTAGAAATGTTATTCACTTGTCAGGGAGATTGTTTCGTTTCAGAATTTATTGTTCTTTATAGGCTTGATTCCATCTCAGGAAACTCTACCTTAAGACCGATTATCTTTGAACATTGCCACACATCTAGTAGTCCTTCAAGGAAGAGTTATTTGGTGTCCAAGGTAGTTGATGTAGCTAGGTGTAGAATATGCCCTTACATCTTTAAAAGGGCAAGTACTCGTCAAAGTTACTTTATTTTATTTTATTTTGGTTATTTCATTGGAGATTATTTGAAGTTAGTTGTTATGTAATCTTAGAAAAATATACCTAGTTATCTGTTAGTTCATATCTTAGCCCAAGTTGAATACAACTATGCCACATCAACTTGGTAGCTCGGGTTCAGTGAGGGCTCACTACACACTCACTACACTCATACTCTACACTCTCACACACAATCCAAATCCTAAAACCACACCCATACCCAACTTGACTCCTCGACTCATGTAGGTAATTCATATGGATGGACTCCTTAACCCCTAAGCCCTCGGTTAAGAGGGTTATGTAACAACATAAGAATGCCTCAAATGAGTCCTCTCATGGCTCATATGCTTAACATGGCTTCATGGCTCATATGTTTAACATGGCTTCATGGCTCAACCAAGGTGATTCCATTTCTACCCATATTTGATCAATTTTCTTTTTTCCAAAATTCTCAATTTTCGGTCTCCTGGGACCCTACACCTATCAAACCTACCAAAAGCCCGTAAAATCGCCCCAAATCCTCCAAAATTCCCAAATCTCCCAAAATTCCCCTTAATTGCACTTAAACATTTCCTCACCAATCAAATTGATCATACATAGCCAAAAATACCGAAGATTCCAAAAATACCTCAATACCTCAAATACCCAAAATACCCCTCTTAGCCAAAAATCCAAAAATTCAAAATTTCCAGAAAATTCCAGAAAATCCCAAATATTCCCAATTTCATTCTCATTCAACTACACCATGGGCCAAATTCTTCAATTTACCCCACTTTTTCCAAAACCCCTAATTAACCGATTCTAAACCCAAATAAACCCAATGTCAAACCAAACCTCCCCCAATTGACCCCAATTTTGGTCCAATTCAATTCTAAACTTCAATTAAATATCCCCAATATCAATTTAGACCAAATACAAGTCCAATTTGATCGACATTTGATTCAATTCCAATTGGAGCCTAAAGCCCAATTTTGACCCATGACCTAAATCAATTCCAATTTGACCCAATTCAACTCCAATTGATCCCAAATCTTTCCCAAACCTTCATAACATCCCCATAAACAAAACCATAACATGATTTTCCCAAAATTTGGACCCAAACCCCACTCAAATTCAACCCAAAACCAAAAAGCCAAATTTTAACCCAAACCCAAACCTAACCCAAATAAGCTCAAGTCCCAAAACCAAAGCCCAACCAAAGTTGAAACCTCACCCCATAAACATTTCCCAACATTAATTTTACATCAATTTCAACCCTAGCCCAACATCGCCCAAGTTACCCCACTCAATTCCACATCGTCCATTTACCAAATCAACCCAAATTCAACCCAATTCAAACCCAAACCACCTCAAATTCATTTCAAATCACTCATGACACATCCCTAAATCCAAACCCAACAATTATTTGCCCAAACTTCTACAAAATTTGCATCCAATTTAAGTCATTCTTAAACCTAAAGGCTCATCCCCTTAAGCCTTCCTAAAAGCCCATCCCAAAACAATTTCAAAGGCCCAAAATCTATGTCAAAACCCATATGACATCTTCATTGATCATACATTTGATAAAATCACCCCCTAAGTTTATTTAATCATTTAAACAAACCAAATACGGCCTTATGAAAATTTTTCATCAAAATGCCTAAATTAACAAAACCCTTTTTCATGAAGTTTACTTAACTTTTCCCAAGCCAAAGATGAGCCATGAAGCCATGCATGCCACATGGAAGCCATGAGAGCCTGGACACCTCTCCATACCCAAAGTGGCAGCAAGAGGGACCCTTTAATGATCCTCTTAAGAGTGATTAACCACTCTCATGTCTCCCCTAAACCTTGCTTAAACTTAATTGTACTTGGATGGTGACCTTCCCCCACTAATCAAGCCGACCTAAACCACTTTCTCTTCAACCCAAACTAGCCATGGGGAGGTGCACCTAGCCCAATCCATGCATACGACAAAACTTAGCCAAAATACACCCTTACCCCCCCATTCCACTTTGATTCAAACCCTTTACACATGGCAGCCACCAATTGACTTCACAAACATCAAGCCCTAACTCCCCGGGAAGCCCTCCAGCCTCTCCTATTTAAACACCACCACCACTCGCCAAATGAGGTGCTAAACAAACCTTAAGGAAACTCGCCAAAATTGTTCCGTACTACCCCCCACACTTAGAGAACTTGGATCCCACTGAAATCCCCCTGCCATTTCCCTCTTTGTGAGCTCAATTTTAGAGTTGAAATCCAAGCACAAAACTGTGACACTTCTCCACAAGGAGCCAATCCCCAAATCGATTGGTCCTACACCTTCACCGTACTCAAGAGAAGAAGTTTACCAAAGAAAGCCTACTCTCCGTGCCAGCCATTGCTTCCAACTTCCAAGCTTTGTGATCGGCCGTGGTCAAATTCACCTAGACAATTCAAGAAAGCCAAGGACTTCATCTCGGGAGCTTGTTTGGACCCAATCGAACGCGACACAACTCTCGCATCGAAGATTCACTTCTCCGAGCAAAGGTAACACTCATTCTTCTTTCCCGAGCTTATAGAGATTCTCCATTTCATTTGAATTAATTTCTTAATGCATGTTTACCGTATGGATGTGTTCGTCTCTTCAAGAAGAATCCATAGAGCATAAGAACTCGAAAATCCGTTCAGAATCGAGTGAGAAATTAAAGGTTAGAAGGTCGACGGCCACGGCGTTCACACCCGGGGGCCGTAGACAATGACCAGGAGCCGTCGGATAGCGTGTGTATCGAGCAACGAAGGTCGTGGATCGCGTCGACGGAGCAACGGGACACGAATCAAGGGCCGCGTGGCATCCCAAGCCGATGGCGGCGCTGAATCAAAAGACGACGCTCGAGCTTCGGTGAGTCGCTCGAGGTTGGACGCTATGCCACTGGATAAGTAGGAAAATAAGGATTTTTCTTATTTATTAAATACCCAAACATCTTCAAAAATTCATAACTTTGTGTAGAAAAATCCTAAAAATAAAATAAAAATATCCACTTGCTCAAGGAATGTAGGAGAATCATGTGGAAAAGAAATCATATAATTTCATTAAGTATTTTATTTTTAATTATTTATTTAGTCTCTGCACTATTTCAATTCTCCATGCATAGGAAATTCACCATGGCATGAGACCATGTGTGGATTTTGGAAGCCTCTCGAACTTGAGAACATTCCATGAATTTTCCAAGTTCGCAGGCCATCCCTATGAGAAGTTATCGATTTTTCAAATTCATGTTGCTATTTTCGAGTATTTTAATTCCAATAATTAGCATGTTGAGAAATAAATTCTAGGAAAATTTGTTGATGTTTCTTATGACCAGAAGGACCTAGCAAAAATAATTTTTGACCTAATTCATTCGAGCAATCTTAATCGGCTTAAACACCCAAAAGAACTTTAATTAATTGGGCTAACCATTCATCAAATTAACTTAAAAAAATTTCTCCACTATCCTTCAAGGATAGGAGAATACCAAATAAAAATTTGAAAACAATCGACTCGATTAACCCCGCCAAATGGGCTTCGATTAAGCCTCTTAAGCAATAATGGATAAAATTAAACTTTAAAAATTCATAACTCACAAAATACTTTTCAAAATTTCACAAAATTTGCTTTCGAGCTCGATATCAGAGGAATTTAAGAAAAATTAAAATTATAATTTTCTAAAAAGTTGATTTTTATCAATATTTTAATAATTTTAATAATTAAAAAAATAATGAAAATAATAAAAATATTAAAACTCACCAAAATGTCATATTTTGAATTCTAAACACTTAGGAACAAACTAAATATTTTTCTTAAGTCCCTAGGAAAGATATTGAATTTTAAAGGTTTAATGTAATTTTTAGTATTTAAAATGTATTTTTTTAACCTTTTCACTAAAATAACTTAATAAATCAAAGAAAATCAGAAAATTATAAAAATTGGTTTCTAATTTTTTTGATATCAGAAAGATTTTTTAAAAATATAAAATTCATTTTTCAACCTTTATTTTATTTTTTAAATTAATTAATACTCCAAAACTCAAAATAATTCTAATAAATAAAATATAACTCAAAAATCACCAACATTGGTCCAAGTGGTCCTCTGGTCATTAGAACATCTCATAATTTTATTAGGGATAGAAACATTTCCTTGGTCATGTTATTGAATTTCCTCGAAAACCCCTTATTTTCCATTAAAAATAATTACATAAATAAATTAAATACAAAAATCACATTTTCTCCTCTAATGTCTTAATTGACATGTAAGTGAGGTCACATAAAAATTTCAAGTTCATTCGAGCTAACATAGTGAGTTATAGAATTATTAAGTCAGTTGGCAAAATTTCATAATTAAAATTTTTAACCTTTAATTAAAATTTTAAGATTAATCAAAAGGGAAGGGTAAAATATTTGATTTTAAACTAATTTTGGATGATTGAAACCTAAATGGTTAAGGGTAGAAACCCACCAATCCTTTTAAGAATAATTAAAGTAAACCTTAATTAATTAATTAATTAAATTCGAAGATTAATAAAAAATTTCAAATTATAAAGTAGTGATATTATGTAAGAAGATGTTTATTCTTTAATTTAAAAATCCCTAAACAAATCACTTCAATAATACTTAATTCTTAATTAAAAGATTAAAATAATAATCCAAATTAAAATTAAATTAAAATTAAATTAAAGTAAAATTAAAATTAAATTAAATTAAAGTCAAATCAAATTAAATTAAATTAAACTAAATTATAAATTAAATTAAATTAAAATTAAATTAAATTAAATTAAATTAAATTAAATTTAAATTAAATTAAATTAAATTAAAATTAAATTAAATTAAAAATAAATTAAATTAAATTAAATTAAATTAAAATTTAAATTGAAATTAAATTAAATCAAATTAAATTTAAATTAAAGCAAATTAAATTAAATTAAATTGAATTAAATTAAATTAAAATCATTTGATAACAAACATAAATGAACATTAAGAATTAAACCTAAAATAACTTGAACACTATTCCAAACTTAAACTAATTTTTTTATAATTAAATCAAAATTAGAATTAAATCATTAAGTCTAAATCATCAAAATACTTAATAACTCATTCTGCCCCCTTTTAAAGCTCTTATTATTATAACTCTTAAATGAAACATCGTTGAAGTATTACCTCACTTATAGGATATTCAATTGTCCTAAGTCTACCGAGCAAAAGAATAACATTTAAACTCCCTGATGATTAATTCACTTGTATACTCACCTTTCTTAGACTTAAACTATCCCAAATAAATATCAAAAGATGTTTAAGTCTCGTCTTAAAAAAGACTTCCTCAATATGATAGGATGTTTATAAGAACAATTGAACTTAATTATTCTTTGATGAAGAAAATTTTCCTTAAACCAAAACACAAGAACCTAGACGACATAAAGATGACTAGTCTATAAAGATTGGGACTTCGATAGACAACCAAAACCTTTCCCTGGGGCCTTTTACCAGACTACGAAACATTTAAATGCCTTAACATGTGTTTTAAGTGCAGCTTGGGATGACGGGAAGACCCTCCAGGTACACTTTTATTTTGTTGCAATTTACCGCAATTTACTTACATGCACCGTTACTTTACTTTTTCGCATGATAAACAACCGTTGCATGAAAACCAAAACCTTAGGATAGTCCCCGAATCAAACCAAAACTAAATTAAAAGTCCCTCGCAAGATAAAAATCACCGCCACAATATTTCAAAATATAAAAACAACTCAAAAATTTTAATCACAAACAGTAACATAAACTACAATCGTTAACTAAAATTAAAATGTCTCGTCGAATGACGGAATACTCGATGATGTAACCTACGTGTCAAGCAATGTGATTTCCCACTGCCTAAATGAAAGTGTGGAACTAATTCAACTCGAGTTTAGCAAATTCATCTCGACTAAGTGAATTCAATGAAAATAACGGTGCCGGGATGACGAACCGCGGATCTTAATCGCTTCCGTTCTAATAACTTTAAGATTTGTTTTAACTAAAACACTAAAAACACTGGACTTTAAGATTCCTAAAACAAAACTCTTCTCTTCTCTTTTCGATTACAATCTTCTTAAACTAAACCTCTCGCAACAACAAGGAGCTCTTGAGCATGGTGGTGGCAAGACGACGAATACACGCTGAAACCCGAGTCTACTTCGCAAAATTTTCTTAGAATTAAATAACCAAGCCATAGGTTTCTATAGTCATTTCGCTGCAACATAAACCTCAACTCTCCGTCGCATCTGCATGATCGTTTCATGTAAATTAAGCCCTAACCGGTCTTAGGATTCCGAGGTAGTCGTTTAGTACGACATAAACCCTCTTATCTTCGAGGCTATTTGTATGATTTTATCATACAAATATAAGTCCAAATTAATTAAATCTAAGTAAGATCAGAAATATCGCATAATATTAGGATTTTTCTTAAATCCGAGCCAAACAATGATAGTTCGGGAAGTTGCCAAGTTTCTTCTTGGATCTTCAGCTTCTCCTACTCCTCTTCCATTGGACTCCTGAAAATAACTGCTCCAAATTTGATCCATTCCCTGCTGAAATTTCCAAAAATCCAATCCTTCGAAAAACCTAAACTTTAAAATTCGAGAGCAAAGTCAATCGATCGTTATCGAGAGTTTTCTGTAAATGATTCACTTCATTTATGATGTAATTAACTATAGGGGCTTGCCCTTATAGAGAACTTTAAGAACCCAGGTAATATAAACCCCGTTTTTTAATTCATTTATATTAAACAGTGGAATTTGTCGGCTTATAAAATTGGTTCGCGTACCAAATGGATGTCCAAAATATTCTAGTTTATTTAATCGAGCCCCATCGTCAAGCAACAGTTTGCCTGGGATAGATACACGGCTCGTGGTGTGGTGCTCGTTTATATAAACTATTTGGGATGTGAGATCGCTTGATTTCATATCTTAAAATTTTTTCAAATTAAAAATTATTTTCAAACTCAAATACTAGTTTTCAAATTATATAATTAAATTAAATTAAAATTCGCCGACAATTTCGTAGCGACCTCTTTTCAAAATACAACACAACTCCAAAAAATACGCCGACATACTTCGGCGACTCCGCTAGGGATTAGTTCCTCTCTCCATTTCGATTAAATGACTTTGCTTTCATAAATTGGTAGTGAGCCCATGCCCCTAGTGGACTAAACTACCATTCTTCGTCGTATACCTCGCTGTTCATTTCATTCTCAACGAGTATAACCAACTCCTTTCGGATTTAGAGCCACCGTTTAGACACCCCTAAACAGAGGTTCCGAGATCCTTTTACTCCTTTTCTCGAGGTGGGGTGGACTCCCAATAGGTGTTAGCTTCAGAGTGATCCTTCAAGTCGAGAAAGTCTCACATGAGACTTTATTTTCCTTTCCTATTCGAATCGATTCCTTACCTTCCCTACACCTTTGAATATTCGTTCCTAATGAACAAATCCTCTAATGAAAGAATCTTTAAACTATAACTCCTTTTTATAAATACATGAATAAACATGTGTTCGGACTCTTTTCGATTCCTTTCTTTTCGTCCCGATGAGAAGAACATAACTCGGACCGACGATCGACCCACCAGAAAATGTCTGCCCCAAAGCTGATTTTCTCCTTCACCAATGGACTGACCGCTATTTACAAGGATAAGCCGCCCAACAATGGGATCATCCGTTTCGGCAAGTATTCGAGAACACAAATGTCAAGATCAATCGATGTTACCCATTTCACACTTACAAAGACAAAGTATCCGAAACCGAAAGACCTTTGATCGAGTTCAACTCGAAGTCGCCCCAAGAGTTCCCTCCCCCGCAAAGGGTTCCAACCTGAGAAGAATACTACCGTTCGTAGAAGGACCGTTGTCTCTACCCCCACCGGTCTACTGCTCTCCGCACCTACCCCCGCTTCCGCCAAACTAAAGGGGAAGGAAGTTTAAATTTGTAACGAACATGTTATCGTGGCAGTAAAGATCGTCAGAAGGCCAAAGCCGTCGAAGTTGCTTTCTGAGGAAATCCCCGAGTTTACCCTCCCACTACCCGAGTACATACCGTTGCCTCGAATACACACCGCTTTTGGAAGGAAGTAGAACTGGTCCCCTCTCCGCCTTGCATGACAAGGAAAATGTCCGCAAGATCGCTTATACATTACCTCAACCGGCATGCTATAGCGACAACAAAAGAAAAGGGCTAGGATTACACCATTTGCCCGACTCGTTGTGACCGTGGATAGAAAAATTAGCAAAGAAAGAGAGAGATGTCCCGCATTAGAAATTTTAAGACTTAATAAAGAAGACTCCGAAGAAATAATCAAGTTATTAATGGAATTTAAAGACTGTTTTGCTTGGAACTACGATGAGATGCCAGGTTTAGCTTCAGAGGTCGCAGTCCATAAGCTAGGAGTGGATCCTGCTTCTGTCCCAGTCACACAAGGTCCCAGAAGAATGCGTCTAGAAATCGAACAACAAGTCATAGATGAAGTTAAAAAGCTAATAGACGCTAAATTTGTCCGTGAAGAACAATACCCGACTTGGTTAGCCAATGTGGTGCCAGTCAGAAAGAAGAATGGTCAGATCAGAATTTGTGTGGACTTCAGAGATTTGAACAAGGTCCAAAGGATGAATTCCTTCTACCGATCCCAGAACTAATGATCGACATCGCTTCGACACTTGAAATATTCTCATTCATGGATGGATCTTCAGGATACAACCAGATAAAAATGGCTCCGAGAAGATGAAATACTTACGAGCATTCGAACGCCGATCGGAGTATATTGCTACACAAGTGATGCCATTCGGACCGAAGAACGCAGGAGCAACATACCAGAGGGCGATGACAAGAATTTTTGATGATCTCATCCACAATCAAGTCGAATGCTACGTGGACGATGTGGTCATCAAAAGCAAATTAAAGGACAACCACCTGTATGATTTGAGAATTGTTTTCGAACGATTAAGACAGTTTAACCTTAAGATGAATCCCTTAAAATGTGCCTTCAGCGTCACCTCCGAGAAATTCTTAGGATTCATTGTCCGACATCGTGGAATTGAAATTGACCCGGAAAAGATTAAAGCTATCTTAGAAATGCCGCCTCCCAAAACCTTAAAGCAAGTACGATCTTTTCAAGGGAAGTTGGCATATCTTCGACGCTTTATCTCAAACTTGTTAGGTAGGTGTCAGCCTTTCTCGGCACTAGTTAAAAAGGACGCTAAATTTATTTGGGAAGAGAAATGCCAGAAGGCCTTCGAGGACATTAAGCAATATTTAATGACACCTCCTGTCTTAGCAGCCCCGAGCCTCGGGTTGACCGTCGATACTTTATACCGCGGCTTTAGACGACTCTCACGGAGCCCTGTTAGCTTAGTGTCAATGATGAGGGTAAAGAAAATGCTCTTTACTATCTAAGCCGTCGTTTACTTCCGACGGAAATAAGGTATCCCGCAATTGAAAAGCACTCGTTTGGCCCCGATCTTCGCCGCTCAAAGCTCGGGCACTACATGCTTTCTCATAAGGTCAACCTGATCTCGAAATTTAATCCATTGCAATACTTGATGACCCGTCCAACGCTTTCCGGCAGACTTGCCAGATGGTCAATGATATTATTGCAATTCGATATAACTTTCATGCCTCTTTGTGCCGTAAAGGGACAAGTCTTAGCAGATTTCCTCGCAGCACACCCTCTCGCCGGCAGAATCTCCTCTCGATGACGACTTGCCGGATGAACAAATAATGAGCCTAGAAGACCCCGATGATCGACGTTGGGAATTATATTTCGACGGAACATCTTCGACACACAAAGACGAAGAATCGCAAGTGATAGTGCTCGGTAAGGCAGGAATCGGACTAATCTTTATAACACCGGAGCGGGGGATGTTAAGATACTCCTACCACTTGACGAACGAGTGTACAAACAACGAAGCAGAATACGAAGCCCTCATAACAGGATTGGAATTAACTATTCAAATGGGGATAACAGACATCAACATCTACGGGGATTCACAGTTAATCATTCAATAGATCGTCGGACAGTATAGAATTTTAAAACCAAGACTCGAGCAATACTTCCAGTATGCCATACAGTTGTTGGAACAAATTCCGAATGTGACAATCTACAAAATTCCCAGAAAAGAAAATGCTTTAGCAGATGCGTTAGCTCGCCTTGCAAAATAATTTGCTTGTTTGCAAGATGAGTCAGTAGAAGTGTTAGTTCACGGACGTCAGGTCCTATCACAGCTCGACATAGACACAATACATAAATCAGGAAAAGGAGAAGAATCAATTGCAACAAGGTGACGGAGAACACGGAAGATTGGCGACGGCCATTAATAGACTACCCGCAAACAGGAAAACTACCGGACGATAGGTCGCTAGCCCATCGGATCAAGAAAAGAGCTCGTCCTACGCATTAATAAACAACACGTTATACGAAGGTCTTTAGATCAAATGTGGCTAAGGTGCCTAAGCGGGTCCGAGGCCCGTGAAATTGTTAAAGAGGTGCATTCGGGACTCGTGGCGCTCACCAGTCGGGTCCGAAGATGAAAATGAAAATTAAAAGACTAGAGGTACTACCGGCCCTCGATGATGACCGACCGCATGAAAATCGCCAAGAGCTGCCACCAATGCCAAGTGCACGGAGTGGTTCTACACCAACCTCCAAATGTGCTACATCCGACAATTGCATCGTGGCCATTTGAATGTTGGGGCACAGATATAGTGGGTCCAATAAAACCACCATCTTCAAAAGGACATCGCTTCATTCTTGCGGCTACAGATTACTTTTCCAAGTGGGCAGAGGCAGTTCCACTCGGAGAAGTGAAAGCACACCACGTGCTACGGTTTTTCAAGAACCAAGTTGTCTCATTGTTTCGGAGTGCCACGCGAGGATCATCTCGGATAATGGGTCGACATTCGAAGCACACAAATCAACAATTTTGTCAGGAGACACGGAATCGACTGTCGATATTCAACAATTTACTACCCAAGAGCAAACGGCCTGGCTGAGGCTTTCAATAAAACTCTCGTTCAAATTTTAAAGAAAACTTTGGACGATAATAAGAGAAATTGGCACGATAAGTTATGAGAAGCCTTATGGGCCTACCGGACAACCTTCAGAACTCCTACTCAAGCTACACCTTACGCTCTGGTGTATGGGTCTGAGGCAGTGTTACCTTTAGAGGTTAAACTTCCTTCACTCAGAATTACAGTTGCAAACAAAATCACGACAGAAGAGAATGCCAAATTATGACTAGAAGAATTGGAAAGCCTGGAAGGGAAAAGACTTGCAGCGCAGTAGAATTTAGAACTAAACCAAGCTAAGATGGTTCAAGCCCATGACAGACTGGTCCGCCTAAGAACCTTCAAAGTTGGTGACTTAGTTCTCGTTCTCAAGAGACCTATCCTTGCACACCATAAGATAGGAGGAAAGTTTGAACCCACTTGGGAAGGGTCGTTTGTGGTTGAAGCAGTATACTTAGGAGGCTCCTACCAGCTAGTGAATTGCTAAGGAGAACGACATATGCTTCCGATCAACGGACGATACTTGAAGAAGTATTACGTTACCTGATGTTTCGAAGGAATGAATTCTTCATCCCTAGAAGCACGGGCGAAGTAGTTACTTATGACTGGGTCCGAACCCAAAAATAATAAAAAATGTGCTAAAATAAATAAAATCATGATAATAAAATTTTCCTTGTTTTCTCTTCCATATCAAAATCTCTTTCCTGATCTTATCACGCTTCATTCCTGTTAAATTTAAAAAATATAAAAGTAATAAAAAAAACTGTCTTTAATAAACATTTTCTTAATGTTCTTGTTCTTAGTACAGCCCCTGATCCTTTTCCTTATCTTTTCGCAGGGGAAATGTCGAACGGGCGGTTGGTCCCGAACTTTAGAAATGGCGTAAGCCTTGCACTCGACGAAAAGAGGGTGAAAGATGGAGCGATAATAGAGATTGACTCGGACTTCGCACCGACGGGCTCGCAATACGAGGAAAGTGACTGGGTCCCGGTTGACCGAGAGGAACTACCCAGTCAGATAGTAATGAAAGTGGGTGGCCCAAGCCACCAATCCAGCAGCAAGAAAAGGAGAACGAACACTAAAGAAGACAAGAGAATCATGTCTGTAATCGCTACAGCAGAGGGCAGGCTTGTCAGCGCCGCGCCCACAGAAATTAAGGAAGTACGAAGAGCTACTCTCACAGCAACTCAATGAAGAAATAAAAATCGCCGTATCCGCAAGATGTTGACTAAATTAGCAGAGGACCAGCGCGACGAGGCTGTTGCTACTGCCAGTACATATACTTCAAGGACACCAGTTCACCAGGGACCTAAAGAAAGGAGGCCAGCTCCTAGGATAACAGAAGAGACCAGGGAAATCTCAAGAAGATCAGAAGAAAGAAGGCTACAACGCCACCAGATAAAGCCACCAGTAATGCATAACCTTGTTGCAGAAGCAACCCCGGAGAATGTCCCGACGGACATCATTCCCGAGGAGCCGAGGTATGCAGTAGAACGTGAAGGGACTGAGCCGTATATCCCACAGTACGTCACCAGGCCCCGCCATTTGCAGATTATTCAAGAATACGAGCTGGAAAGAATGCAGAATGTCGAGAAGAAGACTTTTGAATACTTCGAGAGAATCAGAGGCAGGAGGATCAATATACTAGAAGGCCTCGAGCTACATACAGACTTGTTCTCAGAATACGAACAACAGCAAATCGTGGACTGCATCTGGGATTTGAAAAGAATAGGCCGAGCGGGCCGCTTAAGAGAATACACTTACTCGGAACCCCGGAGATGGATGCCAGGGAAAGGGAGAATTACAATACATTGTGGATGCTGCTACAACTTTGCAGAAGATAGGAAGGGAAACCCACCAGGAATACTCCGTCATGGCCAGGTGGATCCAATGCCATTGGTCATTAAAAGGATGGTAAAGAGAATGATAACATGGAGGGTACTGCCAGCAGATTGCATACCCAACAGCTGCATTATTAACATTTACAAGAAGGGTGACTGCATACCCCCACACATAGATCACCACGACTTTGTCAGACCTTTCTGCACGGTTTCTTTTCTGAACGAGTGTAATATCATATTCGGATATGACCTCCGGATAGCAAGCCCATGTGAGTTCCGAGGGCCAGTAAAGATACCATTACCGGTAGGTTCCGTCATGATACTGAACGGCAACAGAGCAGATGTCGCTAAACATTGCATACCAAGAGTACCAGTGAAGCGGATCTCAGTTACTTTCAGAAGGTTGGATGACAGGAAAGCACCTTACCACTTCCAGCCAGACCCGGAGCTAGAGAGCCTCCGGCCTTACGAGCTGTGAGTTGCATGGAAAATATCACACCTCCAACGTACATCCATACGGCATCCTTGCCAAGGATGGCTTGGAAGGTGATGTTATTGACCATGTACCTCGCTATTCAGACATGGATTTCTAACAGATACCTTTTTTTTTGGATGGATCGACAAAGATCATACATAGTCCGTTTTGAGTCTATATGGATTGTATGAGATGTATTCCAGATCGAGTTGTATGATGTATCTTCAACATGATTGGAATGAAAGTGACCATGTCACATTTTTGGCCTTCACCTCTTTTGTGCAAGTTGACTGGAAAACGCCATTAAAGTTAAATGAACTTCGAACAAAGAACAGAAAAGAAACAAAAAAAATAAAAGAAAACTTTCCTTAAAAAAAAAAAATCTAAAAATGTTGAACACCAAATAAACAACAAAAAATGGGATAGTTAAAGGACAAACAAAACAAATTTAAAGCTCAAATTGAATCCCAGTTTAAATTCATCTTTTCAAATCCTCCAATCCTTCTTCAAATCAAGATCTATTCTAGACCTCCCTTGAAACCCTCTCTCGGGATGATTTCAGAATCACGTAGAATTTTCAATTTGATCCGGATGGCATGGGTTTGTACCCTTCGCCAAGTAATCAGACTTTGATTGATTCCCATGGGATATGGAACACTTTCATATCTCATTTCGATCTCCCGCTAAATCCAAATCTCCACAGTAAATTTCAATTCAAAATTTTCGAGACTGGTACCTAAATTCCAGTTCTCATTCCGAGATCGATACCTAAATTTTGATTCTCATCTGAATTGATACCTACATTTCAATTCAAAATTTCCGAGGCTGGTACCTAAATTCCAACTCTCACTTCGAGGTCGGTACCTAAATTCCGACTCTCGTTCGAGATCAATACCTAAATTTCGATTCTCTTTTGAATTGATACCTAAATTTCAATTCTAAATTCTGAGACTGGTACCTAAATTCCAGCTCTCACTTCCAGGTCGGTACCTAAATTCTGACTCTCGTTCGAGATCGATACCTAAATTTCGATTCTCATCTGAATTGATACCTACATTTCAATTCAAAATTTCCGAGGCTGGTACCTAAATTCCAGCTCTCACTTCGAGGTCGGTACCTAAATTCTGACTCTCATTCGAGATCGATACCTAAATTTCGATTCTCTTTCGAATTGATACCTAAATTTCAATTCGAAATTCCGAGACTGGTACTTAAATTCCAGTTCTCTTCCTTCGAGGTCGGTACCTAAATTCTGACTCTCATTCGAGATCGATACCAAAATTTCGATTCTCATCCGAATTGATACCTAAATTTCAATTCTAAACTTCCGAGGCTGGTACCTAAATTCCAGCTCTCATTTTGAGACTAGTACTTAAATTCTAGTTCTCATTCCGAGATCAGTACTTAAATTCTGATTCTCATATTTTTCGAGGTCGATACCTAAATTTTGACTCTCTTTCAAGATTGATACTTAAATTTCAATTCTCATCCCTTTCGAGATCAGTACCTAAATTCTGATTCTCATCCTTTTCAATCGACACTTAAACTCCGATGCACACTCCTAGGCTGGTACCTAAATTCCAGTTTTCCTTGCAGTCCCGAGGTTGGAACCTAGGTTTCAACTCTCATTTCAAATCCAAATTTCAAATTCAAAATTTTCTCAAATTGATTTCAAATTCAAACTTTTGGAGTTGAGGATTTTACATCCGAGACTGCATTGCTTTAGGATTCTTTCCCTATCGCAATGAAATACATCAAAATTCAAACTTTTGGTGTTGAGAATTTTACATCCGAGACTGCATTGCTTTAGGATTCTTTCCCTATCGCAATGAAATACATCAAAATTAAAACTTTTGGAGTTGAGGATTTTACATCTGAGACTGCATTGCTTTAGGATTCTTTCCCTATCGCAATGAAATACATCAAATTCAAACTTTTGGAGTTGAGGATTTTACATCCGAGACTGCATTGCTTTAGGATCCTTTCCCTATCGCAATGAAATACATCAAATTCAAACTTTTGGAGTTAAGGATTTTACATCCGAGACTGCATTGCTTTAGGATTCTTTCCCTATCGCAATGAAATACATCAAAATTCAAACTTTTGGAGTTGAGGATTTTACATCCGAGACTGCATTGCTTTAGGATCATTTCCCTATCGCAATGAAATACATCAAAATCAAACTTTTGGGGTGGAGGATTTTACATCCGAGACTGCATTGCTTTAGGATTCCTTTCCTATTGCAATGAAATACATCAAAATCAAATTCTTGGGGTTGAGGATTTTACATCCAAGACTGCATTGCTTTAGGATTCTTTCCCTATCGCAATGAAATACATCAAAATTAAACTCTTGAAGTTAAGGATTTTACATCCAATACCGCATTGCTCTGAGATCTCTCCTCGTTGCAATGATTCAATCCGATCAATTCAATTTTCTTTTGAGGTTGAAGATGTTACATCTAAAACCACAAAATTCTAATTTTCATTTCAAGTTCAAATCCCTTCAAATTAATCTTAACAAAACTTCAATCTAAATTAAAACTCAGGCTAAAATTTAAGCTTACACATCAAAACCTAAACTGAAAGAAAATAAAATCTAAATCGAAATTCCCCCAGATCATGTGATTTGGAATTCACCTTCTTTTCCTTTCCCCAGCGAGAGTTCAGGAATCTCCAATCTCGGAGATATACTAGACACTCCCCAGCGGAAACTCTTCTACTTTGTCCTAAGTTTGTCACTTCGACGTTTGTGTTGGTTTTGTTGATCGCTTCGGTCAACACCAATACGCGCGGTGTGCTCCGTCAGCTCACCACACCTATTGGGGGTCCATTTGTTGACCTCATTTTTGATGAGGTCTTCTCTTCTTCTTTTTAGTACTTAGGATCTAGCATTAGGCTTTTCCTTTGACTATCTTAGAGGATTAGAATTGGGACCGACCACTTAGAAACTCAAACCACTTCTTAACTCCCTGAAAACTCCACAAACTTGATTGTAGACCCCTAATTACCTAGAGGGTTGAAATCAAATGTGGAATTTTAAAGGATGAGTTTCTATAGGACTCTTTGGCCTTAGGACTGCCCTGGGTGGCCTGGTCTGGTGAAGGGATGACTTACACACACACACTACACTTATACACTACACTTTCACACACCTCCTAAAACCACACCCATACCCAACTTGACCTCCTGACTCATGTAGGTGATTCACATGGATGGTCCTTAACCCCTAAGCCCTTGGCTAAGAGGGTTAGGAACAACATAGTGAATGCCTCAAATGAGTCCCTTCATGACTCATGTGGGCTTAATATGGCTTCATGGCTCAACTACAATGATTTCATTCCATTCACATTTACCCAATCTTCAATTTTCCAAATTCTTAATTTTTGACCCTCGGGACCCTACACCCGCCTAGCCTACCCAAAACCTTTGAAACTACCCAAAATTTGCAAAATCACCTAAATTACCCAAAATTCCTCAAAAGCAATCCCTAACATTCCCACATTACTCAAATTGATCATCCATACCCAAAAATACCAAAAATTCCAAAAATACCTCCCAATACCCTCCAAATACCCAAAATACCCCTCTTGACCCAAAAATCTAAAAATTCAGAAAATTCCCAAAAAATTCCAAAAAATCCCAAATATTTCCAATTTCATTTTGTTAAACTACACCATGGGCCAATTTTGTCCATTTACCCCACTTTTGTCAAAACCCCCAATTTGACCCATTTTTAACCCAAAGTGAACCCAATGTCAAACCAAACCTATCAAATTGACCCAAATTCTGGTCCAATTCAATTCTAAACTTCAATTTATCATTCCAAACACTAATGTAAACCAAAGCCAAGTTCAATTTGATTGACATTTGGATCCAATTTCACTTTTGGCCTTAAAAGCCCAATTTGGACCCATGACCCAAACCTAACCCAAACTCACCCAATTCAACTCCAATTAACCCCAAATCTTTTCTAAACCTTCCCTAACATCCCTACAAACAAAAAATTAACATTATTTACCCAAAATTTAGACCCAAACCCCACTCAAATTCAATCCAAAGCTAAAAGGCCCAATTTTGACCTAAACCCAAACCTAACCCAAATAAGCCCAAACCCCAAAATCAAAACCTAACCAAAGCCAAAACCTCTTTGAAACACTCCCATAAACATTTCCCAACATTTATTTTACATCAATTTCAACCCTAGCCCAACATTGGCCCAAGTTAACCCAATTTGACCCATATTGGCCCATTCACCAAGGAAGCCCAAATTCAACCCAATTCAAACCCAAATCACTCCCAACTCGCTTCAAATCACTCATGACACATCTATGAACTAAACACAACATTTGTCTGGCCCAATCCTTCACAAAATTCCCATCCATAAATTTATTTTTAAACCAAAAGCCCACTTTCTTAAACCTTCCTAAAAGCCCAAATTTCATGCTAAAGCCCATATGACAAATTCTTCTCATCATACCCTTAATTAAAATCATCCCTAAGCTCAAATCAACCATCAAATGATTCCAAATCAAGCCATGTGCCAAATCCCATCAAATCACTCCTAAATTACCAAAATTCCTAAAAACCTCTTTCATGAAAGTTGACTTAGCTTTTTCCAAGCCAAAGGTGAGCCATGAAGCCATGCACGAGCCACATGGGAGCCATGAGAGCCATGGAATCTACTTTCCACCTCACCATAACCAAGGTGGCAAGAGGAGGGAGCTCTTTCCATGTTCCCTTAAGAGGATTAGCCACTTCCATGATTCCACTAAACCTTGCTTAAGCTTAATTGTACTTGGATGGTGACCCTTCCCCACTGATTAAGCTGACCTAAACCACTTTTTCTCAGCCTAAAATCAGGACATGGAGAGGGGAACCCAACCCAAACACATGGGTTGACACAATTAAACCAAGATTAGCCATATCCCCATGCCATTTTGATCCAAGTTCTTTACACATGACCATGCTCAATTGACTCGCACTAATGCCGAGCCACGACCCCACTGGCCAAGATGGTGACTCGAGACCGGCCGGCCGGCCACCGGGCCGCCGGAAAACGCCATGCCCGAGAGCTCGCATGTGAGCCCAACATTGGAATTCTCCCTTGCCGAGTTGCCCCATGCCCAATGGCCACCATGGCTATTCTTCGCATGCCCAGAGCAGCCGATCCCAACCCTTGGCCATCCCTGTGAGGCTCTCCAGCCACCTCTATTTAAACCCGACCCCCTCACGGCCATGAAGGAGAGTTGCAAAAACCTTGCCGAAACTCTGCCAAAATTGTTCCAAACCCTACTCCATACTTAGAGCAGTTGATCCCCAGTGTCAATTTGCCCTAATCCCCACCAACAGAATCCAATTTCCCAACTGAAATTTCACCCAAAAACAAGGAAACTTTGCCACAGTGAGCCAATCTTCAAATTGACTAGCCCTACACCTTCACTAGACCAAGAGGAGAAGTTTCCCATTGAAAGCCCCATTTCCAGGCCACCCAGTTGCTCCAGACTCCAAGCTTTGTGATCGGGCTTGGTCGAAATCATACCTAGGCGACTCACCAGACCAGGAGACTTCATCTGGAGCTTGCTGGGATCCAATCGAAGGTGACACAACCCTCAGATTGAAGCCACACCTCTCTGAGCAAAGGTATGAGCTAATTCTTCATCCCGAGCTTCTAGAGATTCTCCATTTCAAATGCCTTAATTTCAATGCATGATCACCTTATAGATGTATTCGTCTCTTCAAGACCAATCCATAGAGCACAAGAACACGAAAATCCGTTAAGTATTGAGTGAGATATTAGGGATTTAGTGTGGACGGTCCTCGGGCTAGGAGGCTTGGGGACGATGAACGGATTTAGTGTGGACGGTCCTCGGGCTAGGCGGCTCCGAATCAGAAGGCGACACACGGCGTTTCGGAGCTGCCGAGGTTGACGCAGCGCAGCGTGGATAAATAGAAAATTAGGGTATTTTTCATTTATTTAATTCCCTAAACTTCAAAAAATCCATAACTTTGTATAGAAAAATCAGAAAAATAAAATAAAAATACCCTCTCGCTCGATGAACGAGAGGAGAATAATGTGGAAAAGAAATCATTTAATTTCATTAAGTATTTTATTTTTAATGATTTATTTACCCTCTGCATTGTTTTAATTCTCTATGCATATAGGAAATTCACCATGGCTTGAGACCATAGGGCTTTTGAAGCCTCTAAATTTGGGAACATTCCCTGAATTTTCCAAAGTCAGAGGCCATCCCTATGAGAAGTTATTGATTTTTCAAATTCATGTTACTGTTTTGAGAATTTTAAATCCAATAATTAGCATGTTGTGAAATAAATTCTAGGAAAATTTGGTGATATTTTCTATGACTAGAGGACCCTAGGAAAAATAGGTTTTGAGTTAATTCATTTAAAATAACCCTAATTGGCTTAAACACCCAAAATAGGTCCCTAATTAATTAGAGTTAACCATACATCAAATTGACTTGAAATCAATTCTCCACTGAACTTTAGGATCGGAGGAACCCACCATAAAAATTTGAAGTCAATCTGGACTTGGTTAGCCCTACTAAATGGGTTGATTAAGCCATTTAGTCAATTTGAACTTTAAAAATTCATAACTTTCAAAATGCTTTTCAAAAATTCACCAAACTAGTTTTGGAGCCTCTCTGATATTAGTGGAATTTAAGAAAATTAAAATTTCAATTTTCTAAAAAAGTTGATTTTTGTATTATTTTAATATTTTAGTAATTAAAAAAATAATAAAAATCATAAAATAATAAAATTCACTAAAATGTCACATTTTGAATTTTGAATCACTTAGGAACAAACCCCATATTTTTCTTAGGTCTATTTAATGAGATATCAAATTTTAAAGCCCTAAGATATTTTAAAATTAAAAAAATGTATTTTTTAGCATTTTCACTAAAATAATTATAATAAATCAAAGAAAAATTAGAAAATTGTAAAAATTGATTTTCTGATTTCCTTGATATCAGAGAGATTTTTGAAAAATATAAAATTTATTTTTCAACCTTTATTTTATTTTTAAATTAATTAATACTCCAAAACTCAAAATAATTATAATAAAAAGAATATAATTCAAAAAATCACCAAAATTGGCCCAAGTGGTCCTCTCGGTCATTAGAAATGTCCCATAATTTTCTTAAGGACAGAAACTTTCCCTTGGTCATATTATTAAATTTTCCTTGGAAATCTCTATTTTCCACTAAAAATAATTACATAAATAAATTAAATACGAGAAAAATCACATTTTCTCCTCTCATGTCTTTATTGACATATGAGTGAAGTCATATAAAAATTTTGAATTCATTTGAGCTCAATTTAGTGAGTTATGGAATTAGTAAGCTTGAAGGGCAAAATGGTAATTAAAATTTTAACCATTAATTAAAACTTTAGGCTTAATAAAATGAAAAAGTAAAATACTTGATCTTAATCTGATTTGGATGATTGAAATTTAAATAATTAAGGGTAGAAACCTATTAAACAATTTAAAAATAATAGAAATAAACCTTAATTAAATAATTGATTAAATTTGGAAGAATAATAAAATTGGAATTATTAAAATAGGGATATTATTAGGAAGAGATTTGTTCTTTAATTTATGAATCCCTAAATTAATCATCTCAATAATATTTAATCCCCAATTAAAATGATAATTTAAATTTAAGTTTTAAAATGTTCAAGGACTTAACCATTAAAATTAAATTAAAGTTAAATTATTAAACTCTTTTTAAATTTTCAATTAAATTAAAATTAAAAATTAAATTAAATTAAAGATTAAATTAAATTAAATCAAACAAATTAAATTAATTTAAATTAAATTAAATCAAATAAATTAAATTAAATTAAATTGAACAAATTAAATTAAATTGAATTAAATTAAAAAATAATTAAATTAAATTAATTAAATAAAATTAAATTAAAAAAATAATTAAATCAAATTAAATTAAATTAAATTAAATTAAATTAAATCATATTAAATTAAATTAAATTAAATTAAATTAAATTAAAATAAAAAAAATAAAATCAAGTTAAAATTAAAATAAATTTAAATTAAATAAATTAAATTAAAATTGAAGCTAAACCAGATCAAATTAAATTAAAGTTTAACATCACTTAAGACATAAAGAATTCAAAAATAAAAATAAAGCAACTTGAACACTATTCCAAATTTAAACCCTTTAACTGAGATTAAATTAAATCACAAACCATTTGAACACCAATTTGCCCTCGAAAGTTTTGATTATCATAACTCCTAAACAGAACGTTAAATGAAATATTACTTCACCTATAGGATATTCAAATGTCCTAGTTCACTGAGCAAGATAACAAAACTTGAATTTCCGGACGATTAATTCATTTGTATGATTAAATTCATTTGGACTTAAAACAATTCTAGCAATATTGAAAAGATGTTTAAGATTCTTCTTAAGCACTTCCTCGATATGACGGGATGTTTATAAGAACAACTAAACTTAATTGTTCTTTGATGAAGAAAATCGTCCTCAAACCAAAACACAAGAACCTAGACGTCATAGGAAATGACTAGCTATATGATTAGGAACTTGGTAGAAAACCATAACCCTTCCCTTAGCTTTACCTAGGAACTTGCTTAAATATTCTAATTGTGTTTTAAGTGCAGCTTGGGATGACGGGAAGACCCTCCGGGTACGCTTTTATTTTATTGCAATTTACCTTATTGCAATTTATTTAATCGCATCGCACTTACTTTTCTTGCATGATAAACAACTGTTGCATGAAAACCCACACTTTTAGGATAATCCCTAAAACTGAAACCAAAACTAAATTAAAAGTCATTGCAAGATAAAATTCACCGCCACAACATTTCAAAATATAAAACAACTCAAAATTTAATCACAAACAGAACACAAAACTGCAATTACAACTAAATTAAAACGTATTGTTGGATGATCGGGAATACCTCGGATGACGTAACCTACGTGTTGCTAACGGGATTTCCCACGGTCTAAATGAAAGTGTGGAACTCATTTAGTTGAGTTTAGCAAATTCATCTGGACTAAGTGAATCCGATAAAAATAATGATGCCGGAAGGATGGAACCGTGGGATCTTAACTGGTGTTGTTATAATCAAATTCAACATTTGTTTTAATTAAAACATAAAAAAAACACTTAGAAATTAAGATTTTCTCTAAACCAAAACACTTTTCTCATCTCCTGATTTATAACTTCTAAAACTAAACCTCTGCAACAACAAGGAGCTCGGAGCATGGTAGGCAGCACGGCCATCGTCATCAGCAAAACTCGGATCTACTTCAGCAAAACCATTCTTAGAATCAAATAACCAAGACATAGGACTTCGAGGTAGTTTGCCTAGTGCGACATAAATCCTCAACCTTTTGTTAGGCATTTGCATGATATTGTCATGTAAATTAAGCCCTAACCGGTCTTAGGACTCAGAGGTAGTCGTCCGATACGACATAAACCCTCACATCTTTGAGGCTATTTGCATGACTGTGTTATGCAAATATAAGTCCTAATAAATTAAAATTGGCAAGATCAAAACATTAAACAAACATTAGGACTTTCCTAAATCCAAGCCAAACAATAGGATAGTCGGGAAATTACCGAAGTTTGCTTCGAATACGTAATTTCTCCTACTTTTCTTCCTTTGAATTCCTAAAACAAAATGTTCCAAATTTGATCCATTCCCTATTGAAATTCCAAAATTCAATCCTTTGAAAACTTAAACTTTGAAATTCTTGAGAGCAGAATTATTGATTATTATCGAGAGTTTTCTTAGGTGATTCCCGTCACTTAAGATGTAATTAACTATAGGGGCTTGCCCTTATAGGGAGTTTTAAGAACCCAGATAATATAAACCCTGTTTAATGCTTTCATATTAAGCGAGGGAATTTGTCGGCTTATAAAATTGGTTCGCGGACCAAACGGATGTCACAAATCTTCTAGTTTATTTAATCGAGCCCCACCATCAAGCAGCGTGTCTATCCTTAGGGATAGATACACAGTTTGTGGTGCGGTGCTCGTTTATATACACAGTTTGATTTCATATCTTAAAATTTTCAAACTTAAAATTATTTTCAAAATTGAATGCTACTTTCTAAATTATATATATATATATTTAAATTAAATATAAAATATAAAAATAATGCCGACACATGGGTGGTAAAATATCACTTACAATGTGATTAACTATATCGGCATACCAAGGTATTTTCCACTTATTTATATTATATAGTTGTTCGTCAGGAAAAGTGTCTGTAATTTCATTGTTAGTGTCTGATAATTCACAATATTCTAATCTTGAAAAATGATCTGCAATTTGATTATCAGTTCCCTTTCTATTAATTATTTCAAAATCAAATTCTTGCATCAGTAATATCCATCTGATTAATCTTGGTTTGGTATCCTTCTTTTGCATTAAATATTTAATCGCAAAGTGATCAGTATGCAGAATACATTTAGTTCCAATTAAATAAGATTTAATCAAAAAAAATATACAATTGCTAATAATTCTTTTTCTGTAATTGTATAGTTAATTTCAGCATTATTTAGAGTTTTACTAGTATAGTATATAACTTTAAAAATTTTATCATACCTTTACCCAAGAACAGCTCCTATAACAAAATCACTAGCATCGCACATAAGTTCAAATGGTTTCTCCCAGTCAGGTGAAACTATTATAGGTGTTGTGATTAATTTATTTTTAATATTTCAAAAGCATTTAAGAATTCTGTATTAAATTTAAATTTCTTGTATTTTCTAAAAGTTGGCATAAAGGTTTAGTAATTTTTGAAAAATCTTATATGTAGCTTCTGTAAAATCCGACATGTCCAATAAAACTTCTTACCCCTCTCACTATAGTAGGAGGTGGTAATTTAGCTATAACTTGAATTTTTGTAGGGTTTACTTCCATGTCATTTTTCAAAATTTTATGCCCTAATATAATTCCTCCTGCAACCATAAATTGACATTTCTCCCAATTTAGAACTAAATTAGTTTTTTCGCATAGCTCTAAGACTTTTTTAAGATGATCCAAGCATATTTCAAATGATATTCCAAATACAGAGAAATCATCCATAAATACTATTATTCCATCATCAATTATTTTACTAAATATAGACATCATACATCTCAGAAATGTTGCAGGTGCATTACATAATCCAAAAGGCATTCTTCGAAAAGCAAATGTTCCATAAGGACTGGTAAATGTAGTTTTCTCTTGATCCTCAGGAGCAATAGGAATTTGTTGATAGCCAGTATATCCATCTAAAAAATAAAAGTATTTATGCCCTGCAAGTCTATCCAACATTTAATCCTGGAATGTTAAAGGGAAGTGATCTTCCCTGGTGGCTGCATTCAATTTTCTATAATCAATACATATACACCATCCAGTAACTTTTCTTATAGGTATTAAATCATTATTTTCATTAGTTTCAACAGTCACTCCTCCTTTTATAGGAACACAATGAATTGGGCTTACCCAAGCACTATCCAAAATAAGATATATAATACCATTATCTAAACACTTTAATATTTCTTTCTTGACTACATCTTTCATCATTTGGTTTAATCTCCTTTGAGGATCAACTCTTGGTTTATGTTCATTATCCAAAATAATCCTATGCATACAGATTGAAGGACTAATTCCTTTAATATCTGCTAAGGTGCAACCAAAAGCTTTCTTATACTTTTTTAAAGTGTCCAGAAGTTTTTTCTCTTGTAATTCTTATAATTCTGCCGATATAATAACTGGTAAGGTTAAAGAGTTACCTAAAAGTGCATACTTTAAATGAGTAGGTAAAATTTTTAACTCAAGTTCAGGAGGTTTAATAATCGGCGGAACTATATTCTTTTCAGCATTTTCTGTAATATCCATCATCTCAAATCTTTCTTGTATATAATCTAATTCTTCATTATCTGTTTCTTCAATCAATTCTGTATTTTCTATTTCTGATTTATCTTCAAAGTATTATTTAAAATGTTCAATAATTTGCATTCGAAAACATTCATCATCATCTTCAATAGCAGGATATTTCATTGATTTTGCTATGTTGAAAGTTACTTCTTGATCGTTTACTCTCATAGTTAATTCTCCTTTTTGAACGTCAATCATAGCTCTTTCAGTAACAAAGAATGGTCTCCCTAAAATTATGGATATTTCTTTATCTTCCTCCATATCTAAAATAATAAAATCCACGGGGAAGATAAATTTATCCACTTTTACTAACACATCTTCAATAACTCCTTTATGATATGTCACTGATCGATCAGCTAACTGAAGAGATACTGAAGTTGGTGATACTTCTCCCAATCCTAATCATTTAAAAATTGTAGAGGCATAAGATTGATGCTGGCTCCTAAGTCACATAAAGCTTTTCCATAAAATTTTTCTCCAATAGCACAAGGTATAGTGAAACTACCAAGATCTTTTAATTTCTTAGGAAGCTTTTTCTGAATAATTGCACTACACTCTTCGCTAAGTGTCACAGTTTCATTGTTTGTGAACTTTCTTTTCTTGTTTAAAATATATTTCATAAACTTCACATAATTGGGCATTTGTTCTAATGCTTCTACAAAAGGAATGTTCACCGTTAATTTCTTCAAGATTTCAAGAAATTCAGAAAATTACTTATCATTTTTATGTTGCTTTAGTCGCTAATGGAATGGTGTTGGTGGTTTTTCTACATAAATTTTCATAGGTATTAGTGGATACTCTAAATTTTGATCTTGTTGATCCTTCTCTTTTTCAGTTTCCACTATCTTTTTCACTTTCAGTTTCTTTCTGTATTCTTGTTTCTAACTCTCTTCCACTTCGTAATTGTATCACTTTGATTTGTTCTTTTCCTTGGTCTTTAGGATTTATTTCCACATTACTAGGAAAAGTTCCAGGATTCTATTATTAAGTGCAGTAGCGATATGCCCAAGTTGAGTTTTAATATTTTTAATCACAGTTCCTTGATTTTGTAATTGGTTCCCTTGAATTTGTAGTCGATTTCCTTGATTCTGCAATTGCTGACCCATATTTAATATTAATTCTTCCATAGATAGCTTTTTTTCCTTAAATTGAGAGTTATTATTAAATCCAGGTGGATATGAAGGTTTATAATTAGAATTTCCTTGGTTAGACAAATTTCCTATTGGATTTACTGAGTTGTTCATCCATTGTTGATTAGCAAAGTTATTATTCCAATTAAAATTTGGATGGTTCTTCCAACTAGGGTTATAATAATTTGAATAAGGATTATTAGGTCTATTATTAATAACATTTAAAATCTCATATGAAGATTGAGCATCTATAAGTTGTCCAGATGAATTTTCTTCTATTATAATAGGAGAATAATTCATTCCAAAATGATCTAATAGAAATTAGATATAGTAGCAATTTGAGAAGCTAACATAGATATTGCATCAGAGTCATGGATACTAGCTATATTTTTTTTAGGATTTAACCTTTCAGAAGGCCATTGAAAATTGTTGGTAGCCTGTTGACCTCATTTTTGATGAGGTCTTCTCTTCCCTCTTTAGTGCTTAGGATCTAGCCTTAGGCTTTTCCTTTGACTATCTTAGAGGACTAGAATTGGGACCCATCCTTTAGAAATTTAAACCACTTCTTATCTCCGGGCAAACCCCACAAGCTTGATTGTAGACCCCTAATCACCTAGAGGGTTGAAATCAAAAGTGAAGGTTTAAAGGATGAGTTCCCCATAGGACTCTTTGGCCTTAGGACCGCCCTAGGTAGATTGGTCTGGTGAGGGTTGACTTACACACTCACTACACTCATACTCTACACTCTCACACACACACAATCCAAATCCTAAAACCACACCCATACCCAACTTGACTCCTTGACTCATTTAGGTGATTCATATGGATGGACCTTAACCCCAAGCCCCAGCTAAGAGGGTTAGGAACAACATAGTGAATGCCTCAAATGTGTCCTCTCATGGCTAATATGGGCTTAATATGGATTCATGGCTCAATCAAAGTGATTCCATTTCACTCATATTTGATCAATCTTCTCTTTTCCAAAATTTCAATTTTGACCCGGAGACACTATACCTATCAAACCTACCAAAAGCCCTTAAAATTGCCCAAATCCTCTGAAATTTCCAAATCACCCAAAATTCCCCAAAATTAGCCCTAAACATTTCCTTACTAATCAAATTGATCATCCATAGCCAAAAATACCAAAGATTCTAAAAATACCCCCCAATACCCTTCAAATACCCAAAATACCCCTCTTAGCCAAAAAATCCAAAAATTTAGAAAATTCCTAGAAAATTCTAGAAAATCCCAAATATTCCCAATTTCATTTTTTTCAACTACACCATGGGCTGATTTTGTCAATTTACCCCACTTTTTCCAAAATCCCCAATTTGACCCATTCTTAACCCAAATGAACCCAATGTCAAACCAAACCTCCCCAATTGACCCCAATTTTGGTCCAATTCAATTCTAAACTTCAATTCAATCTCCCCAATATCGATTTAGACCAAATACAAGTCCAATTTGATTGTCATTTGGATTCAATTCCAATTTGGAGCCTAAAGCCCAATTTTGACCCATGACCTAAACTTGACCCAATTTGACCCAATTCAACTCCAATTGATCCAAAATCTTTCCCAAAACTTCATAACATCCCCATAAACAAAACACTAACATGATTTGCCAAAAATTTGGACCCAAACCCCACTCAAATTCAACCTAAAACCAAAAAGCCCAATTTTGACCTAAACCTAAACCTAACCCAAATAAGCCCAAGTCCCAAAACCAAAGCACAACCATAGTTGAAACCTCTTTGAAACACTCCCATAAACATTTCCCAACATTAACTTTACATCAATTTCAACCTTAGCCCAACATTGGCCCAAGTTAGCCCAATTTGACCTACATTGGCCCATTTACCAAATGAACCCAAATTCCACCCAATTCAATTCTAAACTACCCCAAATTTGCTTCAAATCATTCAAGACACATCCTTAAACAAAACTCAACATTTTATTTGGCATGGACCTTTGCAATTTTTTTTATTCAAAAGCCCATTTTCAAACCTAAAGGCTCATCCCCTTTAGCCTTCCTAAAAGCCCATCAAAAATGATTTCAAAAGGCCCAAAGCCCACATGACAATCCTCTATCATCATCCATTTGATTTAAAACACTTCCTAAGTTCTAAAATCCATCACCAAATAAATTCAAATCAAGCCTTATGACAATTCTCCTAAAATCCATAAAAAATTCCAATACCCTTTCTCATGCAAGTGAGACAACTTTTCCGAAGCCATATATGAGCCATGAAGCCATGCATGGGGAGCCATGAGAGCCATGGAATCTACTTTCCACCTCACCAAACCATTAATGGCAAGAGAGGGGATCTCTTTCTTAAACCCTTTTAAACCTTTTTTTACCTTAAGCATGTCACACACTAAACCATGCTTAGCCACCTCACCATGGATGGAGACTTCACCACCCCTTCTAAGCTGACCTAAATGATTTCCTTAGCTCAAAATCAGGTCTTGGGGAGGTGCACCATGCCTATTTCCATGGGTTGACCCAAACCAAGCTAAAATGACATCTTCCCCCATTCCATTCCAAGCCATCCTTTTTACACATGGCAAAGCCCAATTGACTGCACAAACCTCCAGCCCTGACCCAGCTGGACCTGAGGGTGACCCATGCCTGTCGGCCAGTTGCCTGGATTTCCGGAAAACACCATGGCCGAGACCTTGGGAGGAGCCAAATTTTGGAATTCCACCTTGCTGACTTGTCTCAACCCAAATGGACAACATAGCTCTTCTTCTCCTAACCAGAGCAGCAGATCCCAGCCTTCAAACCCCCCTGGGAGGCCCTCCACCCTCTCCTATTTAAACACCACCACCTCTCGGCCAAAGGAGGTGCTGAAACAAACCTTAAGGAAACTCTGCCAAAATCATTCCAGACCACTCTCCACACGTAGAGCATTTGATTCCCACTGGATTCCAGCCCCAATTCCCTCCAGCTGAGCTCAATTTTGAGTTCAAATTTTAGCATAAAAACGAGGACACTTCTTCACAATGAGCTAATCCCCAAATTGATTGGTCCTACACCATCACCAGACCAAGAGAAGAGGTTTCCCCCTAAAAGCCCCCTCTCCAGGCCAGCCATTGCTTCCAGTCTCCAAGCTTTGTGATCGGGCTTGGTCAAAATCATACCTAGACAATTCATCGAGCCGAGGACTTCATCCGGAGCTTGCTTGGACCCAATCGAACGTGACACAACTCTCAGATCGAAGCTTCACTTCTCTGAGTAAAGGTATGGACTCACTCTTCCTCCCGAGCTTCCAGAGATTCTCAATTTAGTTTGGCTCAATTTCAATACATGTTTACCATATGGATGTGTTCGTCTCTTCAAGACGAATCCATAGAGCATAAGAACTCGAAAATCCGTTGAGAATCGAGTGAGAAATTAGGGTTAGAAGGTTGACGGTCACGGGTTCACACCAGTCGTAGACGATGACTGGGAACCGTTGGATCGTGCGTGTATCGAGTGGACGGCCAGGATTACGCCGGACAGAGCAATGGGACATGAACCGTGGGCCCCTGAAGCACTGAGTCGGATGGCTGCGCAGAATCAAAACACGCCGCTTGGCCTTTTGGAGACGCCGAGGTTGAGTCAGCGCCGCGTGGATAAGTAGGAAATTAGGATTTTTCTTATTTATTTAATTACCAGAACTTTTAAAATCCATAACTTTGTGTAGAAAAATCACAAAAATAAAATAAAAATACCCTCTTGCTCAGTGAACAGAGGAGAATAATGTGGAAAAGAAATCAAATAATTACATTAAGTATTTTTTTTTTAATAATTTTTTTTACTTTATGCACTATTTCAATTCTCCATGCATGTAGGAAATTTACCATGGCATAAGACCATAGGGCTTTTGAAGCCTCTGAACTTGGGAACATTTCCTAAATTTTCCAAGGTCAGAGGCCATTCCTATGAGAAGTTATTGATTTTTCAAGTTCATGTTGCTGTTTTGAGTATTTTAATTCCAATAATTAGCATGTTGAGAAATAAATTCTAGAAAAATTTGGTGATATTTCTTATGACCAGAGGGACCTAGCAAAAATAATTTTTGAGCCAATTCACTCTGACTAACCCTAATTGGCCTAAACACCCAAAAGTGAACTTTAATTAATTAGGGTTAACCATTCATCAAATTAACTTAAAAACAATTCTCCACTGTCCTTTAGGGATAGGAGAACACCACATAAAAATTTGAAATCAATTAGACTTGATTAACCCCACCAAATGGGTTGATTAAGCCTCTTAAGTAATAATGAATAAAATTAAACTTTAAAAATTTATAACTCACAAAATACTTTTCAAAAATTCACAAAATTAGTTTTGGAGCCTCTCTGATATCAGTGGAATTTAGGAAAATTAAAATTATAATTTTCTAAAAAAGTTGATTTTTATCAATATTTTAATAATTTTAATAATTAAAAAATAATGAAAATCACAAAAATATTAAAAATCACCAAAATGTCATATTTTGAATTCTAAACACTTAGGAACAAACTAAATATTTTTCTTAAGTCCCTAGGATAAGATATTGAATTTTAAAGGTTTAATGTAATTTTTAATATTAAAAATGTATTTTTTCAACCTTTTCACTAAAATAATTCTAATAAATCAAAGAAAAATCAAAAAATTATAAAAATTGGTTTCTGGTTTCTTTGATATCAGAAAGATTTTTGAAAAATATAAAATTCATTTTTCAACCTTTATTTTATTTTTAAATTAATTAATACTCCAAAACTAAAAATAATTATAATAAATAAAATAAAATTCAAAAAATCACCAAAATTTGTCCAAATGGTCCTCTGGTCATTAGGAGGGTCCCATAATTTACTTAAGAATAGAAAAATTCCCTTGGTTATGTTATTGAATTTTCCTTGAAAACCCCTATTTTACATTAAAAATAATTACATAAATAAATTAAATACAGAAAAATCACATTTTCTCCTCTAATGTCTTAGTTGACATGTAAGTGAGGTCACATAAAAATTTCAAGTTCATTTGAGCTTAATTTAGTGAGTTATAGAATTATTAAACTTGAAGGGCAAAATGGTAATTAAAACTTTCAACCTTTAATTAAAATTTTAGGATTAATAAAAAGGGAAGGGTAAAATATTTGATTTTAAACTGATTTTGGATGATTGAAACCTAAATGGTTAAGGGTAGAAACCCACCAATCATTTTAAGAATAATTAAAGTAAACCTTAATTAATTAATTAATTAAATTTGGAAGATTAATAAAAAAATTGAAATTATAAAGTAGGGATATTATTTAAGATGATGTTTATTCTTTAATTTAAAAATCCCTAAATAAATTACTTCAATAATACTTAATTCTTAATCAAAAGATTAAAATAATAATCCAAATTAAAATTAAATTAAAATTAAATTAAAGTAAATTAAATTAAATTAAATTAAAATCAAATCAAATTAAATTAAATTAAACTAAATTACAAATTAAATTAAATTAAAACTAAACTAAATTAAATTAAATTAAATTAAAATTAAAATAAAAATTAAATTAAATTAAATTAAATTAAATTAAACTAAGTTAAAAAAAATAATAATAAATTAAATTGAAATTAAATTAAATTGAAATTAAACTTAAATTAAAGTAAATTAAATTAAATTAAATTGAATTAAATTAAATTAAAATCATTTAATAACAAACCTAAATGAAATTATTAAGAATTAAACCTAAAATAACTTGAACACTATTCCAAACTTAAACTAATTTTCTATAATTAAATCAAAATTAAAATTAAATCATTAAGTTTAAATCATCAAAATACTTAATAACTTGATTTGTCCTTTTAAAGCTTTTATTATTGTAACTCTTAAATGAAACATCAAGTGAAGTATTACCTCACTTATAGGATATTCAAATGTCCTAAGTTCACTAAGCAAAAGAATAACATTTAAACTCCGGGATGATTAATTCACTTGTATAATTAAAATTCTCTTGGACTTAAAATGATCCTAGAAATATTGAAAAGATGTTTAAGATTTGTCTTAAGCACTTCCTCAATATGATAGGATGTTTATAAGAACAATTGAACTTAATTATTCTTTGATGAAGAAAATCGTCCTTAAACCAAAATACAAGAACCTAGACGTCATAGGAGGTGACTAGCAATAGGATTAAGACTTTGATAGATAACCTAAACCATCCCCTTAGCTTTACCTAGGTACTTGTTGGAATATTTAAATGCCTTAACATGTGTTTTAAGTGCAGCTTGGGATGACGGGAAGACTCTCCAGGTACGCTTTTGTTTTATTGCAATTTACTTTATTGCAAATGCACTTTACCTTTCTTGCGTGATAAACAACTGTTGCATGAAAACCAAAACCTTTAGGGTAGTCCCTGAATTGAAACCAAAACTAAATTAAAAGTCACTGCAAGATAAAAATCACCGTCACAACATTTCAAAATATAAAAACAACACAAAATTTAATCACAAACAGAACACAAAACTACAATTGCAACTAAATTAAAACGTCTCATTGAATGATCGGGAATACCTCGGATGATGTAACCCACGTGTTGCTAACGGGATTTCCCACGGTCTAAATGAAAGTGTGGAACTCATTCAGTTGAGTTTAGCAAATTCATCTGGACTAAGTGAATTCAATGAAAATAACGGTGTCGGGATGACGGAACCGTGGGATCTTAATTGGTTCTGTTCTAATAACTTTAAGATTTGTTTTAACTAAAATACTAAAATACTTGGACTTTAAGATTCCTAAAACCAAACTCTTCTCTTCTCTTTTGATTACAATCTTCTAAACCTAAACCTCTGCAACAACAAGGAGCTTGGAGCATGGTGGGCAGCAAGGTCATCTTCATCAGCAAAACAACTCTACATCAGTTAAACATTCCTAGAATTAAATAACCAAGCCATAGGATTTCGAGGTAGTTTGCTTAGTGCAACATAAATCCTCAACCTTTTTGTTAGGCTTTTGCATGATCATATCATATAAATTAAGCCCTAACCAGTCTTAGGATTCCGAGGTAGTCGTTTGGTACGACATAAACCCTCACATCTTCGAGGCTATTCGTATGATTTTATCATACAAATATAAGTCCAAATTAATTAAAATTGGCAATATTAAAATATCAAATAATATTAGTTTGGGAAGTTGCCAAGATTCTTCTTGGATCCTCAGCTTCTTCTACTCCTCTTCCTTTGGACTCCTAAAATAAACTGTTCTAAATTTTATCCATTCCCTTTTGAAATTTCCAAAATTCAATCCTTTGAAAACCCCAAACTTTGAAATTCTTGAGAGCAAAACCACTGATCATTATCGAGAGTTTTCTTAAATGATTCACTTCATTTAAGATGTAATTAACTATAGAGGCTTGCCCTTATAGGGAACTTTAAGAACCTGAGTAATATAAACCCTGCTTAATTCCTTTATATTAAGCAGGGGAACTTGTCGGCTTATAAAATTGGTTCGCAGACAAAACAGATGTCACAAATCTTCTAGTTTATTTAATCGAGCCCCATCGTCAAGCAATGTGCCTATTCTTCGGGATAGATACACGGTTTGTGGTGCGGTGCTCGTTTATATAAACTATTTGGGATGTGAGATCGGTTTGATTTCATGTCTTAAAATTTTTTAAATTTAAAATTATTTTCAAAATCGAATACTACTTTTCAAATTATATAATTAAAAATTCGCCTACAATTTCTGTAGGAGACCTTCTTTTCAAAATACAACACTCAACCTAAAAAATATGCTGATAACTTCTGGCGACTCCGCTGGGGACTTTTTCCTCTCTCCATTTTGATCAGATGCCTTTGATTTCATAAATCGGTAGTGAGCCCATGCCCCTAGTGGACCAAGACTACCATTCTTACGTTGTAATACCCCGTTTATTTCTGTCTTGAATGAGTATAGCCAACTCCTCTCATATTTAGGAGCCACTGTTTAGACACCCCTAAACGGAGAGGTTCCGAGATCCTTTTACCTCTTTTCTGAGGTGGGGTGGACCCCCAATAGGTGTTAGTTTAGGAGCAGTCCTTCGAGTCGAGAATTCTTGCATAAGACTTTCTCTTCCTTTCCAATTCTGAATCGGATTCCTTACCTTCTCTACACCTTAGAATATTTTGTTCCTAATAAACAAATCCTCTAATGAAGGACTCTTTTAAACTATAACTCCTTTTTATAAATACATGAAAAAACATGTGTTCGGACTCTTTTCGATTCCTTTCTTTTCATCCCGATGAGAAGAAGCATAACTTGGGACTGACAATCAGAATCTACCTTGCAGAAAATGTCTGCGCCAAAGCTGATTTTCTCCTTCACCAATGGACTGGACTTCGCTGTTTACAAGGATGAGCTGCCCAACAATGGGATCATCCATTTCGGACAAGGATTCGAGCACACAAATGTCAAGATCACTGAAGTTACCCTTTTCACACTTACAGACAAAGTATCTGAAACTGAAAGACCTTTGATTGAATTCAACCTGAAGTCAGCCCAAGAGTTCCCTCCCCGCTAAGGGTTCCACTCGAGAGGAATACTACTGTTCGTAGAAGGACTGTTGTCTCTACCCCCACCGGTCTAATCGTCTCTGCACCTACCCCGGCTTCCGCCAAACTAAAGGGGAAGGAAGTTCAAATTTGTAACGAACATGTTACCGTGGAGGGTACAGACTTCCGTGCATGGCCTTCTGTTTTTGAAATTGGGTCCAGCTCAAGGGTTCCACCCCTAACATGGACTCAAAGAAGAAACAGAGGCAGAAAGATTGCCAGAAAGGCCAGAGCTGCCTAAGTTGCTTTCTTGGAAGAAATCCCTGAATATACACCACTACCTGAGTATATATCATTGCCTGAATACACACCGCTTTTGGAAGGAAGTAGATTCCATCCCCTCTCCGCCGCAACTGACGAGGAAAATGTCCGCAAGATTGCTTCTACATTACCTCGACCCGCATACTATAGTGACAACCGAAAGAAAAGGGCTAGGATTACACCATTTGCCCGACTACGTACTCGTGATAGAAAAGTTAGCAAAGAAAGAGAAATGTCCCGTATCGAAGATTTTAAGAAGAATAGGGCGGGTGCCAGCCAAGTCCCGTCTTGGGCCGCGAGTAGAACCCGTTATCGCCACAGAAAAGCCAAATAAGAAGATGAAGGCTAGTCCACCTGTTGTTGTTTCAGGCTTGCAGATCAGGGAGGATACCACCTTCCAGCATTCAGCCGAGAGGCCATCCGGTCCTAGGCCTGCTCGTCGCTAGAAGGATGGTATGGCGTCCTACTACTGGCCAATTAAGACTGAAACAACGACCTGAAAAGGAAAGTCTCGTCAGGAGACTCGAGTCTGAAGAGAGCGCCACTGCAATAAAGGGGACTCCCAAGAAGAAAATCCAACAGCCATCGCATAATAACTGCGAAACCGTACGAAAAAGACCATTGGAGGACGCTATGGAAAAGCTAAGAACCGACATTCAACGATTGGCAAGAGAAAGAGAAGAAAAGTTTGGAGATGAAGTTGACTCGTCGGAGTTCATGGATAAAAAATATGTGGAGATCAACATGGTCGAGACACGAGCATCGTCAGCTTCGCAAGGTGCGCCGGCAGCTGTGGAGAGAGATGAACCGGAAGCTTTAAGAGCACAAATTCGAGAAAAAGATGATACAATCTCTCAAATGGCAAAAATGATGGAAGAGATGGCTGCAGCCCTAGCCACTCTTCAGAGTCAGGTTCAACCCCAAAGAGAAACACCTCCAGAAGTTTTTCATCTTACAGAAGGAGGAAAAGAGATTACATCCGTTAACGGAGACGATCAGCCAAAGAAGAATTCTACTCAGAACATGATTCCGCAGAAGGACATCAAGAACATGGTGGAACAAGCAAGTGTGAGAAGCCTTAGCACACTCTAAGAGCGGAGCATCTATTCGGACGGGTAGACCTTACCCCAAAGAATTTGATGCAGTACAATACCCAAAAGGCTTCGTACCACCTCTGTTCAAGACTTTTGATGGTACCAGAAATCCTCAACTACATGTTGCACATTTTCGTGCTAGTTGTTGCAACGCCGGTGGAAGTGACGCCTTACTCTTCCGACATTTCGTCAGCAGCCTGTCAGGAATCGCCTTCGATTGGTATGCAGAATTACCAAACGGATCGGTAAAGACATTTTCAGAGTTAGAAAACCTCTTTGTGAAACGATTTGCCAGAGCTCAGCACCATATCACCATTGGTGACTTAGTGGTGGAGAAACAGAAACCGAACGAGACTTTAGTGGACTACATACTTCGATGGAGAAATCTAAGCATGAAGTGTGAGCCACAGCTACAAGAGCATCATGCAGTCGTTATCTTGCTTAAAAGCATTCACGGCCCGATAGCACTTCTCCTTAAGGGATTCACAATTAAGACTTTCGAGAAGTTGTTAAGCAAGGCCGGGAGCTTGCAAGAGGAAGCGAAACAACTAAGTTTCGTCGACAAAACAGACAAACAGAAGCCTACGAAGACATTTGAAAAGAAATCCAGGATCATAGCGGCAATTGATAAGGGAAAACAGCCAATGCAAATACAGTCGGAGCAGTCGTAGTCCAGCTATCAACAACCTCAATAGAACTACCAACAACCTCAACCCGGTTATCAGCCAACCCAACAATATGAGCAACCGCCTCGCCCACAGCGCACGTTAAAGGAGCTCATAAATAGACAATATCCATTCAAGAACGAGGCAGTGCCAAAGATGTTCCGCAGTTTGATGAAGACTTTGAATTTTTGACTGCCAGAACCCATGAAGCCGGAGGAAGTCAACAAGAAAGACCATCCCAACTACTGCCCTTACCACCAGATGCTTGGACATAAGATATAAGACTGCATCACCATTAAAAGTTGGCTTGACAACAATCTCCGAAAAGGGAACATAACGATCCCAAAGGAAAACATGAAAGAACCCCATAAAGGAGGTTCTGTTAATGTTATTTTGACGGATCCCATTGTTCCGATAGACCCTTACACGACCGATGATGGATGGAGTACCGCTTGGATGAAGTCATCGAAGAAAATTTTGGGCCATATCCAGGCCGCTTCGGCACGTTCTTCAACTCAAAGTTTGAAACCTGTCAAGCCGGCGCTATCGATTGCAATTGAAGAACCGCCCCAGGAAGAAAAGATCATAGAAAAGAAGGAGATCATAGAAGAAGAGAAGACCGAGGCTCCTAAGGCTAGACTAGGGGATGCTTAACCTAGGACAGTTGTTTCCGATTCGGGGGAAAAATTCCTCGAAGCTCTGACTCTGTATGATTATTTGCTTGCTCCGGTGGGATCTTATAATGATAAGAGTTATGGCGTTGGCTACGTTTTGACTGTTTCTAATGATTACGTAACTAACGACAACCAATCTAATCCGGATCTTGATTTCGATACCAATAACGATTCTCAAATCATACACAACCTCGACAATCACGATGACAAAGAAGACATTCATCAAGAAGGCTACGAAAGTTCAACAAGCAATGAATCTATTTGTGAATTCCAAGGAACTCCAATCACAATAGAGTTAGAGCCTTCAGATTCCGAAGCAACCCCAGAAGAACCCGTCATGCCAATTCAAAAGGAGACACCTATAAATTCAGTACCAGACTCAGAAGAAATCACAGAAGTCAATTTAAGGAGCGGAAGGGTTCTACCAAGAATAGGTCCAAAAGACAAAGGAAAGCAAGTGGTTGTTCAGGAAGAATCAACCCAAGCAGAAGAATTGCTCATTCGGGAAGAAACTGAGACGCATGATAACAAAGTGGACTATAATGTGCTAGCCCATCTTAGGAAACTGCCAGCCAAATTGAGCATCTACGACGCTCTCATCTTATCAAAAGAGATGAGGGAAGCTCTGATCAAGGCCTTACTTGATCCAGAGATTTGTTTAGCTCAGATGGCCGGAGATTCCTTAGACGAGGTTTGCTCGTTAAAGGAACAGTTAGGTGTTACCTTCACGGATAGTGATCTACTGCTTGGGACGGCCGATCACAACCAGCCATTGTACATTTCAGTTAGAATCAGAAAATTTACGCTCTCCAGAGTATTGGTGGATCCAGGAGCATCAATTAACATAATGAATCTCCGGACGCTAGCATACTTGGAAATTGATGCTCGCGAGCTTGAAGCGGACAAGATGTTACTGAGAGGATTCAACCAAAAAGGAGAAAGAGCACTTGGATCAATAACACTGTTAATGAAGACCGATGACTTAGCAAAGACAACCGCAAAATTCCATATAATTGATTCTAAAACATCGTTCAACGCACTACTGGGCCGACCATGGATACATGAGAACCGGATGGTACCGTCGTCTCTGCATCAGTGCATAAAATACTACGAAGGAGGAGAACAGTGCATTAAAGGTGATTTGCAACCTTTCTCCGTACATGAGATTGGAATCCATGAAGATGCGGCTTATTACGCACCTCCGAAGAAAACAATCTTCTCCAGAAACACCGTGCCAAATGAAGCAAAAGAAATTCGAGACAATGAAGAACCTGAAGTTCTAGCCCAACAGTCACTCACCACTCCCTTACGGCGAGATGGTGAAGGTTTCTCCAGAACTCGCATCCGAGGTCGAGGCCGGGGACGAGGCCGTGGAAGAGACACTGGGACAGTTGGACAGAAAAGCCGATGATCAACGTTGATTGGGAAAACAGCTCTGAGGAAGAAGAGGAAGTCAAGAAAGGAGCAGCTACAATAAACCGGAAGAAACCACAATTCAAGATTTCTCTCGAAGATGAGAAGAACGAAGAATACAAATCGATGTACGAGAAGATTAACCACTATGTACACACTATGACCCTGACCCCGATCCAGTCTAATAAGATCGAGGGTATGGTGGTCAAAGAAGTACGTGACAGCGGTGCAAAGCCAATCAAATTTTACCGTGGCACTTCTTCTTCCAATACTGAAAACAATGTACAATTTGAAGATGTCGCTTCTTCCGAATTAATGGAATTACCTTTTGAGTGGTACTCTCCTTGTGTTCAAAATTTAATTCAACGTGGTGTCTTACCTCGACAATGGACAAAAGGCCGAGCACAACACTTCGAAAAATTATGGAATAATGCCGGTCGGCCTCCCAATTCAAAACATGGTCTCGGATTTGGCACGATAGAGTTCGGTCGACGATACGGAATTTTGTTTGGTTGTCACTTGCGAACCTAATGAAGACTATTTAGAAACTACATAAGAGCTTGAAGATCTGCAAATTGGAGATGCTCCACCAGAATTTGAAGAAGAAATCAAATCCACAATAGATGAGTTAATGGAAGTTAACTTAGGTACTAGCGAAAAGCCTAGACAAACCTTTGTTAGCTCCTTACTCAATAAAGAAGATTCCGAGGAAATGATCAAGCTATTAATGGAATTCAAAGACTGTTTTGCTTGGAGTTACGATGAAATGCCAGGATTAGCTCCAGAAGTCGCAGTTCACAGGCTAGGAGTGGATCCTACTTCCGTTCCAATCAGACAAGCTTCCAGAAGAATGCGTCTAGAAATTGAACAACAAGTAATAACCGAAGTTAAGAAGCTAATAGAAGCTAAATTTGTCCGTGAAGAACAATACCCTACTTGGCTAGCCAATGTGGTACCGATCGAAAGAAGAATGGTCGGATCGTAATCGCGTAGATTTCGAGACTTGAACAAAGCATGTCCGAAGGATGAATTTCCACTACCAATCCCGAATTGATGATCGACATCGCTTCGACACATGAAATATTCTCTTTCATGGATGGATCTTCAGGATACAACCAGATAAAGATGGCACCAGAAGACGAAAAGCTCACAACTTTCAGAACGCCGATCGGAGTATATTGCTACACAGTAATGCCATTCGGACTAAAGAACGCAGGAGAAACATACCAAAGAGCAATGACAAAGATTTTTGATGAGCTCATTCACAACCAAGTTGAGTGCTACGTGGATGATGTGGTCATCAAAAGCAAACTGAAGGAAGATCACCTGTATGATTTGAGAATTGTTTTCGAGCGACTAAGGCGATACAACCTTAAGATGAATCCCTTAAAATGCACCTTCGGCGTCACCTCCAGGAAATTCTTAGGATTTGTTATCTGACATCGCGGGATCGAAATTGATCCGGAAAAGATTAAAGCTATCTTAGAAATGCCTCCTCCCAAAACCTTAAAACAACTACGATCCCTTCAAGTGAAGCTGGCATATCTTTGACGCTTTATCTCGAACTTGTCAGGTAGATGTCAGCCCTTCTCGGCATTAGTTAAAAAGGATGCTAAATTCGTTTGGGAAGATAAATGCCAACGGACCTTCAAGGACATCAAGCAATACTTAATGACACCTCCTGTCTTAGCAGCCCCAGTCTCAGGTAGACCATTGATACATTATACAACGGCTTTAGACGACTCCCTTGGAGCCCTGCTAGCCCAAGTCAATGATGAGGGAAAAGAAAATACTCTCTACTACTTAAGCCGTCATCTGATTCCGACAAAAGTAAAATATCCTCCAATTGAAGCATTTTTTGGCCCTAATCTTTGCCTCACAGAAACTCAGGCATTACATGCTCTCTCACAAGGTCAACCTTATTTCGAAAGTTAATCCATTGCAATATTTGATGACCCGTCCAACACTTTCTCGGCGAGCTTGCCGGTGGTCAATGATACTATCGCAATTCGATATAACTTTCATGCCTCTTCGTGCCGTAAAGGGACAAATCCTAGCAGATTTCCTTGCAAAGACACCCTTTCGCCGGCAGAATCGCCTCTCAACGACGACTTGCCAGACGAGCAGATAATGAGCCTAGAAGACCCCGATAATCGACGCCGGGAACTGTACTTCGACGGAGCATCCTCAGCACAGAAAGACAAAGAATTGCAAACGATCGTGCCCGGTAAGAGCAGGAATCGGACTAATCTTTATAACACCGGAGCGGGGGATGTTAAGATACTCCTACCATTTAACGAAGCCGTGCACAAACAACGAGGCAGAATAGGATGCCCTCATAACAGGACTAGAACTGACCATTCAGATGGGAATAACAGACATCAACATCTATGGAGATTCTCAGCTGATCATTCAACGAGTCGCAGGACAATACAGAATCTTAAAGCCAAGACTCGAGCAATACTTTCAGTATGCCATGAAACTGTTGGAACAAATTCCGAATGTAACAATCTACAAGATCCCCAGAAGAGAAAATGCTCTCGTGGATGCGCTAGCCCGCCTTGCAAAAGAATTTGCTTGCTTACAAGATGAGTCAGTTGAAGTGTCAGTTCAAGGACGATGAGTCCTATCACAGCCCGACATGGATATGATACAGAAATAAGAAAAAGCAGAGGAATCAGTTGTAGCAGTGATGAAAAACACAGAAGATTGGCGTCAGCCGCTAATAGAATACCTACAAACAGGGAAATTACCAGACGATAAGTCATTAGCACATCAAATCAAGAAAAGAACTCTGTCTTATGCATTAATCAACAATACATTATACAGAAGATCTTTTGATCAGATGTGGTTAAGATGCCTGAGCGGGTCTGAGGCTCGTGAAATTGTCAAAGAAGTGCATTCAGGACTTTGTGGCACGCATCAGTCGAGCCCGAAAATGAAAATGAAAATTAAAAGACTAGGGTATTACTGGCCCTCAATGATGACCGATCGCATGAAGATTGCCAAAAGTTGTCACCGATGCCGAGTGCACGGAGTGGTTCTACACCAACCTCCAAATGTGCTACACTCGACAATTGCATCGTGGCCATTCGAGTGTTGGGGCACGGATATAGTGGGTCCGATAGACCGCCTTCTTCAAGAGGACATCACTTCATCCTTGCAGCCTACGTACTACTTTTCTAAATGCGTAAGCGGCTCCACTCGTGAGAAGTAAAGGCACACCATGTGCTACAATTTTTCAAGAACCAAGTCGTCTACCGTTTTTGGGTACCACGCAGAATCATTTCAGATAATGGGTCTGCAATCAGAAGTACAAAAATCAAAAATTTTGTCAGGAGACATGGAATCGACTGGCGATACTCAACAATCTACTACCCAAGAGCAAACGGCTTGGCCGAGGCTTTTAATAAAACTCTCGTTCAAATCTTAAAGAAAACTTTGGACGACAATAAGAGAAATTGGCACGAGAAGTTGTTAGAAGCCTTATGGGCCTATAGGACAACCTTCAGGACTCCTACTCACTCTACACCTTACACTTTAGTCTACGGGTCCGAGGCAGTGTTACCATTGGAAGTCCAGCTTCCATCACTCAGGATTGCAGTTGCAAATAAAATTACCACAGAAGAAAATGCCAGATTACGACTGGAAGAACTAGAACACTTGGAAGGAAAAAGACTTACAGCGCAACAAAATTTGGAACTGTACCAAGATAAGATGATCCAGGCTCATGATAAACTGGTCCGCCCAAGAACTTTCAAAGTTGGTGACTTAGTTCTTGTTCTCAGAAGACCTATTCTTGCACATCGCAAGATAGGGGCAAATTTGAACCAACTTGGGAAGGGCCGTTTATAGTTGAGGCAGTCTACTCAGGAGGCTCCTACCAACTTGTGAATTGCCAAGGAGAATGACAAATGCTTCCAATCAATGGACGATATTTAAAAAAGTATTACGCAACCTGATGTTTCAAAGGATGGCCTCTAAAATAGAGTCCTATCCCTAGAAACACGGTTGAGACAATCACTTTGAGACTGGGTCCGAATCCAAAAACACAAAAATAAATAAATAAAAATGTACTAAAAAATAAATAAATAAAATACGTGAAATCATAATAATAAAGTTTTACCCTTCCGTTCAAATCAAATCTTGTTCCTGATCTTTCTTCATCTTTTCCTACTTTCCTTAAAAATTAAAATAAGTGAATAAAAAAATCTTAGGTGATAAATATTTTCTTAATGTTCTTGTTCTTAGTACGTACCTCGATCCTTTCCTTGTCTTTTGTGCAGGGAAATGTCGAACGGCGGTTGGTCCTAAACTTTAGAAATGGCGTGAGTCTCGCACTCGATGAAAATAGGGTGAAGGATGGAGCGGTGATAGAGATCGACTCGGACTTCACACCACTGGCCTACAATACGAAGAAAATGATTGGATCCCGATTGATCGAGAAGAACTTCACGACCAAACGAATGATGAAAGTGGGTGGCCCGAGCCACCAATCCAACAACAAGAAAAGAAAAACAAACGCCGCTGAAGATAAGAAAATTATGTCCGTGGTTGCTACAGCAGAAGGTGGGCTTGTCAGTGCCGCGCCCACAGAAATTCAAGGAGTGAGAAGAGCTACTCTCACTGCTACATAGCGACGAAATAAGAATCGTCGTATTCGCAAGATGTTGACCAAGTTAGCAGAAGATCAACATGGACAGACAGTGGGCACTGTTAGTGTAAATGCTCCAAGGAGACCGGTTCGGCAGGAACCAAAAAGAAGAAAGCCAACTCCAAAAAGGTTGGAATAGATGAAAGAAATACCAGGAAGAACAGAAATGGAGTCGGTGCCTCAACGCCGAGCGGATGTACTGGACCGGAGAGTCTTGTTGCGAAGCAACCCCGGAGGATGTCCCTACGTAGACTATCCCCGAGGAGCCGAGACATGCAGGAGAGCGTGCCTGGGGTTGAGCCATACATCCCACAAGACGTTACCGTACACCGAGGACTTCGTATAATTCCAGAATATGAGCTGGAGAAAATGCGGATAGTTGAAAAGAAGACCTTTGAATACTTTGAAAGGATTGGAGGCAGAAGAATCAACATCCTCGAAGGCCTCGAGCTACATAAAGGTGTATTGTCAGAATACGAGCAACAGCAGATTGTGGATTGCATTCTAGAACTTCAGAAGATGGGTCGAGAAGGTCGTCTGCGAGAAAAGACATATTCAGAACCCTGGAAGTGGATGCCAGGGAAAGGAAGAGTCACAATACAATGTGGATGTTGTTATAACTTCGTAGAAGACAGAAAAGGGAATCCACCAGGGATACTCCGTCACGGTGAGGTGGATCCCATGCCAAGAATAATTAAAAGAATGGTGAAAAGAATGATAACGTGGAGGGTACTGCCAGCAGACTGTATACCCAACAGTTGCATCATCAACATCTATCAGAAGGGCGACTGCATACCTCCACACATAGACCACCACAACTTTGTCAGACCTTTCTGCACAGTTTCATTCGTCAACCAGTGCAATATCATGTTCGGATCTGACCTCCGGATAGCGAGGCCGGGGCAAGTTCCGAGGGCCGATGGAGATACCACTTCCTGTAAGTTCCGTCATGATACTACAAGAAAATGGAGCGGATGTCGCAAAACATTGCATACCAAGAGTACCAGTGGAGCGGATCTCTGTCACCTTTAGAAGAATGGACGCCAGAAAGGCACCATACCATTTCCAACCAGATCCAGAATTGGAGAGTCTCCGGCCCTTCGAGCTGTGAGTTACACGGAAAATAGCACACCTCAAATGCACATCCATGCGGCATTCCTGCCAAGGATGGCTTGGAAGGTGATGTTATTGACCATGTATCTCATTATTCGGACATGGATTTAACGGATACTTTTTGGATGGATCAACGAGAATCATACATAGTCCGTTTTGAGTCATGGATTGTATGAAGAATATTTCAGATCAAGTTGTATGATGTATCTTCAACAAGGTTGGAATGAAAGTGACCATGTCACATTTTGCCTTCACCTCTCTTGTGCAAATTGACTGGGAAACGCCATTAAAGTTAAATGAACTTCGAACAAAGAAGAGAAAAGAAAAGGAAAATAAATAAGAACTCTCTTTCATAAAAATCCAAACATTAAAAAGAATTTCAAATCCACATGAACTTCTACAATCATTCTCTGCGCTTTACAATATGTTCAATCTCTGCATTCATAAATCTCAGCAATATATTCGATCTCTGCATTCGATAAATCTCGGCAATATGTTTAATCTCACGCATTCATAAATCTCAGCAATATGTTTTCATAATCTCAGCATTCAGGATAGGGTTCCGCCCTACTCCCATCTCAGAACCCTACTCCCATCTCAGCAAATCTCAGCATTCAGGATAGGCTTCCGCCCTACTCCCATCTCAGCAATCTCAGCATTCGGGATAGGGTTCCACCCTACTCCCATCTCAGCAATCTCAGCATTCGGGATAGGCTTCCACCCTACTCCCATCTCAGCAATCGAGATAGGGTTCCGTCCTACTCCCATCTCTGGAATCGGGATAGGGTTCCGCCATACTCCCATCTCAGCATTTGGAATAGGCTTCTACCCTACTACCTTCTCAGCAATTCTCAGCACTCGGGATAGACGTAGTCCTACTCCTTTCTCGACGATCTCGAAATTTGATCCTCTCGACAAGAAATTGAAATCAAAGCACTCTGCATTCCGGATAGGCTATGTCATATTCTTCCTCAGCATTTGGAATAGGTTCAGTCCTACTCCTTTCTCAGCAATCTCAAAATTTGATCCTCTCAGCAAGAAATTGAAATAAAAGCACTCTGCATTCTGGATAGGCTTTGTCCTATTCTTCCTCAGCATTTGGAATAGGTTCAATCCTGCTTTCTTCTCAGCATACAAATGCATTCGGTTGGGCCTTAGCCTTACTCTTTTCTCCGCATAAAATCAAAATTGAAACTCAAATCGAAATTCAAACTCAAAATTGAAAACTTGAAACAGAAAATGAAACGAATCTAAGATCCAAACTTTTAAAATTTTGTGATCTGAAATTCACCTCCTTCTTCCCCAAGCAGAGTTCCGGAATCTTCGATCTTAGAGATTTACCTGATACCCCCCAGTGGAAATTTCTTATACTTCGTCCTAAGTCTATTACTTGGACATCTGTTTTGGTTCTGTTGATCTCTTCGGTCAACACCAATATGCGCGGTATGCTTGGTTAGCACACCACACCTATTGGGGGTCCATTTGTTGACCTCATTTTTGATGAGGTCTTCTCTTCCCTCTTTAGTGCTTAGGATCTAGCCTTAGGCTTTTCCTTTGACTATCTTAGAGGACTAGAATTGGGACCCATCCTTTAGAAATTTAAACCACTTGTTGTCTCCCGGCAAACCCCACAAGCTTGATTGTAGACCCCTAATCACCTAGAGGGTTGAAATCAAAAGTGGAGGTTTAAAGGATGAGTTCCCCATAGGACTCTTTGGCCTTAGGACCACCCTGGGTAGCTTGGTCTGGTGAGGGTTGACTTACACACTCACTACACTCATACTCTACACTCTCACAAACACAATCCAAATCCTAAAACCAAACCTATACCCAACTTGACTTCTTGACTCATTTAGGTGATTCATATGGATGGACCTTAACCCCTAAGCCCCTGGCTAAGAGGGTAAGGAACAACATAGTGAATGCCTCAAATGAGTCCTCTCATGGCTAATATAAGCCTAATATGGCTTCATGGCTCAATCAAAGTGATTCCATTTCACTCATATTTGATCAATCTTCTATTTTCCAAAATTTCAATTTTTGACCTTGGAGACCCTATACCTATCAAACCTACCAAAAGCCCTTAAAATTGCCCAAATCCTCCGAAATTTCCAAATCACCCAAAATTCCCTAAAATTAGCCCTAAACATTTCCTCACTAATAAAATTGATCATCCATAGCCAAAAATACCAAAGATTCCAAAAATACCCCCCAATACCCTTCAAATACCCAAAATACCCCTCTTAGCCAAAAAATTCAAAAATTCAGAAAATTCCTAGAAAATTCCAAAAAATCCCAAATATTCCCAATTTCATTTTGTTCAACTACACCATGGGCTGATTTTGTCAATTTACCCCACTTTTGCCAAAACCCCCAATTTGACCCATTCTTAACCCAAATGAACCCAATGTCAAACCAAACCTCCCCAATTGACCCCAATTTTGGTCCAATTCAATTCTAAACTTCAATTCAATATCCCCAATATCAATTTAGACCAAATACAAGTCCAATTTGATTGACATTTGAATTCAATTCCAATTTGGAGCCTAAAGCCCAATTTTGACCCATGACCTAAACTTGACCCAATTCGACCCAATTCAACTCCAATTGATCCCAAATCTTTCCCAAACCTTCATAACATCCCCATAAACAAAACTCTAACATGTTTTTCCCAAAATTTAGACCCAAACCCCACTCAAATTCAACCCAAAACCAAAAAGCTCAATTTTGACCTAAACCCAAACCTAACCCAAATAAGCTCGTCCCAAAACCAAAGCCCAACAAAAGTTGAAACCTCTTGGAAACACTCCCATAAACATTTCCCAACATTAAATTTACATCAATTTCAACCCTAGCCCAACATTGGCCCAAGTTAGCCCAATTTGACCTACATTGGCCCAATTTGACCTACATTGGCCCATTTACCAAATGAACCCAAATTCCACCCAATTCAATTCTAAACTACCCCAAATTTGCTTCAAATCATTCAAGACACATCCTTAAACAAAACTCAACATTTTATTTGGCATGGCCCTTTGCAATTTTTTTCCATTCAAAAGCCCATTTTCAAACCTAAAGGCTCATCCCCTTTGCCTTCCTAAAAGCCCATCAAAAATGATTTCAAAAGGCCCAAAGCCCACATGACAATCCTCTATCATCATCCATTTGATTTAAAACACTTCCTAAGTTCTAAAATCCATCACCAAATAAATCCAAATCAAGCCTTATGACAATTCTCCTTAAATCCATAAAAATTTCCAATACCCTTTCTCATGCAAGTGAGACAACTTTTCCCAAGCTATATATGAGCCATGAAGCCATGCATGAGCCCCATGGGAGCCATGAGAGCCATGGAATCTACTTTCCACCTCACCAAACCATTAATGGCAAGAGAGGGGATCTCTTTCTTAAACCCTTTTAAACCTTTTTTTACCTTAAGCATGTCACACACTAAACCATGCTTTGTCACCTCACCATGGATGGAGACTTCACCACCCCTTCTAAGATGACCTAAATGATTTTCTCAGCTCAAAATCAGGTCTTGGGGAGGTGCACCAAGCCTATTTCCATGGGTTGACCCAAACCAAGCCAAAGTGGCCTCTTCCCCCATTCCATTCCAAGCCATCCCCTTTACACATGGCAAAGCCCACTGATCGCACAAACCTCCAGCCTCGACCCACCTGGACCCGAGGGTGACCCATGCCTCGCGGCCACCGGCTGGATCGTCGGAAAACACCATGGTCGAGACCTCGGGAGGAGCCAAATTTTGGAATTCCACCTTGCCGACTTGTCTCAACCCAAATGGACAGCGATAGCTCTTCTTCTCCTCACCAGAGCAGCTGATCCCAGCCTTCAAACCCCCCTGGGAGGCCCTCCACCCTCTCCTATTTAAACACCACCACCTCTCGGCCAAAGGAGGTGCTGAAACAAACCTTAAGGAAACTCTGCCAAAATCATTCCAGACCACTCTCCACACATAGAGCATTTGATCCCCACTCGGATTCCGGCCAATTTCCTCGTCCGAGCTCACTTTTGAGTTCAAATTTGAGCATAAAACCAGGACACTTCTTCACAGTGAGCCAATCCTCAAATTGATTGGTCCTACACCTTCACCAGACCAAGAGAAGAGGTTTCCCTGTAAAAGCCCCCTCTCCAGGCTAGCCATTGCTTCCAGCCTCCAAACTTTGTGATCGGGCTTGGACGAAATCATACCTAGACAATTCACCAGGCTAAAGGACTTCATCTGTAGCTTGCTTGGACCCAATCGAACGTGACACAACTCTCAGATCAAAGCTTCACTTCTCTGAGCAAAGGTATGGACTCACTCTACCTCCCGAGCTTCCAGAGATTCTCAATTTAGTTTGACTCAATTTCAATACATGTTTACCGTATGGATGTGTTCGTCTCTTCAAGACGAATCCATAGAAGCATAAGAACTCTAAAATCCGTTGAGAATCGAGTGAGAAATTAGGGTTAGAAGGTTGACGGTCACGGGTTCACACCAGTCGTAGACGATGACCAGGAGCCGTCGGATCGCGCGTGTATCGAGTGGACGGCCGGGATCGCGCCGGACGGAGCAACGGGACATGAACCGCGGGCCGCGCGGCATCGCCGAGTCGGATGGGCGGCGCCGAATCAAAAGACGACGCGTGGCGCTTCTGGAGACGCCGAGGTTGACGTCGGCGCCGCGTGGATAAGTAGGAAATTAGGATTTTTCTTATTTATTTAATTACTAGAACTTTGAAAATCCATAACTTTGTGTAGAAAAATCACAAAAATAAAATAAAAATACCTTCTTGCTCAGTGACCAGAGGAGAATAATGTGAAAAAGAAATTAAATAATTTCATAAAGTATTTTATTTTTAATAATTTATTTACTCTCTGCACTATTTCAATTCTCCATGCATGTAGGAAATTCACCATTTCATAAGACCATAGAGCTTCTGAAGCCTCTGAACTTAGGAAAATTCCCTAAATTTTCCAAGGTCAGAGGCAATCCCTATGAGAAGTTATTGATTTTTCAAGTTCATGTTGCTGTTTTGAATATTTTAATTCCAATAATTAGCATGTTGAGAAATAAATTCTAGGAAAATTTGGTGATATTTCTTATGACCGTAGAGGACTAGAAAAAGAATTTTCGAGCTAATTCACTTTCGAATAACCCTAATTGCCTAAATACCCAAAAGTGAACTTTAATTAATTAGGGTTAACCATTCATCAAATTAACTTAAAAACAATTCTCCACTATCCTTTAGGGATAGGAGAACACCACATAAAAATTTGAAAACAATTAGACTTGATTAACCCCACCAAATGGGTTGATTAAGCCTCTTAAGTAATAATGAATAAAATTAAACTTTAAAAATTTATAACTCACAAAATACCTTTGAAAAATTCACAAAATTGGTTTTGGAGCCTCTCTGATATTAGAGGAATTTAGGAAAATTAAAATTATAATTTTCTAAAAAAGTTGACTTTTATCAATATTTTAATAATTTTAATAATTAAAAAATAATGAAAATCACAAAAATATTAAAAATCACCAAAATGTCATATTTTGAATTCTAAACACTTAAGAACAAACTAAATATTTTTCTTAAGTCCCTAGGATAAGATATTGAATTTTAAAGGTTTAATGTAATTTTTAATATTAAAAATGTATTTTTTTCAACCTCTTCACTAAAATAATTCTAATAAATCAAATAAAAATTAAAAAATTATAAAAATTGGTTTCTGGTTTCTCTGATATTAGAGAGATTTTTGAAAAATATAAAATTCATTTTTCAACCATTATTTTGTTTTTAAATTAATTAATACTCCAAAACTAAAAATAATTATAGTAAATAAAATAAAATTCAAAAAATCACCAAAATTTGTTCAAATGGTCCTCTGGTCATTAGGAGTGCCCCATAATTTTCTTAAGAACGGAAAAATTTTCTTGGTCATGTTATTGAATTTTCCTTGAAAACCCCTATTTTACATTAAAAATAATTACATAAATAAATTAAATACAGAAAAATCACATTTTCTCCTCTAATGTCTTAATTGACATGTAAGTGAGGTCACATAAAAATTTCATGTTCATTTGAGCTTAATTTAGTGAGTTATAGAATTATTAAGCTTGAAGGGCAAAATGGTAATTAAAACTTTAAACCTTTAATTAAAATTTTAGGATTAATCAAAAGGGAAGGGTAAAATATTTGATTTTAAACTGATTTTGGATGATTGAAACCTAAATGGTTAAGGGTAGAAACCCACCAATCATTTTAAGAATAATTAAAGTAAACCTTAATTAATTAATTAATTAAATTTGGAAGATTAATAAAAAAATTGAAATTATAAAGTAGGGATATTATTTAAGAAGATGTTTATTCTTTAATTTAAAAATCCCTAAATAAATCACTTCAATAATACTTAATTCTTAATTAAAAGATTAAAATAATAATCCAAATTAAAATTAAATTAAATTAAATTAAATTAAATTAAATTAAATTAAAATCAAATCAAATTAAATTAAATTAAACTAAATTATAAATTAAATTAAATTAAAACTAAATTAAATTAAATTAAATTAAATTAAAATTAAAATTAAAATTAAATTAAATTAAACTAAGTTAAAAATAATAATAATAATAAATTAAATTGAAATTAAATTGAAATTAAATTTAAATTAAAGTAAATTAAATTAAATTAAATTGAATTGAATTAAATTAAAATCATTTAATAACAAACCTAAATGAAATTATTAAGAATTAAACCTAAAATAACTTGAACACTATTCCAAACTTAAACTAATTTTCTATAATTAAATCAAAATTAAAATTAAATCATTAAGTTTAAATCATCAAAATACTTAATAACTTGATTTGCCTTTTTAAAACTCTTATTATTATAACTCTTAAATGAAACATCAAGTGAAGTATTACCTCACTTATAGGATATTCAAATGTCCTAAGTTCACTGAGGAAAAGAATAACATTTAAACTCCCGGATGATTAATTCACTTGTATAATTAAAATTCTCTTGAACTTAAAACGATCCTAGAAATATTGAAAAGATGTTTAAGATTTGTCTTAAGCACTTCCTCAATATGATAGGATGTTTATAAGAACAATTGAACTTAATTATTCTTTGATGAAGAAAATCGTCCTTAAACCAAAATATAAGAACCTGAGACGTCATAGGAGGTGACTAGCTATAGGATTAGGACTTTGATAGATAACCTAAACCTTCCCCTTAGCTTTACCTAGGTACTTGTTGAAATATTTAAATGCCTTAACATGTGTTTTAAGTGCAGCTTGGGATGACGGGAAGACTCTCCAGGTACACTTTTATTTTATTGCAATTTACTTTATTGCAAATGCACTTTACCTTTCTTGCATGATAAACAATCGTTGCATGAAAACCAAAACCTTTAGGGTAGTCCCCGAATTGAAACAAAAACTAAATTAAAAGTCACCGCAAGATAAAAATCACCGCCACAACATTTCAAAATATAAAAACAACTCAAAATTTAATCACAAACATAACACAAAACTACAATTGCAACTAAATTAAAACGTCTCGTTGAATGATCGGGAATACCTCGGATGATGTAACCCACGTGTTGCTAACGGGATTTCCCACGGTCTAAATGAAAGTGTGGAACTCATTCAGTTGAGTTTAACAAATTCATCTGGACTAAGTGAATTCAATGAAAATAACGGTGTCGGGATGACGGAACCGTGGGATCTTAATCGGTTCTGTTCTAATAACTTTAAGATTTGTTTTAACTAAAATACTAAAAATACTTGGACTTTAAGATTCCTAATACCAAACTCTTCTCTTCTCTTTTGATTACAATCTTCTAAACCTAAACCTCTGCAACAATAAGGAGCTTGGAGCATGGTGGGCAGCACGGCCATCTTCTTCAGCAAAACAACTCTACATCAGTTAAACATTCCTAGAATTAAATAACCAAGCCGTAGGATTTCGAGGTAGTTCGCTTAGTGCAACATAAATCCTCAACCCTTTTGTTAGGCTTTTGCATGATCATATCATATAAATTAAGCCCTAACAAGTCTTAGGATTCCGAGGTAGTCGTTTGGTACGACATAAACCCTCACATCGAGGCTATTTGTATGATTTTATCATACAAATATAAGTCCAAATTAATTAAAATTGGCAAGATTGAAATATCAAATAATATTAGGATTTTCTTAAACTCGAAGCCAAACAATAGGATAGTTTAGGAAGTTTCCAAGATTCTTCTTGGATCCTCAGCTTCTCCTACTGCTCTTCCTTTGGACTCCTAAAATAAACTGTTCTAATTTTGATCCATTCCCTTTTGAAATTTCCAAAATTCAATCCTTTGAAAACCCCAAACTTTGAAATTCTTGTGAGCAAAACCACTGATCATTATCGAGAGTTTTCTTAAATGATTCACTTCATTTAAGATGTAATTAACTATAGGGGCTTGCCCTTATAGAGAACTTTAAGAACCCGTGTAATATAAACCTCGCTTAATTCCTTTATATTAAGCGAGGGAACTTGTCGGCTTATAAAATTGGTTCGCGAACCAAACGGATGTCACAAATCTTCTAGTTTATTTAATCGAGCCCCATCGTCAAGCAGTGTGCCTATTCTTCGGGATAGATACACGGTTTGTGGTGTGGTGCTCGTTTATATAAACTATTTGGGATGTGAGATCAGTTTGATTTCATGTCTTAAAAATTTTCAAACTTAAAATTATTTTCAAAATCGAATACTACTTTTTAAATTATATAATTAAAAATTTGCCGACAATTTCTGTAGGCGACCTTCTTTTCAAAATACAACACTCAACCTAAAAAATATGCCGACATAGCCATTTCTTCAATTAATGATTAAGCCTCATCAAATGGTTTTGACATTAATGAACCCCCAGCAGCAGCATCTATAATAGATCTAAGAGATCGTACTAATCCATTATAAAAAGTTCGTATAATTAACCTATCTGGTAACGCATGATGTGGGCATTTCCTAAGAAGATCTTTAAATCTCTCCCAAGCTTCGTATATTGGTTTTCCGTTAAACTGACTAAAAGATGTTATGTCATTTCTAAGCTTTGCAGTTTTTGAAGGTGGAAAGTATTTGGATAGAAATTTTTGTGATAATTCTCCCCAAGTTCTAAAAGATCCTGGTGCTAACAAATTTAACCACATCTTAGCTTTATCCCTTCAAGAAAAAGGAAAAAGCCTAAGTCTGACAACATCATTAGATACTCCGTCATATTTAAAAGTAGCACAAAGCTCCAAAAAACTTGCAAGATGTTGTTGACCTCATTTTTGATGAGGTCTTCTCTTCTCTCTTTAGTACTTAGGATCTAGCCTTAGGCTTTTCCTTCAACTATCCTAGAGGATTAGAATTGGGACCCACCACTTAGAAATTCAAACCACTTCTTAACTCCCTGAAAACTCCAAAAACTTGATTGTAGACCCCTAATCACCTAGAGGGTTGAGATAAAATGTTGAAGTTTAAAGGATGAGTTCCTATAGGACTCTTTGACCTTAGGACTGCCCTGGGTGGCCTGGTTTGGTGAGGGCTAACTTACACACACACTACACTTATACACTACACTTTCACACACCTCCTAAAAACCACACCCATACCCAACTTGACCTCCCGACTCATGAAGGTGATTCACATGGATGGTCCTTAACCCCTAAGCCCTTGGCTGAGAGGGTTAGGAACAACATAGTGAATGCCTCAAATGAGTCCCTTCATGGCTCATGTGGGCTTGATATGGCTTAATGGCTCAACCAAAATGATTTCATTCCACTTACTTTTTCTAAATTTTTAATTTTCTAAATTTTTAATTTTCTAAATTTTTAATTTTCTAAATTTTCAATTTTCTAAATTTTCAATTTTCTAAATTTTAAATTTTCTAAATTTTAAATTTTCAATTTTCTAAATTTTAAATTTTTGACCCCCGGGACCCCGGACCCGCATAGCCTACCAAATGCCCTTGAAACTACCCAAAAATTTGCAAAATCACCTAAATTACCCAAAATTCCTCAAAATCATTCCTAAACATTTCCCTCCACTCAAATTGATCATCCATAGCCAAAAATACCAAAAATTCCAAAAATACCCCCCAATACTCTCCAAATACCCAAAAAGGCCCCTCTTATCCAAAAAATCTAAAAATTCAAAAAATTCCCAGAAAATTCCAGAAAATCCTAAATATTCCCAATTGCATTTTGTCTAACTACACCATGGGGCAATTATGTTAATTTACCCCACTTTTGGCAAAATCCCCAATTTGACCCATTTTAACCCAAAGTGAACCCAATGTCAAACCAAACCTACCCAATTGACCCAAATTCTGGTACAATTCAATTCTAAACTTCCATTTAATATCCATAATATCAATCTAAACCAAATCCAAGTCCAATTTGATTGACATTTGAATCCAATTTCACTTTTGACCTTAAAGCCTAATTTGGACCCATGGCCCAAACTTAGCCCAAACTAACCCAATTCAACTCCAATTAACCCCAAACTTTTTCTAAACCTTCCCTAACATGCCCACAAACAAAAAACTAACATAATTTGCCCAAAATTTGGACCCAAACCCCACTCAAATTCAACCCAAAACCAAAAAGCCCATTTTTGACCTAAACCCAAACCTAACCCAAATAAGCCCAAACCCCAAAATCAAAACCCAACCAAAGTCAAAACCTCTTTGAAACACTCCCATAAACATTTCCCAACATTAATTTTACATCAATTTCAACCCTAGCCCAACATTGGCCCAATTAGCCCAATTTGACCAACATTGGCCCATTTACCAAAGAGGCCCAAATCCAACCCAATTCAAACCCAAATCACTCCAAACTCATTTCAAATCACTCATGACATATCCCTAAACCAAACCCAACAATTATTTGGCCCAAAATTCTACAAAAATTACCACCCATGAATTCATTCTTAAACCTAAAGGCCCAATCCCCTTTAGCCTTCCTAAAAGCCCATAAAAAATGACTTCAAAAGGCCCAAAATTCATCCAAAGCCCACATGACACTTCCCCTCATCATCCATTTAATCAAAATCACCCATATGTTTCAAGATCATCATTAAACCAATCCAAATCAAGCCTTATGACAATTCTCCTTAAATCCATAAAAAATTCCAACACCCTTCCTCATGAAAGTTGACTAAACTTTTTCCAAGCCAAATGGAGCCATGAAGCCATGCATAAGCCACATGGGAGTCATGAGAGCCATGGAATCTACTTTCCACCTCACCAAGACATTAATGGCAAGAGAGGGGATCTCTTTCTTAAACCTTTTTTAAACCCTTTTTACCTTAAACATGATACACTCTAAACCATACTTTGCCACCTAATCCTTGATGTGGACTTCACTACCTTTAGTAGGTTAACTCCCATGATCCTCCCAGCCCAAAACCAGAACTTGGAAGGGTGCACTAAGCCCAAAATGGTGGGTTGACCCATTTGAACCCAAAGTGACCTTATCTCCATTCCATTTTAATTCAAGCCCTTTACACATGGCAATGGTCCATTGCCTACACAAAACCCCAACCCTGACCCACCTGAACCTGAGGGTGACCCATGCCTGCCGGCCAGCCGCCTGGATCACCAGAAAACATCACACCCGAGAGCTTACATGTGAGCCAACATTGAAATTCCCCCTTGTTGAGCTGCCCCAAGTCCAGTGGCTGCCATGGATGTTCTTCCCTTTACCTAAACAGCTGATCCCAAGCCCTAGCTCCCCCTGGGAGAGCCTCCAGCCATGCCTATTTAAACCCCACCTCTCTCGGCCATGGAGGAGGTGCTGAACCAACCTTAAGGAAACTCTGCCAAAATCACTCCAGACTCTCCCCCACACCTAGAGCATTTGATCCCCACTGTTCTCTTGTCCTAATCCCCACTAATTGAGCTCAATTTTGAAGATCAATTCTCAGGCCAGAACAGGACACTTCCAAATCCTCCACCAAGGTCAAATTAAACTCACCCACACCTGCACAAGACCAAGAGAAGGAGTTCCCCAGTGGAAGCCCCCTCTCCAGGCCACCCATCTGTTCCAGACTCCAAAGGTTGAAATCGCGCTTGGTCAAAATCATACCTGGACAATTCACCAGGCCAGGAGACTTCATCTGGAGCTTTCTTGGACTCAATCGAAGGTGACACAACCCTCAGATCGAAGCTACACTTCTCTGAGCAAAGGTATGGTCTCACTCTTCTTCCCGAGCTTCTGAGCATTCTCCATTTTTATTGAGTCAATTTCATGCCACATAAACCGTATGGATGTGTTCGTCTTCTCGAGACTAATCCATAGAGCATAAGAATGTTTAATTTGGTCAAGTATCGAGTGAGATCTTAAGCCTAGAAGATGGACGGTTCTCGGGCTAGGAGGCTTGGGGACGATGAACGATGAACGGATGCCGTCCATTCAATACACGAGCAGACGGACAGCTCAGATCGGGTCGGATCAGTGGATGATATGCGGAAGGCGGGACCCGGACTGCTGACTCAAGTGGCGGCGTCGAATGGCAGAGCGACACGCGGCGTTTCGGAGATGCCTAGGTTGAGCTGGTGCCGCGTCACTTAAGTAGGAAAATAGGGATTTTCTTATTTTTTTTAAATACCCAGAACTTTGAAAATTCATAACTCTGTGTAGGAAAATCCTAAAAATAAAATAAAAATACCCTCTTGCTCAGTGAACAGAGGAGAATAATGTGGAAAAGATATCATTTAATTTCATTGAGTATTTGATTTTTAATAATTTATTTACTCTCTGCACATTTTCAATTCTCCATGCATGTATACAATTCACCATGGCATGAGACCATAGGGCTTTTGAAGCCTCTGAATTTGGGGACATTCTCTGAATTTTCGAAAGTCAGAGGCCATCCCTATGAAGAGTTATTGATTTTTCAATTCTAGGTCATTATTCTAAGTATTTTAATTCCAATAATTAGCATGTTGTGAAATAAATTCTAAGAAAATTTGGAGAGGTTTCTTATGACCAGAGGACCCTAGGAAAAATAGGTTTTGAGTTAACTCACATAGAATAACCCTAATTGGCTTAAACACCCAAAATGGAACCTTAATTAATTAGAGCTAATCATACACTAAAATAATTTTAATAAATCAAATAAAAATCAGAACATTATGAAAATTGGTTCTCTGGTTTCCTTGATATCACAAAGATTTTTGAAAAATATAAAATTCATTTTTCAACCTTTATTTTATTTTTAAATTTATTAATACTCCAAAACTCAAAAGAATTATAATAAAAATAATATAATTCAAAAAAATCACCAAAATTGGTCCAAGTGGTCCTCTGGTCATTAGGAATGTCCCATAATTTTCTTAAGAATAGAAACTTTCCCTTGGTCATATTATTAAATTTTCCTTGAAAATCCCTATTTTCCACCTAAAATAATTACATAAATAAATTAAGTACAGAAAAATTACATTTTTTTCCTCTAATGTCTTGATTGACATATGAGTGAAGTCACATAAAAATTTCAAATTCATTTAAGCTCAATTTAGTGAGTTATGAAATTAGTAAGTTTAAAGGGCAAAATAGTAATTAAAATTTTAACCTATAATTAAAAATTTTAGGTTTAATTAAAAGGGTGGGTAAAATATTTGATACTAAGTTGATTTTGGATGTTTGAAACTTAGGTAGTTAAAGGGTAGAAACCTACCTAACAATTTGAAAATAATTAAAATAAACCTTAATTAAATGATTAATTAAACTTGGAAGAATAATAAAAAAATTGGAATTATTAAAATAGAGATATTATTAGGAAGAGATTTATTCTTTAATCTAAAAAATCCCTAAATTAATCCCTAAATTAGAGGTATTGAAAAGATGTTTAAGATTCGTCTTAAGCACTTCCTCAATATGATAGGATGTTTATAATAACAATTGAACTTAATTGTTCTTTGATGAAGAAAATCATCCTCAAACCAAAACACAAGAACCTAGACGTCATAGGAGATGACTAGCTATAGGAGTAGGACCTTGGTAGAAAACCATAACCCTTCCCTTAGCTTTATCTAGGAACTTGCTTTAAATGATTAAATATCCTAAATTGTGTTTAAGTGTAGCTTGGGATGACGGGAAGACCCTCCAGGTACGCTTTTATTTTATTACAATTTACCTCCTTGCAATTTACTTTATTGCAAATGCACTTTACTTTTTCTTGCATGATAAACAACTGTTGCATGAAAACCCACACCTTTAGGATAGTCCCTAAAATTGAAACCAAAACTAAATTAAAAGTCATTACAAGATAAAATTCACTGCCACAACATTTCAAAATATAAAATAACTCAAAATTTAATCACAAACAGAACACAAAACTACAATAACAACTAAATTAAAACGTCTTGTTGGATGATCGGGAATACCTCGGATGATGTAACCTACGTGTTGCTAACGGGATTTCCCACGGTCTAAATGAAAGTGTGGAACTCATTTAGTTGAGTTTAGCAAATTCATCTGGACTAAGTGAATCCGATAAAAATAAAGATGTCGGAAGAATGGAACCGTGGGATCTTAACCGGTGTTGTTATAATCAACTTTAAGATTTGTTTTAATTAAAACATAAAAAACACTAGGACTTTAAGATTTCTAAAACCAAACTCTTCTCTTTTCTTTTGATTACAATCTTCTAAAACTAACCCTCTGCAACAATAAGGAGCTCGGAGCATGGTGGGCAGCACGGCCATCGTCATCAGCAAAACCTGAGTCTACTTCAGCAAAACTTTCTTAGAATTAAATAACCAAACCATAGGACTTCGAGGTAGTTTGCTTAGTGCAACATAAATCCTCAACCTCTTGTTAGGCATTTGCATTGCAAATTAAGCCCTATCTGGTCTTAGGACTCCGAGGTAGCCGTTCGATACGACATAAACCCTCACATCTTCGAGGCTAATTGTATGATCATGTCATACAAATATAAGTCCTAATTAATTAAAATTGGCAGGATCAAAAAATTAAATAAACATTGGGACTTTCCTAAATTCAAGCCAAACAATAGGATAGTCGAGAAATTACCGAAGTTCGCTTCGAATCTGCAATTTCTCCTACCTTTCTTTCTTTGAATTCCCAAAATAAAATGTTCCAAACTTGATCCATTCCCTATTCTAAAAATTCAATCCCTTGAAAACTTAAACTTTGAGATTCTTGAGAGCAAAATTATTGATTATTATCGAGAGTTTTCTTAAGTGATTCCCGTCATTTAAGATATAATTAACTATAGGGGCTTGCTCTTATAGGGAACTTTAAGAACCCAGGTAATATAAACCCTGCTTAATTCATTTATATTAAGCAGGGGAATTTGTCGGCTTATATAATTGGTTCGCAGACCAAACGGATGTCACAAATCTCCTAGTTTATTTAACCGAGCCCCGTCATCAAATAGTGTGTCTATTCCTCGGGATAGATACACGGTTTTGTGATGTGATGCTCGATTATATAAACTATCTGGGATGTGAGATCGGTTTGATTTCATATCTTAAAAATTATTTTCAAAATCAAATACTACTTTCTAAACCATATATATATATTTAAATTAAAATTAAAATCTAAAATTCGCCGACAATTTCTGTTAGGCGACCCCCTTTTTAAAATAATACACATAACTTAAAAAATATGCCGACAGATGTAAATTAGGATCTTTGTTTGGCGAACCACTAAATTGATTATTCTGTACCATTTGGATAATTGCAGGTTTAAGCTCGAATGAATTAGCCGCTACATCATGATTTTGGATAGTTAAGTGAATTTCATCTAATGTAGGGTTAGCATAATATCTTAAAGGTCTTGGTTGATTTGTATTTTCAATTTTTGGATTATTTTCCATTTGATTTAAATTTATAATTTTTTTTCTTTTGTCTAATTCTTTTAATAGTGCGCTCTAATTCTGAATCGTAAGGTATTAAACTTTCGGTTCCAAATTTTCACATACACAACTTAAGTAGATTTTAAAATAGTCCGTTACTCTAGTAAATTTGTTAATTAATTTAATAATTACTTTACTTCCCTGGCAACAGCGCCAAAAACTTGGCCGCTTGCACAGCAGTTGAGGGGCACAATGTAAATATGTTGTGGAGCTTTATAATTATATAAATGTTTAAATAGGTAAAATAGCAAATGTACCCCCTTGTATCTACACAAGTATATGTATCGCTCGGGTAATAAAGGTCTCTAATGGAGTCCTAGATATCGATCCCACAGGGAAGTTAGAGATTAAGAACTAATTTAAGAAGATGCAATTTTTATCAAGTACACAGAAATAAAGAACACATATACTAACTTCTATTACTTAATTTTTGAATTGAAGATTGCAATTTAGAACATGTATCTTTCTCCTTGTTAGGAGAATTGAGTGAGTGGATAAATAAATTAGTTAAAATTATATTGTTCCATATATGAGCATTCCTATTCTTTACCCTTTGGTCCAGGCATAAAGAACATTGACTAATCCTATGCTTAGTTACTGAATCTGCGGCTAGGCTGGGAGGATACCGGCTGCCACTTCGGAGCTCCCACATTCCCCTAGCCTGAGGGCTAACATCTACACTTCAGCTCCCAAACAATAAGATCAAATTGAAGATTTTAGTCTGTCACACAAAAATATTTAATTCTACGCCTGATAATTAATATTTCCCTATTTATTTGCACCCTCCTTTCAAGGCTTTTCAATTCCCTGAATTTTGGATGTAATCTTTACTACAGTTGATAATTCAACATATTTTAGCAGTTTAATTGGCTAGATTGAAAGTAAATTAAGTTTTAAGTAAAATATTATCACCCATTTTTATTTGATATTTTAAGGCACAACTAATTTAAATTTTCATTTCACAAAATCTCAACAATAAGGAGAAGGACAGAGAAAACTACTCAGAATGCATAGGAAGAATAAAACAAAATTGGAATTTCATTTAAAACTGTAAAACAATAAACAAAAACTTATCTTGAATCTTCTCCCCAAGTAGACTCCTTGAAGTTCCTCTAACTCTTCCTTCTCGTATAACACACTCAATTATACTCACTAATATACTCTAGAACACACTATTGCACTCAAAATAACACACAATATACTCACCACACAGTACTGATTTTCACACATTCGGTCCTAAATTTGTCTCTATTTAAAGAAGAAGGAATATATCTAAAGGTTGCACAAGCATCTCTTCAAAAAGCATCAAGATTCAATGTATTTCGCTTGAACTGACCTTCTCGCAGTCAGCGTGCTCGTTGGTGCCGTCGAATATTGGCCAACTGCTAAGGCTCGCTGTCAGTGGACTCGATCTCACCGTCGGCGGGCTCCTGTATAATATATTTAAATCTCTCTGGAAAAACACGTCGTCGGAGGCCTATCCCTCACCGTCGACGGCCTAGTTCAATTTTCATCTCTTTTAGTCCTTTTCGTTCCAGATTCTCTCTTTTTTCCATCTTTTTACTCCATTACCTACAAATCTTTATTCCTGCAATAAAATATAGAAAATATCTTTCTTTAAAGTGCAATTTCATATAAAATTGGTATGAATTTCTCAATATATTTTTCTCTGGTCAGTGGACAGTTCTTCAGATGATCTTTAAATCTTTCCCAAGCTTCATGTATGGATTCTCCATCAAATTGATTAAAAGATGTGATATCATTTCTCAACTTAGCAGTTTTGGAAGGAGGAAAATATTTTGACAGAAACTTTTGTGAAAGCTCTCCCCAAGTTCTAATAGATTGAGGTGCTAACGAATTTGACCACTCCTTATCTTTATCCCTTAGTGAAAAAGGAAAAAGTCTAAGCCTAACAACATCGTTCCACACTCCATCATACTTAAAAGTAGCACATATTTCTAGAAAACTAGTGAGATGTAAGTTAGGATCTTCATTAGGTGTTCCTCAAAATTGATTGTTCTGTACCATTTAGATAATAGCAGGTTTAAGCTCAAATGAATTAACAAAAACATCAGGATTTTGGATAGTTAAGTGAATTTCATCTGTTGTTGGATTAGCATAATCTCTTAAAGGTCTTGGTATATTTTCATTTTGATTGTTTAAATTGTTCACCATCTTATGAGGCATTATAGATTGTTTTTGTTGTTTTCGAATTTTTCTAATAGTACGCTCTAATTCAGAATTGTAAGGCACTAAACCTATAGATCCGATACTACACATGCAAACACAATAAACACACACTAACAATAAATAGACACATAACTATGGCTTGTAATTCAAATATATGATTTCCAATACTATAAAAATAAATTTTAATAGTTAATTTTTCTTTTACCTTGCCTCCCTGGCAACAATGCCAAAAACTTGGTGTGACATTTTTAATTTCCAAAAATTAATGAACTCATATTTAGATTTATATATTGATTTAAATGATAATGAGTCTCAAATTAACACAATTATATGTATCGCTGACCCTCGATCCGCAGCAATGCACCAAAAACTTGGTTTGCAATCGCCAAATAATGTAGTAATTTATGCTAAAAATATGTTATAACCAATACTTTGACTCAAATAATAATAGCGGCTAGTGTGTATAAATATAATTTTATGGAAAATATTTTACACACTTGGGGTACTAAGCAAGTATACGTATCGCTTCAAGTAATATAGGGCTTTAAATAAAGACTCTAGTATCAATCCCACGAGGAGGATTATAGATTTTTTAAATATTTTGATTTTATTTTTATGTATTTCTATGAGTTTCAGAAAGTTGATATTTAATTTACCAGATGTAGAAATAAAGCAGTAAATAGTAATGATTGATGTAAATAAAAATAAGCAAACAACTTTCTTCCTTTCAATTAATCCAAGACTTTTTAGATAATGTAATATTCGTGGAGAATATAAATTTATTGTATTGTGCCAAATAGATGCATTCCTATTCTTTACCTTCGCTCGATAGTATAAAGAACATTGGCTAATCAATAGATCAGGTCTGAATGTATTGTTAGTAGAATGGGTTAATCTAGGCTCACACTACTAGATGTCCAAGGGTGGCTATGGTCGGCCCTACTAGTGACCCTTTCCTTCTCTATAAACCAAATTACAAGAATTTAGTCTGTCACTCTAAAAACTTATCAATTATACGCCCATTAATTATATCTTCCTATTTATTTGCACTTCACCTTGAATAACCTGCGCAAGGCCTTCGACTACCCAAGGATTCATGTGATATCTACTAGTTAAGAATTCATCTCCTTCTAGGTCTCAAAACTCTTCAATAAATTTTAATAATTTAAATGACCAATTTAAATAGTAAATTAAGATTCGGTATTAATATCATTACAATGTTTAAAATATATATAGTTTTTAATTCTCCAACGAATTTTATATTATCTTATTTATCTTTTCATAATTGAAAGGAGAAAGTAAAGTAACTACTCAGAACACATTGAATTTAAACAACTAAACATATAAATAAAACTTTGAATCAAAATACAAATACTTATCTCAAGTGTTTCTCCAACTGAACCTCTTAATCCTTCTGACTCCAAAGTAAATAGACTTCAAAAGCACCGACTATTCAAATACTCTTAATACAAACTCTAAAATAAACTCACTAATCAATAAAAGAAACTATAAATATGGCCCTTAAAATATTTCTCTAATTTCTCTCTCTAAATGTAACTATGGGGCTAGGTTGGGTATTAGTGGTTTTTGTTTGGGTTGTGAGCATTTTTTTTAAGGAGTATCCTCCTATTTATAGGCTTCAAGGGTTTCCTTGAGGCACTTCTTCAAAATGTGTCAATGTTCAATGAATCTTCTATAAGGTGTGTCTGGCGCCCAGGCGCCCGAATCTGGCACCTAGGCACCAGACTCTGCATCCAGTTCTTCACACCTCTTCACTTTGGATCGCTCCTCTTCGCGATCCTAACCGTTTCCTAGCGTCCAAATGCAATGTATCACATGTCATATAATCCAGAAATAACTTCCAATCTTTTAAATGGTCCAATAACCGCCAACACCGTCAAAATAACCGTCCAAAAGTCATCAAAAATCTTACAGAATTCTGTATCGAACTGGCGCTTAGGCGCCGAATTCTAGCGCTTAGGCGCCAGGCGAATTATTTTGATAATTTTGCATTTTGGCTCCATTTTTGCTCCTTTTTCATCTTTTTTTCCTTCTTGGACATTTTTGCATCACTTACATCTACCTTTCATTAAAGTATAATATCCTTAAAATTTTGATAAAAATCAAGAAATAGAAATAGGTATTTTTTCATGGATCAAAATCCCCCAAACTTAAAAGTTACTTGTCCTCAAGTAACCCTTTTTACTATATAAAATGTATAACATTTGAAATAAAAGGTAAATATTTAAGATTTCTTATATTTTTTTGATTTTATAAAGGCTTTAGTAAATCATTAACTAGATTTAACTAACTAAGTTTAATTTTAAGAATTTAAAGAATATTTAACTACCAAATCATAAGATTTCAAAAACTTTTCATTCACTTCGAAAATAATTGTAGTTTATTATATTAAGATCACATAAATTTTTTACATGAAAAAGATCTTCATGAAAATCTTTTCTAATAAAGATACATGCATAAAAATTAAGTAAAATATGTAATCAGTTTTTTTCTTATAAGCTAATTCAAGTGAAGCCAATTTTTAATTAGGCATCTCCTCAAGCTTCTCCTCTCTCTTTTTTCTCTCTTTTTTTTTTTTACAGAGAGGATTACTATATCTGGATAGCCTGTTAATAGTTTTGAACTTCGCTATACTTAACTTATATTTTCAAACTTATACACTTTCACTTAATTACTATAACATGAATAGATTTCAAAAAGAATTTCAATCTTTTCTTTTTCGAGTTATAATTTTTGAATTCTTAATACTTCTAAAATTCAATTATTTCTACTATGAATAGAAAAATTTCTTCATCTTACTCTTCTTTAAGTTGAATAATTCTATTCTTAAAATCAATTAAAGTTATTAAAATTTGGTTAAGTCTACTAAATTATTTATAATTTCAAAATTTTAAATGATTTTAAATAGATTTTTCATTCCTTATGTTATGTTAATATTTTTTTTTAGAAAATATTAGTTCATTAAGGACAAATAAAATTTAAATTTGCATGTATCTTCCCTTCCCCAAAACATAAGTTTTGGTATATCATGAAAAAAATTTAAAGTATAAGAGAAAGAAAGGTATAATTTAAAAAGGAATTTTTATAAGTATGTAAAAACAGTCTAAAAAGTAAGCAGGATCGTCATTTTTTTTATATATATCAGTAGTTGAATTAAATGACTATACTACTAATAGTTACAGAAACAGAACAACATTACTAACTATTTAAGAATACTAAACAATAGGCTGAAACAGAAATAAAAATTAATTCATCCAAATTTCAGTCTTCAACACAATACACTAAATATTTAAAACAGTCTCAACATCAAACAATCCACACAAAGTTTCATAAACAAATTTATACTAACAAACATCAAACAACAAACAGCACTAGCAAACAAGTAATAAACTAACAATAGAATCAACACATCTCAAAGGTAAATCAAGCTACTAATCACTATCAGTAGCCTCGTCATCGTCATCACCAAAAGAAAACTCCACATCCTTTGGATCAACATACGGTGAAAATTTAGGACATGTAGGAAACTGAACATCATGCTCACCCTTCAAGAATCTCACTAAAGACTCTGTGCATCATACTCACTTTTCCTTTGGGTAAACTCAGATAAATGATCAATCTTCTTGTCTATAGTATCTATTCTACAGTGAGTTAGAAATAACTTGTTCTGCTGCTCCAGAAATTGATCATGCATCGATTCCCAGAAACTAGATGGTAGCTCCGCAGTAGAAGAAGAAGGTCTAGAAGTATAAGCTCTACCTAGAGTAGGTACAGAAGTAGAAGGACCAGTAGATCTCTTTTTTCGAAGACGATCATAAATGCTAACACTCTCCTGCCCAATTGGCTTTGTAGACTTTAACTTCTCCTCTGATATATCAACAAAAACTCTATTACTCATGCATAAAGAATGAATCAAGGATGGGAATCCTAATCCCACAGAAGTGCTGGATCTAGCAATCGATTCCACAGAATCATAAATAATATTGCCAACATCTATCGGCTTCCTCTCCTGAATGCAGTAGTTCAAGATAGCTCGATCTCTTGTAACTTCACTCAGGTTGTTGGAAGGTAGAAGTCTAGCAGAAATAAAATAATGTCATGCCTTTGAAATACCATTTAGTTTAGAAGATTTGAAGTTTACCCGTTTGTCTTTCTGAATCTTCCAAGTTCTAGTGCCATCAGTCAGATATTCAATAATCATCTCAAGATCTCCCTCAGATGGAGATAAACCAGAATAGTAGCACTCGATGGTACGTGGCAGGCCGTAGAAAATATTGATCCATTTTAGAGTAAATCCTACTCCGACACCTCTAACGAAGACTTCGTAGTCTTCTACATCTAAAAAGTTGGCATAAAACTCTCGTACAATAGGAATAATGGCAACAGCAGTGAAATAACAAAATCATTGCCAGTTGTGTGCAATGATCATGTTCTCGATCATTTCACCAGGATTGTAAAAATTGCGCTTCAAGATAAACTTTCTTGACGTTGCAAATTTGTGATAACGAAAATGCGCTACCGCAATCGAAAACTTGCTGCTGTCGAAATTTTCTCGTGCCTTTCCTCGCTTAGATTTTGGTTCCATCTAAACATGAAAGAAAACACAAATAAATTTAGGAATAAAAAATTAAACTCTTTTTAAGCTTGAGAAACTTAGAATGAGTTTAAAAATCCATGGAGAAACTCTAAAAATCAAAATTTTTCTTAACATTTAGGTTTTTAGCAAAAAATAGGAAAAATTATGGTAAGAATCAAAAATAAATGGATTAGAAGGTAGATTTGACCTCGAGATGAAGAAATCAAGTGATTTCGTTCTCAAAAACCTGATGTATTGACCTTAAGATGGGTCTAGGGGTGTATTTTCGTGAAAAAGAGGAAGGGGATGAAGCTTAGGCGTCAACCATGGCTAATAGGTTTTAAAAACTAATTTTCGGTAAGCAGGCTGAACCGGCGCCTAGGCGCCAGACTCGCCTTTCACAAAAATCACTTTAAAAATTTTATTTTCCACCAAAACTCATAAATTCAACTTCCAATTACTCATATTAGAGTAGTGCTTCAGTTTCCAACTTCCAAAATATTTCTCAAAAATTTTAAAAATTACGAATTAAATCCACCAATTAAACACAAGGTTTAAATCAAAATCTTCTAATTCCATTCATAATCTTCAATTTTGGCTCAATACAATACAGATAAGTATAGCAATATGATTCAAGTCCTAACAAACAATCAAACTACACAATTTCAAAGCAAATACAACACACATTGAACAATAAAACAAACACACAAACAACACATTTGATTTAATAAATCGATACTACGACACATTAATAAAAGTCTAGATCACACCAGAATAACTATCTAATCTTCAAATTAGAAAAATCCATTCTCTTCGCAAGGAAGATTACTAGGCCTACTTGGGAAGAACGCTAACGCCCTTGAAAAATCTGTAGCATTTTCTCGTCAATCCATTTGTTCTTCGCATACATCTCCACTTGAGCATCTTAATAAGCCGCTAAATGATCAAATTGAAGCTTCGCCTACCATTCCAGATGTTCAATTTGACGATACATCTCATGAAGGCGATCTCCAACACTTTTGAATTCTGCTTCAAATTTGTCTAGATGACTTGAAATTTTCTCCAAACTTACAGCGATAAAACCATTGAAGTAGGGTTGAGCATCCTTTGAACCTTTGTCTCTAGCCTCTTCTCCAAGATTTCTTCTATCCATTTCTTTAAAAATCCTCTCTAATCTTTCGATAATGAAGTGTCTAGGTCGTAATTTTGATTGCTTAGGGATTGGGGACGAAGATAGGGTAATTTAAAGAAGAAAATCGTGTGAAAAACTGAAAATTTTTTGTTTTTACACGATCCAGTAACTGTGGGGCTTAGGCGTCGGACCCATCGATACACAGTTTTACTCTTGCGCTTAGGCACAAAATTTCGGCGCCTAGGCGCCGGAACCATGTTCAATTCTGTTTCGCCTATCGTCAAATTTCAAATTTTCGTTCTCCAAAATAGATAAATTAGAATGGTGAGATCAATATAGACTTCGTAACACAAATTATAAACAATCATAATGAAGGTTAACTTGATCTCCTTTTTACTCACATATGAAATGGAGTGATCCAAAGTCCAAACTTTATATACTTCGAGATAATTTTTAGCTAGTCAATGAAGACTTGTTAGCGTCCAATTTTCTAAAGTTATATAAAATTAGTCAAGATCGAGGCATAACATTACATTAAAAAAAATGTAAAAACACACAAAAATAATTATGGGTTGCCTCCCACAAAGCGCTTGGTTTAACGTCGTTAGACCGCCCTAATTAAGTCTTTAATCAGGTAGACTCAACTCGAAGCCTCTTTATAAATCATTTTAATGTCTCCCAAATAAGGCTTCAATCTTAATCTGTTAACTTTAAATACTTTTCCTGTTTTGGGGTCTTTAATATCCACAGCTCCATAATGGTATACTTTCTCAATTATATATGGTCTCATCCATTTAGATCTTAATTTTCTAGGAAAAAGTCTTAAACGAGTATTAAATAATAATACTTGTTGTCCATGCTCGAATATTTTTCCTGAAATCTTTTTATCATGTAACATCTTCATTTTCTCTTTATAAATTTTCACATTCTCATATGATTCATTTCTTATTTCATCCATCTCATTTAATTGTAATAATCGTTTTTCTTCTGCAGTATTCAAATCAAAATTAAACTCCTTTATCGCCTAATAAGCTTTATGTTCAAGTTCAACAGGTAAGTGATAATGTTTACATAAATTAACCGGTACGGTGACATTCCGATTGGTGTCTTATAAGCTATTCTATAAGCCCATAATGCAGAATCAAGTCTATCAACCCAATCAGTTCTTTTAGGATTAACAGTCTTCTCTAAAATTCTTTTAATTTCTTTGTTTGATACTTCAGTCATTCCACTTGTTTGTGGGTGATATGCAGTTGCAATTCTGTGTTTGATTCTAAATTTTTCCAATAATGATTGAATTCTTATATTTCTAAAATTACTTCCACCATCTGTGATAATTACCTTAGGCATTCCAAATCTTGAAAAAATCATCTTCTTTAAAAATTTTGAAACACTTTTGGAATCACAACTAGGTAAAGCTACAGCTTCAATCCACATTGAAACGTAATCAACCGCTAATAAAATATAAATCTTTCCAGATGATGGTACAAATGGTCCCATAAAGTCTAAACCCCATATATCAAAAATTTCAACTTCCAATATATAGTTTAAAGGCATTTCATCTTTTCTAGATATATTTCCCATCCTTTGACATCGATCACATGTTTTCACATAATGTCTCACATCTTTGAACAAGGTAGGACAATAAAATCTTGAATTTAAAATTTTAAATGCAATTTTATCTACTCCAAAGTGTCCTCCAAAATCAGAATCATGACATTTTTGAATAATAGCAAAAGTTTCTTCATAAGGTACACATCTTTGAATTACAGAATCTCTTCCTAATTTAAATAAATGAGGATCTTCCCAAATATAAGATTTAGCATCATATTTAAATTTCTTAATATATTTGTTATTCAATCCATAAGATAGAATATTGCTAACTAAATAGTTAACTATATATGCATTCCAAGGTGTTTGGCATCCTTGAATAACATATAAATGTTCATCAGGAAATTTCTCATTTATATTTTCCTCAGTAATAACATCATTCTTAATTCTAGATAAATGATCAGCAATTTGGTTATCAGGTTCTTTTCTATCCACTATTTGAAAATCAAATTCTTGTAGAAGTAACCCATCTTATCAGTCTAGGCTTAGCATCTTTTTTTGTCATTAAATATTTAATAGCGGAATGATCAGTATGAACTATGCATTTGGTACCAAGAAGATAAGGTCTAAATTTATCACACATTAATTCAAAGGGTTTATTCCAATTAAGTGCAATAATTATAGGTGCAGTTATTAATTTTTCTTTTAAAATTTTGAAAGCATTAATACATTCTTCATTAAATTCAAATTTAGCTTCTTTTTCCAATAAATGACTAAGAGGTTTAACAATTTTAGAAAAATCCTTTATATGTCTTCTATAAAATCTAGCATGACCCAGAAAACTTCTCACATCAGTAACAGTAGTAGGTGGTTACAGTTCCGCAATAATTTTCACTTTTTCTTGATCAACTTCCATTCCTTTTTGTGAAATTTTGTGACCAAGTACAATGCCTTCTGTTACCATAAATTGACGTTTTTCTCAGTTCAGAACTAAATTTGTTTCTTCACATCTTTTTCAGAACATTGGAAATATTTTCCAAATAAGATTCAAAAGAAGTTCCAAAGACTGAAAAATCATCCATAAATATTTCAATTCCTTTTCAATCAAATCACAAAATATTGACATCATACATCTTTGAAAAGTTGCAGGTGCATTACATAAACCGAAAGGCATTCTTCTAAACGCAAATGTTCCATAAGGACTTGTAAATGTTGTTTTCTCTTGGTCCTCAGGAGCGACAGGTAATTGATGATAACCGGAATATCCATCCAGAAAACAGAAACATTAGTGTCCAGCTAATTTATTAAGCATTTGATCCAAGAAAGGTAAAGGAAAATGATCATTTCTAGTAGCGTCATTTAATTTCCAATAATCAATACAAATTCACCATCCAGTTACTTGTCTTGTAGGAATTAGTTAATTTTTAGCATTAACAATGATAATTACTCCTCCTTTCTTCGGAACACAATGAATAGGACTTACCCAATAGCTATCCGAAATAGGATAAATAATTCCAGCATCTAACCATTTTAAAATTTCTTTTTTAACAACCTCTTTCATGATAGGATTTAATCTTCTTTGAGGTTCAATAGTAGGTTTAAAATATTCTTCCATTAAAATTCTATCCATACAGATGGAAGGGCTTATTCCTCTTATATCAGCAATAGTCCAACCAAAAGCTTTCTTTTAATTCTTTAACACTCCTATCAGTTTTTCTTCTTGATCTAAACTTAGTTTAGAAGAAATAATAACAGGTAAAGTTAATGAATTTCCAAGAAAAACATATTTTAAATGTGCAGGTAACATTTTTAATTCCAGTTAGGGGCTTTTTTAATTGAGGGTAAAAGTATATCATTTTGTGTTACGTCCAAAATTTCCCAGTTATCTTTAATATAACGAGTTTCTTTAGGTAATTCTTCTTCTTTTAGTTCTTCATTTTCATCAGTTAATAATTCAATTTTTTCTTCAGAAATGACTTTACATCTTTCTTGATAATATTTTTCAATTATATAATCAATAATATCCATTTGATAACATTTTTCTTTATCAGGGTACTTCATTGATTTAAGAACATTGAATTTAATCTCTTAATCATTAACTGTCATGGTTAATTCTCCTTTTCATACATCAATGATAGCTCGTCCAGTAGCTAGAAAAGGTCTCCCTAAAATAATTAGTATTTCTTTATCTTCTTCCATATCAAGTACAATGAAATCCACAGGGAAAATAAATTTATCCACTTTAACAAGAACATCCTCAATAACTCCTTTAGGGTAGGTGATAGATCTATCAGCTAACTGAAGGGTTACAGTGGTGGGAGTAATCTCTCCTAAATTCAACCTTCGAAAAATAGAAAATGGCATGAGATTAATACTTGCTCCTAAATCACATAAAGCTTTTCCACAAAATTTTTCTCCAATAGCACAAGATATAGTAAAAATTTCAGGATCTTTAAGTTTCTGAGGTAATTTCTTTTGAATTATTGCACTGCATTCTTCACTTAATGCAACGGTTTCAAAAGCTTCAAATTTTTGTTTCTTACTTAAAATATCCTTCATAAATTTTGCATAAGTTGGCATTTGTTCCAAAGCTTAAGCAAAAGGTATGTTAATGGTAAGTTTCTTAAAAATTTCAAAGAACTTAGAAAATTGATGATCAAGCTTCTGCTATTTTAGTCTTTGAGAAAAAGGTGGTGGTGGTTTTTCAACTTCCACATTAATAGGAATAACGATCGATCTTGATTAGAGAAGGCGTTTCTTTAGGTTTTTCAATCTTTTTAACCTCAATCTCATTTTCAATTTCATTCCGCATTCTTTCTTTTAATTCCTTTCCACTTCTAAGTTGCACTGACTTTTAACATGTTCATGTTCTTTTCTAGTTTCTTTTGGATTGACTTCAACATTACTAGGAAGTGTTCCTGGAGGTCTGTAATTAATTAAATTAGTAATTTGTCCCATTTGATTCTCAATATTACGAATAGCAGTGTTTTGAATTTGTAATTGATTACTTAGTTCTAAAATTAATTCTTCTATAGATAACTTTTTTTGTTGATTATTAAATCCAGGTGGTCTATAGATAACTTTTCCAGTTGGATGGGATTAATTATTACCCCATTGTTGTTGTGAATTATTCCAGTTAAAATTAGGGTGATTTTTCCATCCAGGATTATAATAATTGGAATAAGGGTTATTTTTACTAGCAATAGCTTGTAAAGTTTCAATAGTTTGAGAATCTTCAATATTAGCAGAGTTGTTATGTGATATATTGATAGAAAAATTATCTAATTTTTTAGATATAGCAGCTACTTGTGAAGCTAAGATAGAAAAGGCTTCATTATCATGAATACTTGCAATTCTTTTAGGATTAATCTTTTCAGAAGGCCATTGAAAATTATTGTTAGCCATTTCTTCAATTAAAGTATAAGCTTCTTCAAATGATTTAGTCATTAAAGAACCTTCAAGACGAAAGATCAATAATTGATTTAAGTGATCCAATTAGTCCGTTATAAAATGTTTGAATAATTAACTAATCACGTAAAGCATGATGATGATATTTTCTTAATAATTCTTTAAATCTTTCCCAAGTTTCATAAATTGTCTCCCCATCAAATTGACTAAATGAAGTAATATCATTTCTCAATTTAGCAGTTTTAGAAGGAGGAAAATATTTAACAAGGAATTTTTGTGCCATTTCAGCCCATGTTTTAATAGAACCTGTTGCTAATGAGTTCAACCACATCTTTGCTTTATCTCTTAAAGAAAAAGGAAAGAGTCTAAGTCTAATAGCATCATCAGAAATGTTGTTATATTTAAAGGTAGCACAAAGTTCTAAAAAACAAGCAAGGTGTAAATTTGGATCCTCATTTGGTGTTCCCCAAAATTGATTATTTTGAACCATTTGAATAATAGAAGGTTTAAGCTCAAAAGAATTAGCATCTACAGTAGGTATTTGAATACTACTATGAAGTTCATCAACTGTAGGGTTAGCATAATCCCTTAATGGTTTAAACATTTTGTTCTTTAATTTCAATTGGATTTTGTAAATTATTATGTAAATTAGCCATCTCTTGATATTTTTGAATTTGTTTTCCTTTTTTAATTCTTCTAACAGTCCTTTCAAATTTAGAATCTAAAGGTAAAAATCCTTCAGATCCAGAACTAAGCATAAAAAGTAAATAAAAAGTAAAATAGCAAGAAATAAAATTATTATTATTATTATTTTTTATTATTTTTTTTAAAATGTTTTTGTATTTTATATTTTTGACAATAAAAGAAATAAAATACAATAAAATATTTAAAATTTATAAATTTTGCCTCCCGGCAACGGCGCCAAAAACTTTACCCTCGATCCGTAGCAATGCACCAAAAATCTTGGTTTGCAATCGCCAAACAATACAGTAATTTATGCTAAAAATATGTTATAGCAAATACTTTGACTCAAATAATAATTGCGGCTAGTGTATATAAATATAATTTTATGAAAATTATTTTACACACTAGGGGTACTACGCAAGTATACGTATGGCTTCAAGTAATATAGGGCTTTAAATAAAGACTCCAGTATCGATCCCACGAGAAGGATTATAGATTTTTTAAATATTTTTATTTTATTTTAATGTATTTCTTTGAGTTTCAGAAAGTTGATAATTAATTTACTAGATGCAAAAATAAAGCAGTAAATAGTAATGATTAATGTAAATAAAAATAAGCAAACAAGTTTCTTCCTTTCAATTAATCCAAGACTTTTTAGTAATGTAATATTCGTGGAAAATATAAATTTATGGTATTGTGCCAAATAGAAGCATTCCTATTCTTTACCTTCACTCGATAGTATACAGAACATTGGCTAATTTATAGATCAGTTCTGGATGTATTGTTAGTAGAATGGGTTAATCTAGGCTCACACTACTAGATGTCCAAGGGTGGCTATGGTCGGCCCTACTAGTGACCCTTTCCTTCTCTATAAACCAAATTACAAGAATTTAGCATGTCACTCTAAAAACTTATCAATTCTACGCCCATTAATTATATCTTCCTATTTATTTGCACTTCACCTTGAATAACCCGCGAAAGGCCTTCGACTACCCAAGGATTCATGTGATATCTACTAGTTAAAAATTCATCTCCTTCTAGGTCTCAAAACTCTTCAACAGATTTTAACAATTTAAATGGCCAATTTAAATACTAAATTAAGATCCGGTAATAATATCATCACAATGTTTAAAATATATATAGTTTTAAATTCTCCAACGAATTTTATATTATCTTATTTATCTTTTCATAATTGAAAGGAGAAAGTAAAGTAACTACTCAGAACACTTTGAATTTAAACAACTAAACATATAAATAAAACTTTGAATCAAAATACAAATACTTATCTCAAGTGTTTCTCCAACTGAACCTCTTAATCCTTCTGACTCCAAAGTAAATAGACTTCAAAAGCACCGACTATTCAAATACTCTTAATACAAACTCTAAAATAAACTCACTAATCAATAAAAGAAACTATAAATATGTCCCTTAAAATATTTCTCTAATTTCTCTCTTTAAATGAAACTATGGGGCTAGGTTGGGCGTTGGTGGTTTTTGGTTGGGTTGTGGGCGTTTTTTTTAAGGAGTAGCCTCCTATTTATAGGCTTCAAGGGTTGCCTTGAGGCACCTCTTCAAAATGTGTCTATGTTCAATGAATCTTCTAGATGGCGTGTCTGGAGTCCAGGCGCCGGAATCTGGCGCCTAGGCGCCGGACTCTGCATCCAGTTCTTCTCACCTCTTCACTTTGGATCGAACCTCTTCGCGATCCTAACTGTTTCCAAGCATCCAAATACAATGTATCACATGTCCTATAATCCAGGAAAAACTGCCAATCTTCTAGATGGTCTATACAGTCAAAATAACCATCCAAAAGTCATCAAAAATCTTACAGAATTATGTATCGAACTGGCGCTTAGGCGCCGGATTCTAGGGCTTAGGCGTCAGGTGAATTATTTTGACAATTTAGCATTTTGGCTCCATTTTTGCTCCTTTTTGCTCCTTTTTCATCTTTTTTCCTTCTTGGACATTTTTTCATCACCTACGTCCAAAACACAAAAATACCTTTCATTAAAGCATAATATCCTTAAAAATTTGATAAAAATCAAGGCATAAAAATAGGTATTTTTTTCATGGATCAATCGCTCAAGTAATATAGGGCTCTAATGGAGTCCTAGAATATCGATCCAACAAGGAGGCTTTACTTTTATGGCGTAGCATTGAAATCCCTTATGGAATCACAGCACAATTGCAAGTGGTTTAATTCTCAAAGTAAAGACAAACAGGTTCAGTTACTATATCTACCAAAGCATGTTCTATATTCTAGCAAGTTAAACTAACACAAGACTAAATTTATAACAAGTTTCAGTTATAAGAAAGAGTCTTCCTCCTTCCCAATCATAATTTGATGATTATTGTGACATAGATCAATGATGCAAATGTACTGTGACAAAATGGAGCATTCCTATTCTTTACGCATATTTCAGCGTATAAAGAACATTGGCTAATCCTAAGTTTAGTCCCCAAATTCATGGTTAGGCTGGGAGGATACTGGCTCTCACTCCAGTGCTCCCACTTCCCTTCACCTGATGGCTAACTCTTGCTTTAGTTTCTAAACATTACAACCAAATTGAGGATTTCAGCCCGTCACTCTGAAATCTCCAATTCTACGCCCATCAAAGTATATTTCCCTATTTATTTGCACTCAATTCCCATGAACTTCACCATCTATGGAATTTAAATGTGACCTTAACTTTTGTTGTGGAACTCATAATCCTTTCAGAAAATACGTTTCCCAACAAGTTTTAACAATTCAATTGGCTAGATCAAAAAGTAAATGAAGTTCTAAGTGAAAAGGTCATCACAAACTTTCCATAATCAATTGGCACATCATTTCCATTTCACAATTTCAACACATCACATGAAAAGGAGAAAGACAAAGAAAACTACTCAAGACTCATGAGGAAAAGATAACAGAACATGGATTTTATATATAAAAACAACGTCATACAAAGAAAGTAAAGTAAAGATACTTATCTCAAAATCTTCCTCAAGAGAATCTTATGAAATTCCTTTGACTCTTCTTCTTTCTTCACAACACACAATTCTCTCTTTAGAATAGTAAGGAAGAAGAAATCTCTCACTTTTCCTCTCCTCTCACACTCCTTAGAAGAGATAATACAACCCAAACTTCCTACACAAAATGGAATGAAAACTCTCTTTAAACTCTAAACTCTTCTCTTCCTTTCTTCCCCCCTTTAAAATTTGGCTCCAAATGTGTTTAAATTTGGCCAAAACTGAATTCCAAGAGTTTCCACAAGCAACCTTTCTAAATCCGACCAAATACATTGAATCTAGTTTAAAATCAGGATAGGGTGCTGTTCGACGCTGGTAGGAGCGTCGTTCAGTGCATTATTCCGCCAAAACATCATAACTCTCTAAAAACTGGCACTGTCCGACGCTAGTGACAGTGTCGTTCGGCACTAGTTCAATAAAATGTACTTTTTCCTTTTTTGCACCAAATTTGCTCTTTTTTGCTTCCTTTTGCTCCAAAGGCTTAAAATCATCGTATCTGCATGAAATCATCAAAAATACCTTCCTTTAAAGTGCAATATCATCAAAAAAGGTATGAAATGAATAGTAAAAAGCTATCAAATTTTCAGTGGATCAGTAACTAAAGTTAGGGTTAGCCTTCAGGCGAAGGGAAGTGGGAGCTTTGAAGTGAGAGCCAATATCCTCCCAGCCTAACATTGAATTTAGTGACTAAGCCTAGGATTTGCCAATGTTCTTTTCATACTTGTAAGAGGGGGTATGGTGCGACTTTTTAAATTTGCCAACATTTATGAACTCAGATTTAGATATATATTGATTTAGTTTTATAATGAGTCACATAATTAAGGGCAAGTATACGTATCACTCAAGTAATATAGGGCTCTAGTGGAGTCCTGGAATATCGATCCCACAGGGAGGCTTTAATTTTATGGCGTAGCACATAAATCACTTATTAAATTACAACACAATTTCAAGTAAGTTTATTTCTTAAAATAAAGACAACAGTTGCAGTTACTATTCCTACCAAAATACGTTCTAAACTCTAGCAAGCTAAACTAACACAATACTAAATTTATAACAAAGTTCAGTTGCAAGAAAGAGCCTTCCTCCTTTCCATTCATAATGTGATGATTATTGTGAAGCAGATCAGTGATGCTAATGTATTGTGCCAAATAAGAGCATTCCTATTCTTTACCCATATTTTAACATATAAAGAACATTGGCTAATCCTAAGTTTAGTCCCCAAATCCGTGGTTAGGCTAGGAGGATACTGGCTCTCACTCCAGAGCTCCCACTTCCCTTCACCTGAAGGCTAACTTTTGCTTCAGTTTCCAAACATTAAGATCAATTGAGGATTCCAGCCTGTCACTCTGAAATCTCCAATCTATCCCCATCAAAGTATATTTCCATATTTATTTGCACTCAATTCCCATGAACTACGTATCTTATTCTTGGACATTGAATGTGACCTTTATTGTGGAACTCGTAATCCTTTCTGAAAATATGTTTACCAACAAGTTTTAATAATTCAATTTGCCAGATCAAAAAGTAAATGAAGTTCGAAATGAAAAGGTCATCACAAATTCTCCATAATAAATTGGCACATCATTTCCATATCACAATATCAACACATCACATGAAAAGGAGAAAGACAAAGAAATCTACTCAAGACTCATGAGAAAAAGATGACAAAACATGGATTATATATAAAATACAACTTCATATAAACAAAGTACAATAAAGACAACTTATCTCAAACTCTTCCCAAGCGAATCTGAAGGAATTCCTTTGACTCCTCTTCTTTCTTTACAACAACACACAATTCTCTCTTTAGAATAGTAATGAAGAAGAAAATTTTCACTTTCCCTCTCCTCTCACACTTTTTAGAAGAAAAAACACAAAACCTAATTTCCTACATTATATGGAAAAAAACTCTCTCTAAACTCTTCTCTTTTCTTCTTCCCCCTTTCTAAACTTGGCTCCAAAAGAGTTTAAATTTGACCAAAACTGAATTCGCAAGAGTTTCCTAAAGCAACCCTTCAAAATCCGGCAAAATACATTGAATCTAGTTCAAAATCGGGATAAGGCGCAGTTCGATGCTGGATAGGGAGCCGTTCGAAGCATTATTCTGCCAAAACAGTTGTAACTCTCTGTAAAAAGGTGTTGTCCGGTGCTGGCGGTAGCGCCGTTCGGCGCTAGTTCAATAAAATGCACTTTTTTCATTTTTTTTTGCTTCAAATTTGCTCCATTTTGCTTCTTTTTGCTCTAAAGGCCCAAAATCATTTTACCTTCAGAAATCATGAAAAATACCTTCCTTTAAAGTGTAATATCATCAACATCTATGAAATGGATAGTAAGAAGCTATCAAATTTTCAGTGAATCACGATCGCCTAAACTTAACTATTACTTGTCCTCAAATAAGTTTAGTTAATACATAAAATAACAATCCACTGCAATGAACTTTTCTTTCTAGAATACCATAATTTTGATTTAGATAAGTATAATAGTAAAATTTTCAAAAATATCTTTGAATAATTCAAGTGAATTCTACAGGTGTAAGCCTATCTAGTAGTCAAGTCTAAGAGTATTAGCCTTCTATTCATTTCAAAAGTGACTGTAGATTGTCCTACTAAGGCACTTAAAAGGATTACATGAAAAGAAGTTTAAGAGAACACTAATAGTAAGGATGCGAATCCACACATATAAGTTCAAGAAAGTAAATAATTTTTTCCCTTTAGGTAGGTCTAGGTGAAGCTAATTTTTTATTAGGTATCTCCTCAAGCTTCTCCTCGCTTCTCTTTTCTTTTTTTTATTTTCTTTTCTTTTCTTATCTTTTCTTTTTAGTGAGGATTACTGTATCTGAATAGCCTTTAATGATTTTGAACTTCACCCTTCTCATCCTAAAATTTAAACATACCACATTCCTTTACCATATAGGCATTTCTTTAGTTTATTAATGATTCATCATAGAGTCTCAATCCTTTCCCATCACATAAAATTTTAAGATTATTAATATTTCAAACATACAATATTCTTTCTTTGAATAGTTTTCTATAGTCCTATTCTCTTATACCAAATATCTTATCCTACAATATTACCTTTCATTACAAAATACTTTCATTCAACCTTACAAAATACATAAATAAAATCAAAATACAGTTATCTGAAATTAAGTTCTATTACAGGAAATAATGTTAATAATTTTGAAAATATTTTTAAATGAGAAAAATTTATAAATAATTCATTCCCTCCCTAAAACTTAGATTTTTGAATATTAATACAATTTATATGGGAAGAAAGAAAAATATAAACATTTAACTCATACCTCGATATGTTAGGCTTTTCATACCTTTGAGTTTAAGCAGGTTTTTCTCCATAAAGTAGAACCGTAGGCCTGAATTAATTAGAAGCATTTCTATAAACAAATATAGGTTAGAAATTTATAAAAGAAGAAGTTTTAAAACACGAAACATAAACTAACACACAACATTAACATCCAACTGTTACTATCAAAAATTAAATTAGCAAACCAAACATATAAAAACTCTACTATAACATCACATACATCACAAATCAACAAAAAGTTTACTACAAACACAACCAAACACACATTACATCACAGATACTAATCAGAAAGAATCTCAGGTACATCACAGATACATCGACTAATGCAAAACAAACATCAAAGAGAGTCTCAAGTACATCACAAACATCACATATACAAATACAAAGTACACTTAAAAATAAAAATACTCAAACTACCAATCTTCATCCTCTGCAGGAGCTCCACTATCATCAAGTTCTACAGGCTGGTATGGCATATACTCAGGGTAAGTAGGAAGTACAGTGCTAGTGTCTCCCCTGAAAAATCTCATCTATGTGTTATGATAAGCTATCTCATATTCTCTCCATCGCACTTGATAATCATCATTTATCTTGTTCCTAACTTCAAGTCCCTCTACTCTAGTGTTCAACCTTTCCAACTGATCCATAAAATCATGCAGAGTAGGCTCCCTAGATGTAGATGGTCTATCATGACTAGAAGAAGGTTCATCAGTTTTTTTACTCCACTTCCAACTTACATGGGCTTCATATGTTTTCATATTCAACTTAGTAATGGGCTTCAGGGGCTGGATACCTCATCATTATATTCAATCACTACACCTGATTGAATACATAAAGCATGAATTAGACTAGGGTGTCCTAGTCCACCTGTAGTCTCTCCTTTTAAACTTTTCAAAATACTTTTATGAATAATAGTCCCAATATTTATATTTTTCATGTTTTGAATATAGTAATTCAGAAGAGCTCTATCAACAGTAACATCACGGTGATGGTTGGTAGGCAAAAGTCTTACAGAAATGAAATAGTGTTAGGCTTTCGACACAGGATTCAAAGTAGAAAGGGGAAATTTAACATTTAGCCTTTGTTTAATCTTCCACTCCGCTTTTCCATTAGTCAAAAAGTTTACAATCATATCCAAAGCTTCATTCGTAATAAGAAAATTTTTTTATTCACAAGAAAAAGGTGCTCTTAACTGATAAAATGCATTTATGCTGGCAGGGGTGAATTCAACCATTTGGCTTCTAACCAGAATGTATTCACTCTCAGAATAATACAGATTTGCATAAAAATCTCGAACAATACCAAGCATCGCTTCAGCAGTAAAATAGCAGAATATCTCCCATTGTCAATTTGTAATAAGTTCTTCCAGCATACCTCCAGGATTTTCAAAGGCTCTCTCTTGAATACATTTCTTATTGCTAAGAAATGTACTAAAGTGAGAATAAGCTTTGAAATTAACAAACTTCCCCTTTGAAATTCTTGGAACCATTTGTCTAAAAATACCAAATTTGTCCAAGTCAATTTTAAAATTGCAATGTAATGGACTCTAAGGTAAATTTAAAAAGATAAGAAATCAAAATCCATGAAAAATATCCAAAGTTTCTACAAAAACTTCAAAATTTCAAATCTTTCTAATATAGGAGATTTCCACAGTCAAAATCAAAAAATTTTAGGTTAAAGTGTAGCTCTTACCAAGAGAAGATGAAATCCGAACTTTTCAATCCACGAAATCACTTTAAATCCAAATGCTAGTGAGCCCTAGGTGCGAAAATAGGCCTTGGCTGAAGGTAGAAGACGCTGGTTTGGATAAAAATGGCAGGTCCTAGGGTTAACTCACAAAATTTTAGAGTTTTGAGCCTTTTTCCCAATCAAGCACTATCTGACGCTAGCGGCAACGCCATTCGGCGGATTATTCTGCCTTAATGGCCAAACTCTCTGTCTTTTGGCGCGGTCCGGCACTAGTCACAGCATCATTTAGCGCCAGTTCAAAAACTAGGCTTCAGAATTTCTTTTGCAATTTTGATCTTTTTAAGCCCGCTCCGACATCTAATTAGTCTAATTAAGCAATGAATAACTTCCTAAAGCCGTGGCAAATGATATTTCTTAACACAAACAACACAAAACATCATTTTCATATATAAAATCCAAGTGTCACACATATACACAAATACTAAACATTACACATTTTCAAGCCATATAACCTTAAATTCAGCGTCGCACACAACCACAACATAATAAGCTGAAAACTAACAAGAAAGCATGCCCAAATATAACATCCAAACAAAACAAAGTAATAAGTTCAAATACACAAATACAGAAATACAATAAGTAAGTCTTCATTCTTCCTCAAAACTATCATCAATTCTAAGATCTCCAATTGATTGAGCATGAACAAACAGATTGTAGAATGGATGAAACAAAAATTCTTCAATAGAATCCTCTTCAATCCAAACTTTCCTTCTCATCAATCACATTAAACTTCCTTCAAGTTATCCAGAATGATCAAAGTGCTCCTTCATTCTCTAATCCAGATGATCAAAGAAATCAGATAGATTGTTGATTGAATTCATCAAGTGTTGTACTTCCTTCTCCAATTTCTTAATTTTTTTAAGATAATTTGTGAACTTTCAGGAAAGTAAGAAGGAATAGGTGTTGACCTCTGAGATGGTTGATCCTCAATGATGCTCATATCATTTATATCACTAATTTTATGGTTACTATATGCATCTGCTGGGTCTATAGGCTTCAAAGGTAGAAGTACTCTTTCTCAGTTCTCATATGACACTTATGATTGACTGTAAAGGAGAAATATGGTGGAAAGATGTCCAAACTCATACTTAGATACATGAACGATCAATCCCAAAATAGACTTAACAATTATTGAGCCAACATCAATAGGCATCCCCATTTGAATACAGTATTTCAGAATAACACACTCTTTAGTTACTTTACTGATTTTCATAGTTGGGAGCAATTTTGCACATATGAAGTAATGTAAGTGTTTCGACGTTGGATTTAACAGTGTGGTCGATAAACTTACATACCTGCTATCTCTTATCTCTCATTCATCACTTTCATCCGTCAGATATTTGTATATATCATTCATATTGTCCTTTGTCGGGGCAAAATTTGAATAGTGGCAGATTGAGAAATTCTCAATCGTGTATAAATCATTAATCTTTGCAGAGTAAATGTGACTAACCTACCTGGAACATAGACTAATCCTTGATTGGTTCTATGAAGATTTACATAGAACTCCTTCACAACCGATACAACTACAGCGGTAGCAGTATAACACAATAATTCCCAACGTCTCTGAACAATAATTTCATCAATTCTAGTAGTAAAAGAATTTGTACCTCGATTTACAAAGCCTCGCTTCTTAATCAATCTCATTTTTGAGATATTTTTGTTGAATAAACACTGCGCTGTTGACCTCATTTTTTATGAGGTCTTCTCTTCCCTCTTTAATGTTTAGGATCTAGCCTTAGGCTTTTCCTTTGACTATCTTAGAGGACTAGAATTGGGACCCATCCCTTAGAAATTTGAACCACTTCTTGCCTCCCTGCAAGCCTCACAAGCTTGATTGTAGACCCCTAATCACCTAGAGGGTTGAAATCAAAAGTGAAGGTTTAAAGGATGAGTTCCCTATAGGACTCTTTGGCCTTAGGACCACCCCAGGTGGCTCAGTCCAGTGAGGGTTGACTTACACACTCACTACACTCATACTCTACACTCTCACACACACAATCCAAATCCTAAAACCACACTCATACCCAACTTGACTCCTTGACTCATGTAGGTAATTCATATGGATGGACCTTAACCCCTAAGGCCCTGACTAAGAGGGTTAGGAACAACATAGTGAATGCCTCAAATGAGTCCTGCCATGGCTCATATAGGCTAACATGGCTTCATGGATCAATCAAAGTGATTCCATTCAACTCATATTTGATTAATCTTCATTATTCTAAAATTTCAAATTTTGGCCCCGGGGACCCTACACCTATCAGGCCTACCAAAAGCCCTTATAATTGCCCAAATCCTCCAAAATTCCCAAATCACCCAAAATTCCCCAAAATTAACCTTTAAAATCTCCTCACCAATCAAATTGATCATCCATAGCCAAAAATACCAAAAATTCCAAAAATACCCCCCAATACCCTCCAAAAACCAAAAATGCCCCTCTTAGCCAAAAAATTCAAAAATTCAGAAAATTCCCAGAAAATTCCAAAAAATCCCAAATATTCCCAATTTCATTTTATTCAACTACACCATGGGCCAATTTTGTCAATTTACCCCACTTTTACCAAAACCCCCAATTTAGCCCATTCTTAACACAAGTGAACCCAATGTCAAACCAAATCTACCCAATTGACCCCAATTTTGGTCCAATTAAATTCTAAACTTCAATTTAACATCCAAAAAATCAATCTAGACCAAATCCAAGTCCAATTTGATTAACATTTGAATCCAATCTCACTTTTGACCTTAAAGCCCAATTTGGACCCATGACCCAAACTTAGCCCAAACCAAACCAATTCAACTCCAATTGATCCCAAACCTTTTCTAAACCTTCCCTAACATCCCCACAAACAAAACACTAACATAATTTACCCAAAATTTGGACCCAAACCCCACTCAAATTCAACCAAAACCAAAATGCCCAATTTTTACCTAAACCCAAACCTAACCCAAATAAGCCCAAGTCCCAAAACCAAAACCCAACCAAAGTTAAAACCTCTTTGAAACACTCCCATAAGCATTTCCCAACATTAATTTTACATCAATTTCAACCCTAGCCCAACATTGGCCCAAATTAGCCCAATTTGACCAATATTGGCCCCTTTACCAAAGAAGCCCAAATCCAACCCAATTCAAACCCAAACCACCTCAAATTTATTTCAAATCACTCATGACACATCCCTAAACCAAACCCAACAATTATTTGGCTAAATCCTTCACAAAATTCCCATCCATAAATTTATTTTCAAACCTAAGGCCCACTTCCTTAAGCCTTCCTAAAAAGCCCATCCAAAATGATTTCAAAAAGCCCAAAACGCATCTTGAAGCCCACATGACAATCCTTTATCATCATCCATTTGATAAAACCATCCCCTAAGTTCTAAATCCATAATGAAATAATTCCAAATCAAGCCATATGTCAAATCCCATCAAATCACCCCTAAATTACCAAAATTTCTAAAACCCTTTTCCATGAAGTTGACTTAACTTTCCCAAGCCAAAGGTGAACCATGAAGCTATGCATGAGCCACATGGGAGCCATGAAAGCCTTGGACACCGCACCATACCCAAGATGGCAAGAGGAGGAGGCTCTTTCCATATTTCCTTAAGGGGAATAGCCACTTCCATGACTCCACTAAACCTTGCTTAAACTTAATTGTACTTGGAGGGTGAACCTTCCCCACTAATTAAGCTGACCTAAACCACTTTATCTTCAGCCCAAACTAGCCATGGGAAGGTGCACCTAGACCAATCCATTCATTTGACCAAACTTATCCAAAATACACCCTTACCACATTCTACTTTGATTCAAACACTTTACACATGGCAAAGCTCAATTGCCTGCACAAACCTCCAGCCCCGACCCACCTGAACTTGAGGGTGACCCATGCCTACCAGCCAGCCGCCTGGATCACCGGAAAACACCATGGCCGAAACCTTGGGAGGAGCCAAATTTTGGAATTCCACCTTGCTGAGCTGCCCCACTCCAAATGGCCATTGCAGTTGTTCTTCTCCTCACCAGAGCAGCTGATCCCAACCATTAAACCCCCTGGGAGGCCCTCCAGCCTCTCCTATTTAAACACCCCCTCCTCTCGGCCAAGAGAGGTGCTGAACCAAATCTTACTGAAACCCTGCCAAAATCATCCCAGACCACTCTCTACACATAGAGAACTTGATCTCCACTGAAATCCCCTGCCATTTCCTCTCTGCGAGCTCAATTTCGGAGTTGAAATCCAAGCCCAAAACCAGGACACTTCACCACAGTGAGTCAATCTTCAAATTGATTGACTCTACACCTTCACCAGACAAAGAGGAGAAATTTCCCAGCAAAAGCCCCCTCACCAGGCCAGCCATTGCTTCCAGCCTCCAAGCTTTGTGATCGGCCTTGGTCGAAATCATACCTAGACAATTCACCAGGCCAAGGGACTTCACCTGGAGCTTTCTTGGACCCAATCAAACGTGACACAGCCCTCAGATTGAAACTTCACTTCTCTGAACAAAGGTATGGACTCACTCTTCCTCCCGAGCTTACAGAGATTCTCCATTTAGTTTGAGTTAATTTCAGTGCATGTTTACCGTATGGATGTGTTCGTCTCTTCAAGACGAATCCATAGAGCACAAGAACACATAAATTCGTTGAGAATCGAGTGAGAAATTAGGGTTAGAAGGTCTACGGTCACGGGTTCACACCAGTCGTAGACGATGACTGGGAGCCGTTGGATCGCGCGTGTATCGGATGAACGGCTCGGATCGCGTCTGACCAGAACATGTTGCGTGAAAGGCGGGTCCTGGAACGACTGACTCTGATGACGGCGCACAATCATAGTACGACACGCACCCCCTTTGGAGCTGTCGAGGTTGACGCGGCCGCATGGATAAGTAGGAAAATAGGTTATTTTTTATTTATTTAATTCCCAGAACTTCAAAAATTCATAACTTTGTGTAGAAAAATCCTAAAAATGAAATAAAAATACCCTCCTGCTCAGTGAACAGAGAAGAATAATGTGAAAAAGAAATCAAATAATTTCATTAAGTATTTTATTTTTAATGATTTATTTACTCTTTGCATTGTTTTAATTCTCCATTTGCATAGGCAATTCATCATGGCATGAGACCATAGTGGCTTTTCAAGACTCGAACTTGAGAACATTCCCCGAATTTTCCAACGTCAGAGGCCATCCCTATGAGAAGTTATTGATTTTTCAAGTTCATGTTATTGTTTTGAGTATTTTAATTCCAATAATTATCATGTTGAGAAATAAATTCTAGGAAAATTTGGTGATGTTTCTTGTGACCAGAGGGACCTAGGAAAAGTTAATTCACTTTGAACAACCCTAATTGGCCTAAACACCCAAAATTGAACTTTAATTAATTAGGTTTAACCATTCATTAAATTAACTTAAAAATAACTCTCCACTGTCCTCTAGGGATAGGAGAACACCACATAAAAATTTAAAATCAATTGGACTTGATTTGATCCACCAAATGGGTTGATTAAGCCCCATAAGTAAAATTAAACTTTAAAAATTCATAACTCACAAAATACTTTTCAAAAATTCACAAAAATGGTTTTGAAGCTTCTCTGATGTCAGAGGAACTTAGGAAAATTAAAATTGTAATTTTCTAAAAAAATTGATTTTTATCATTATTTTAATATTTTTAATAATTAAAAAATAATAAAAATTATAAAAATATTAAAAATCACCAAAAATCTCACATTTTGACTCCTAATCATTTAGGAACAAACTAAATATTTTTTCTAAGTCCTTGGGTAAGATATTGAATTTTAAAGGCTTAATGTAATTTTTAATATTAAAAAAATGTATTTTCCAACCTTTTCACTAAAATAATTCTAATAAATCAACGAAAAATTAGAAAAATATAAAATTTGTTTCTTTGAACTCCTTAAGGTTAGAGAGATTTAAGAAAAATATAAATTCAATTTTTCAACTTTAATTTTATTTTAAAATTAATTAATACTCCAAAACACAAAATAATTCTAATAAATAAAATATAATTTTAAAAATCACCAAAATTAGTCCAAGTGTTCCTCTGGTCATTAGGAATGCCCCATAATTTTATTAAGGACAGAAAAATTTGCTTGGTCATCTTATTGAATTTTCCTTGAAAATCCCTATTTTCCACAAAAAATAATTATATAAATAAATTAAATATAGAAAAATTACATTTTATCCTCTTATGTCTTAATTGACATGTAAGTGAAGTCACACAAAAATTTCAAATTCATTTAAGCTCAATTTAGTGAGTTATGGAATTATTAAGCTTGAAGGGCAAAATGGTAATTAAAATTTTAACCCTTAATTAAAACTTTAGGCTTAATAAAATGAGAGAGTAAAATATTTGATCCTAATCTGATTTGGATGATTGAAATTTAAATAATTAAAGGGTAGAGACCCATCAATCATTTTTAAGGTTAATTAAAGTAAACCTTAATCAATTAATTAATTAAATTTGGAAGATTAATAAAAATTGAAATTATTAAAATGGGGATATTATTAAGAAGACATTTATTCTTTAATTTAAGAGTCCCTAAATTAATCACTTCAATAATATTTAATTCCCAATTAAAATGATAATCCAAATTCAAGATTTAAAATACTAAAAGACTTAATCATTAAATTAAATTAAAATTAAAACATTTAAACTAAATTCAATCAAAATTTCAATTAAATTAATACTTTAACAATTAAATTAAATCATCTTTAAAACATAAAAAATAAAAAATTAAATTAAAATTAAAATTAAATTAAATCACAATTAAATTAAATTAAATTAAATTAAATTAAATTAAATTAAATTAAATTAAATTAAAACATATTAAATTAAATTAAATTAAATTAAAAATAAAATCAACTTAAAAAATAAAAATAAAATTAAATTAAAATTAAAATTAAATTAAATTAGAATTAAATTAAATTAAATTAAATTAAATTAAATTAAATTAAATTAAATTGAATTGAATTAAATATAACATCACTTAAGACATAAAGAATTCAAAATAAATCTAAAACAACTTGAACATTATTCCAAACTTAAATCCATTAATTAAAATTAAGTTAAATCACAAATCACTAAAACATTAATTTGCCCTCAAAAGCTCTTGTTGTCATAACTCCTAAACGGAGTATTAAGTGAAGTGTCACTTCATTCATAGGATATTCAAATATCCTAGTTCACTGAGCAAAAGAACAAAACTTAATTAAACCTCAGATGATTAATTCACCTGATTAATTAAATCCATTTGGACCTAGAATAATTCCAGCAATATTGAAAAGATGTTTAAGATTCGTCTTAAGCACTTCCTCAATATGGCGGGGTGTTTTATAAAATCAATTGAACTTAATTATTCTTTGGTGCAGAAAATCATCCATAAATAAAATTGAAAACCTAGACGTCATAGGAATGACTAGCTATAGGAATAGGATCTTAGTAGAAAACCAGAAACCTTGCCCTTAGCTTTTCCTAGGTAATTGCTATAAATACTTAAATGCTCTAACTTGTATTTCAAGTGCAGCTTGGGATGACGGGAAGACCCTCCAGGTACGCTTTTTATTTTATTGCAATTTACCTCTAGCGATTTAATTAATCGCATTGCACTTTCTTTTCTTGCATGATAAACAACAGTTGCATGAAAACCAAAACCTTTAGGATAGTCCCTAAACTGAAACCAAAACTAAATTAAAAATCACTGCAAGATAAAATTCACCGCCACAACATTCCAAAATATAAAACAACTCAAACTTTAATCACAAATAGAACACAAAACTATAATTGCAACTAAATTAAAACGTCTCGTTGAATGATCGGGAATACCTCGGATGATGTAACCCACATGTTGCTAACAGGATTTCCCACGGTCTAAATGAAAGTGTGGAACTCATTCAGTTGAGTTTATCAAATTCATCTGGACTAAGTGAATTCGATGAAAATAACGATGCTTGGGATGACGGAACCGCTGGGATCTTAATCGGTTCTATTTAATCAACTTTAAGATTTGTTTTAATTAAAATATTAAAAACACTTGAATTTTATGATTTTCTCTAAACCAAAACACTTCTCTCATCTCCTGATTTATGACTTCTAAAACTAAACCTCTGCAACAACAAGGAGCTCGGAGCATGGTGGGCGAGCACGGCCACCGTCATCAGCAGGACTCGGATCTACTTCAGCTAAACTTTCTTAGAATTAAATAACCAAGCCATAGGACTTCGAGATAGTTTTCCTAGTGAAACATAAATCCTCAAATCTTCGTTAGGCATTTTCATGATCATATCATGTAAATTAAGCCCTAACTGGTCTTAGGACTTCGAGGTGATCGTTCGGTACGACATAAACCCTCACATCTTAGAGGCCGATTGTATGATTATGTCATACGAATATAAGTCCTAATTAATTAAAATTGGCAAGCTTGAAATATCAGATAATATTAGGATTTTCTTAAATTGAAGCCAAACAATAGGATAGTCGGGAAGTTGCTAAGATTCTTCTTGGATCCTCAGCTTCTCCTACCTTTCTTCCTTTGGATTCTCAAAAATAAATTGTTCCAAATTTTGAGTCATTCCCTTTTGAAATTTCAGAAATCCAATCCTTTGAAAAACTTAAACTTTAAAATTCTTGAGAGCAAAACCACTGATCATTATCGAGAGTTTTCTTAAATGATTCCTGTCATTTAAGATGTAATTAACTATAGGAGCTTTCCCTTATAGGGAACTTTAAGAACCCAGGTAATATAAACACTGCTTAATTTCTTTGTATTAAGCAGGAGAACTTGTAGGCTTATAAAATTGGTTCGCGGACCAAAAGGATGTCACAAATCTTCTAGTTTATTTAATCGAGCCCCATCATCAAGCAGTGTGTCTATTCTTCGGGATAGATACACGGTTTGTGATGCGGTGCTCGTTTATATAAACCATTTGGGATGTGAGAACGGTTTGATTTCATGTCTTAAAATTTTCAAATTTAAAATTCTTTTCAAAATCAAATACTACTTTCTAAATTATATATATATATATATATATATATATATATATATATATATATATATATATATTTAAATTAAATTTAAGATTCGCCGACAATTTCTGTAGGAGACCCCCTTTTTAAAATACAACACTCAACCTAAAATATGCCGACATGCGCCTCCAAACTCAAGAACTTTCTACGGTTGAAAAGTTGAAATCTTTAAGTTTCCATCGAGTCGGAATCCATTTGGACAAATATTTGGATCTTCCTTTTCGTTCCTTTGGAAGTTCCAGCATCAAGGGGCTGTTTTTGGGAGTTCTAATGGAGGATTTACCGCCTAGAACCACCAAATCTCAAATTTAAAGATGAGAAATGGTTTTCTGAACAGCGACGCTGTCGAGCACTGATAACAAATGTCGTTCGGCGCTAGTTCAAATTTCGCCAAACTTCACTTCGTTCAAATTCTTTCCAAATTTCGATTTGATTCATTTCTTAAATGTTGTTAATGATATTTAAGGAAGAATATGACTTAATTAAGTAACTAACAAACAAAAATAACATATCAAACAAAGCAAATACTACATAACTGTGGGTTTGCTCCAACAAAGCGCTTGGTTTAACGTTGTCAACCTGACATAACTTTCAGTTATTCAGGTTGATCCAACATTAAAACCCCTTTAAAATTAGGTCTATTGCCTTCAAAATATGGTTTTAATCTTTGGCCATTAACTTTGACTATTCTTCCAGATTTAGGGTCTTCGATAATCACAGCTCTAAACTGATATATTTTCGACAATGAAAGGTCCTGTCCATCTAGATTTCAGTTTCCGAGGAAATAATTTCAATCTTGTATTGTATAATAAAACTTTTTGCCCTGGTTCAAATTCCTTTTTGTCAATCTTCCGATCATGCCATATTTTTTTCTTTCCTTATATATTCTATCATTATCATATGATTCATTTCAGATTTCTTCCAATTCAATCAATTGCAACAGTCTCTTCTCACCAGCATCTTTCAAATTAAAGTTCAATTTATTTATCACCCAATATGCTTTATATTCTAATTCAACAGGCAAGTGACAGGTTTTTCCAAAGATTAATCTGTAAGGGGACATTCCTATAGGAGTTTTATAAGCAGTTCTGTATGCCCATAAAGCAGTATCTAATCTAGCAGACCAATCCAATTTCTCAGGATTAATGACTTTCTCTAGAATTCATTTAATTTTGTGGTTATATACCTCTGCTAAACCATTAGTATAGAGAAAAGAAGCTGTAAAGATTCTATGCATAATATTGTATTTTTCCACCAATCGCTGAATCAGATTATTCTTAAAATGGAATCCTCCATTAGTGATGATTACTCTAGGCATTCCATATGTTGTGAAAATATTTTTCATCAAAAACCTTAAAACACTTCTAGCATCACAAATAGGTAAAGATATTGCCTCAATCTATTTTGAAACATAATCAACAGTAATCAGTATATATAAATTTCCAAATAAAGGTATAAATGGTCCCATAAAATTTAATTGCTAAGAATCAATAATTTCAACTTCCAGAGTAAAATTAAGAGGCATTTCATTTCTTCTGGATATATTGCATATTCTCTGACATCGATCACAAGTTTTGTTAAATTTATAAACATCCCTAAAAATTGTAGGCTAATAAAATCTAGATTACAAAATCTTATGTACAGTTCTATCAATTCAAAAATGTCCTTCAAATGCAGAATCATGACATTCTCGAATAATTATTTTAGTTTCTTCATAAGGCACACATCTCCTAATAATAAGATCTTGACATTTCTTGCATAGATAAGGATCATCCAAGAAATAAAATTTAGCATCATGCTTAAGGTTTTTCTACTGTTACACTGTTAAATCTGGTGGTAAAATATTACTAATGATGTAGTTCACAATATCATCATATCACGGTAAATTTCCTTCAATAATATTATATAATTGCTCATCAGGAAAAGTTTCAATAATTTCCTTTTCAAAGTCATCTAAATTAGGTTGTTCAAGTCTAGATAAATGATTAGCTATTTGATTATCGACTCCTTTTCTATTAACAATCATAAAATCAAATTCTTGCATTAAAAGCATCCATCGAATCAATCTTGGTTTTACGTCTTTCTTTTGCATTAAATATATAATAGCAGAATGACCAGTATGCACTACACATTTAGCTCTAAATAAGTAAGATCTAAATTTTTCAAAGACATAAACAATCGCTAATAACTCTCTTTCAGTAGTAGTGTAATTAATTTTATCATCAGTAAGAGTCTTACTAGCGTAGTATATAACTTTAAACATTTTATCATGTGTTTGCCCTAAAACAACTCCAATAGCATAATCGCTAGCATCGCACAATAATTCAAATGGTTTCTCCCAGTCAGGTGAAACTATTATTGGTGCAACGATTAAATTTTCCTTTAATAGATCAGAAGCTTTTAAGCATTCATCGTTAAAATCAAACTTTCTTTCTTTTTCTAAAAGTTGACATAAAGGCTTAGTAATTTTTAAAAAGTCTTTAATATATTATCTGTAGAATCCTACATGTCCCAAAAAGCTTCTTACCCCTCTCACAGTTGTTGAAGGTGGTAATTTTTCTATAATTTTAATCTTCGCGGGATCTACTTCCATGCCATATGATCCATGAAAAAAATACTCATTTTTATGCCTTGATTTTTATCAAATTTTTAAGGATATTATGCTTTAATGAAAGGTATTTTTATGTTTTTGGAAATTGGTGATGAAAAATGTTTAAGAAGGAAAAAAAGTGAAAAAGGAACAAAAAAGAGAAAAAAAGGAGTAAATATGGAGCCAAAATGCAAAATTATGAAAATTATTGGTCTAGCGCCTAGGAACCAGAATCCGGCACCTAAGCACCAGGTCGATACGGGATCTACCAAGATTTTTGACGACTTTTGGATGGTTATTTTGATGGTGTTAGCGGTTATTGGACCTTCTAGAAGACTGGCAGTTGTTCCAGGTTTATAGGTCACGTGATAAAATGTATTTGGATGCTTGGAAATGGTTTTAATAGCGAAGAGGTGCGATCCAAAGTGAAGAGGTGCGAGGAACTGGATGCAGAGTCCGGCGCCTAGGCGCCAGACACACCTTCTAGAAGATTCAATGAATGTGGACACATTTTGAAGAGGTGCCTTGAGGCAACCCTTGAATCCTATAAATAGGATGGTACTTCTTCAGAAAAAATGGCCCCCCTATTTAGAGCCCCGTCTAGAGAGAGAATTAGAGAGATACTTTAGGGCCACATTTTACTATCCTTCATAAATTAGTTAGTTATTTTATTTAGAGTTTCTATTGAAAGTTTAAAGAGTTGGTGCTTTTGAAGTTTATTTGCTTTGGAGTCAGAAGAATTCAGAGGTTCAATAGGAGAAACACTTGAGATAAGTATTTGTAATTTTATTCAAAGTTTTATTATCATGTTTTGTTGTTTAAATTCAATGTGTTCTGAGTAGTTAGTTTACTTTCTCCTTTCAATTATGAAAAGATAAATAAGATAATATAAAATTCGTTGGAGAATTAAAAACTATTTATATTTTAAAATATTGTGATGATATTAATATCGGATCTTAATTTAGTATTTAAATTGGCCATTTAAATTGTTAAAATCTATTGAAGAGTTTTGATACCTAGAAGGAGATGAATTCTTAACTAGTAGATATCACATGAATCCTTGGGTAGTCGAAGGCCTTGTGCGGGTTATTCAAGGTGAAGTGCAAATAAATAGGAAGATATTATATAATGGGCGTAGAATTGATAAGATTTTAGAGTAACAGACTAAATTTTTGTGATTTGGTTTATAGAGAAGGAAAGGGACACTAGTAGGGCCGACCATAGCCACCCTTGGACATCTAGTAGTGTGAGCCTAGATTAACCCATTCTACTAACAATACATCCGGACCTGATTTATAGGCTAGCCAATATTCTTTGCACCTGGATCAAAGGGTAAAGAATATAAATGCTTCTATTTGGCATAATACCATAAATTTATATTCTCCACGAATATTATCATTATCTTAGAAAATCTTGGATTAATTGAAAGGAATAAAGTTGTTTTTTTATTGCTATTTACATCAATCATTTCATTATTGCTTTATTATTGCATCTAGTAAATTAAAAATATCAAATTTATAACTATAAAACAAATACTTAAAAATAAAATTAAAATATTTAAAAATCCATAACTCACTCCTCGTGGGATCGATACTGGGGTCTTTGTTTCAAAGCCCTATATTACTTGCTATGATACGTATACTTGCGTAGTACCCTTAGTGTGTAAAATATTTTTGATAAAATTATATTTATATACACTAGCTGCTATTATTATCTATTACATATATTTGAAAGCATTAATTATTATATTTGTCATAAGCGGATTACGGGCAAGTTTTTGGCACCGTTGCCGGCGATTGAATTTATAGTATGCATATATTTAGTGTGGGTCAAGTTTTTGGTGCCGTTGCCGGGGAGGAGCGGAAGCAAATTTTTAGATTTTAAATATTTTTATTTTATTTTATTCATTTTCTTTTATTGTCAAAAATATAAAATACCAAATATAAATATATATATATAATAAAATAAAAAAAAATTTAATAATAATTAGAGATTTTATTTCTTGCTAATTTACTTTTTATGCGTAGTGCTAGATCTGAAGGATTATTACCTTTAGATTCTGAATTAGAAAGAACTGTTAAAAGAATTAAAAAAGGAAAACAAACTCAAAAAATCCAAGAGATGGCTAATTTACATAACAATTTACAAAATCCAATTGAAATTAATGAACAAAATGTTTACAAATCATTAAGGGATTATGCTAACCCTACAGTTGATGAACTTCATAGTAGTATTCAAATACCTACTGTAGATGCTAATTCTTTTGAGCTTAAACCATCTATCATTCAAATGGTTCAAAATAATCAATTTGGAGGAACACTAAATGAGGATCCAAATTTACACCTTGCTAGTTTTTTAGAACTTTGTGTTACCTTTAAATATAACAATATTTCTGATGATGTTATTAGACTTAGACTCTTTCCTTTTTCTTTAAGAGATAAAGCAAAGATGTGGTTGAACTCATTAGCAACGGGTTCATTAAAACATGAGGTCGAAATAGCACAAAAATTCTTTGCTAAATATTTTCCTCCTTCTAAAGCTGCTAAATTAAGAAATGATATTACTTCATTTAGTCAATTTGACGGGGAGACAATTTATGAAACTTGGGAAAGATTTAAAGAACTATTAAGAAAATGTCCTCATCATGCTTTACCTGATTGGTTAATTATTCAAACATTTTATAATGGTTTAATTGGATCACTAAAATCAATTATTGATCTTCTGTCTTGGAGGTTCTTTAATGTCTAAATCATTTGAAGAAGCTTATACTTTAATTGAAGAAATGACTAACAATAATTTTCAATGGCCTTCTGAAAGGATTAATCCTAAAAGAATGTCAAGTATTCAAGATAACGAAGTCTTTTCTATCATAGCTTCACAAGTAGCTGCAATATCTAGAAAATTAGATAATTTTGCTATCAACATATCACGTAACAACTCATCTAATATTGAAGATTCTCAAACTATTGAAACTTTACAAGCTATTGCTAGTAAAAATAATCCGTATTCAAATTATTATAATCCTGGATGGAAAAATCACCCTAATTTTAACTAGAATAATCAACAACAACAATGGGGTAATAATCAATCCCATCCAATTGGAAATTGGAATAATCAAGTAAATTCAAATTATAAACTACCTGAATTTAATAATCAAAAGAAAAAGTTATCAATAGAAGAATTAATTTTACAAATGAGTAATCAATTACAAAATCAAAATACTGTTATTCGTAAAATTAAGAATCAAATGGGACAAATTGCTAATTTAATTAATTACAGACCTCCAGGAACACTTCCTAGTAATGTTGAAATTAATCCAAAAGAAACTGGAAAAGAACATGAACATTTTAAAGCTGTACAACTTAGAAGTGTAAAGGAATTAAAAGAAAGAATGCAGAATGAAATTGATAAAGAGATTGAGGTTGAAGAGATTGAAAAACCTAAAGAAACTCCTTCTCCTAATCAAGATCAAACTAATATTTCTATTAATGTGGAAGTTGAAAAAGCACCACCACCTTTTCCTCAAAGATTAAAACAGCAGAAGCTTGATCATCAATTTTCTAAGTTCTTTGAAATTTTTAAGAAACTTACTATAAACATACCTTTTGCTGAAGCTTTGGAACAGATGCCAACTTATGCAAAATTTATGAAGGATATATTAAGTAAGAAACAAAAATTTGAAGCCTTTGAAACTATTGCATTAAGTGAAGAATTTAGTGCAATAATTCAAAAGAAATTACCTCAGAAACTTAAAGATCCTAGAAGTTTTACTATACCTTGTGCTATTGAAGAAACATTTTGTGGAAAAGCTTTATGTGATTTAGGAGCAAGTATTAATCTCATGCCATTTTCTATTTATCGAAGGTTGAATTTAGGAGAGATTACTCCCACCACTGTAAGCCTTCATTTAGCTGATAGATCTATCACTTACCCTAAAGGAGTTATAGAGGATGTACTTGTTAAAGTAGATAAATTTATCTTCCTCGTGGATTTCATTGTACTTGATATGGAAAAAGATAAAGAAATACCAATTATTTTAGGGAGACCTTTTCTAGCTACCGGATGAGCTATGATTGATGTGCAAAAGGAGAATTAACTATGAGAGTTAATGATCGAGCGATTAAATTCAATGTTCTTAAATCGATCGAAGTACCTTGACAAAGAAAAATGCTTATCGAATGGATATTTTTTATTTTATATTTGAAAAACACTATCGAGAAAAATGTAAAATCATTCTCGAAGAAGAAATTGAATTTTTAAGCGATGAAAATGAAGAACTAAAGAAGAAGAATTACTTACAGAAACTCATTATATTAAAGATAACTAGAAAACTTTAGACATAACTCAAAATGATATACTTTTACCCTCAATTAAAAAAGCCCCTGAACTGGAATTAAAAATGTTACCTTGACATTTAAAGTATGCATTTCTTGGAAATTCATTAACTTTACCTGTTATTATTCTTCTGAGCTAAGTTTCAATTTAATAGGAGTGTTAAAGAATTATAAGAAAGCTTTTGGTTGGACTATTACTGATATAAGAGGAAAAAACCCTTCCATTTGTATGCATAGAATTTTAATGGAAGAAAATTTTAAACCTACTATTGAACCGTAAAGAAGATTAAATCCTATCATGAAAGAGGTTGTTAAAAAAGAAATTTTAAAATGGTTAGATGCTTGGAATTATTTATCCTATTTCGGATAGCTAATGGGTAAGTCCTATTCATTGTGTTCGAAGAAAGGAGGAGTAAGCATCCATCGTCAATGATAAAAATGAACTAATTCCTATAAGACAAGTTACTGGATGGCGAATTTGCATTGATTATCGGAAGTTAAATGACGCTACTAGAAAGGATCATTTTCCTTTACCTTTCTTAGATTAAATGCTTGACAAATTAGCTGGACACTCATATTTCTATTTTTTGGATGGATATTCTGGTTATCATCAATTACTTATCGCTCCTGAGGACCAAGAGAAAACAATATTTACAAGTCCTTATGGAACATTTGCCTTTAGAAGAATGTCTTTTGGTTTATGTAATGCACCTGCAACTTTTCAAAGATGTATGATGTCAATATTTTGTGATTTGATTGACAAAGGAATTGAAGTATTCATGGACGATTTTTTAGTTTTTGGAACTTATTTTGAGTCTTATTTAGAAAATATTTCCAAAGTTCTAAAAAGATGTAAAGAAAAAATTTAGTTCTTAACTGGGAAAAATGTCAATTTATGGTCACAGAAGGCATTATACTTGGTCACAAAGTTTCACAAAAAGGGATGGAAGTTGATCAAGCAAAAGTAAAAATTATTGCTGAACTGCAACCCCCTACTATTGTTACTAATGTGAGAAGTTTTCTAGGTCATGCTAGATTTTATAGAAGATATATAAAGGATTTTTCTAAAATTTCTAAACCTCTTTGTCATTTATTGGAAAAAGAAGCTAAATTTGAATTTAATGAAGACTTTGTTAATGCTTTCAATATTTTAAAAGAAAAATTAATAACTGCACCTATAATTATTGTACCTAATTGGAATAAAACATTTGAATTAATGTGCGATGCAAGTGATTTTGCAATTGGAGCTGTATTGGGACAAAAATATGAGAAAATTTTCAAAGTTATATATTATGCTAGTAAAACTCTTACCGAAACTCAAAGAAATTACACTACTACTGAGAAAGAGCTTTTAGCTATAGTATATGCCTTTGATAAATTTAGACCTTATCTTCTTGGTACCAAATGCATATTTCATACTGATCATTCCGCTATTAAATATTTAATGTTGAAAAAAGATGTTAAACCTAGACTGATAAGATTGGTTTTACTTCTACAAGAATTTGATTTTCAAATAGTGGATAGAAAAGGAATGGACAACCAAATTGCTGATCATTTATCTAGAATTAAGAAAGATGTTATTACTGAAGAAAATATAAATGAGAAATTTCCTGATGAACATTTTTATGCTATTCAAGGATTCCAAACACCTTGGTATGTAAATATAGTTAACTATTTAGTTAACAATATTTTACCTTATGGAATGGATAACAAATTTATTAATAAATTTAAAAATGATGCTAAATCTTACATTTGGGAAGATCCTCATTTATTTAAATTAGGAAGAGATTCTGTAATTCGTAGATGCGTACCTGTCGGTATATTTTTAGGTTTTGTTTTATTTTGAAGAGGGGTCGCCTAACAGAGATCTGTCGGCGAATTTTCAATTTAATTAAAATAAATAATTTGAAAAGTAGTATTTGATTTTGAAAATAATTTTAAATTTGAAGGTTTTAAGATATGAGATTAAACCGATCTCACGTCCCAAATAGTTTATATAAACGAGCACCGCACCACAAACCATGTATCTATCCCTAAGGATAGACACACGTCACTGACGGTGGGGCTCGATTAAATAAACTAGAAGATTTGTGACATTCATTTGGTCTGCGAACCAATTTTATAAGCCGATCAAAATTCCCCTGTTTAATATGAAAACATTAAACGGGGTTTATATTACCCGGGTTCTTCAAAATTCCCTATAAGGGCAAGCCCCTATAGTTAATTACATCTTAAGTGACGGGAATCACCTAAGAAAACTCTCGATAACAATCAATAATTCCGCTCTCAAGGATTTCAAAGTTTAAGTCTTCGAGGGATTGAATTTTGGAATTTCAATAGGGAATGGATCAAGTTTGGAACATTTTGTTTTGTGAATCCAAAGGAAGAAAAGTAGGAGAAATCACAGATTTGAAGTGAACTTCGGTAATTTCCCGACTATCCTATTGTTTGGCTTGGATTTAGGAAAATCCTAATGTTTATTTAAATGTTTTGATTTTGCCAATTTTAGTTAATTAGGACTTATACTTATATGATAGAATCATACAAATAGCCTCGAAGATGTGAGGGTTTATGTCATTTCAGACGACTACCTCGGAATCCTAAATCCGGTTAGGGCTTAATTTGCAAGGCAAATGCCTAACAAAAGGTTGAGGATTTACGTTGCACTAGGCAAACTACCTCAAAATCCTATGGCTTGGTTATTTAATTCTAGGAAAGTTTTGTCGAAGTAGGTTCAAGTTTTGCTGACGACGATGGCCGTGCTGCCCACCATGCTCCGAGCTCCTTATTGTTGCAGAGGTTTAGTTTTAGAAGTCATAAATCAGGGGATGAGAAAAGTGTTTTGGTTTATAGAAAATCTTAATTTCCAAGTGTTTTTTACGTTTTAATTAAAACAAATCTTAAAGTTGATTATAACGACACCGGTTAAGATCCCACGATTCCATCCTTCCGGCATCATTATTTTTATCGGATTCACTTAGTCCGGATGAATTTGCTAAACTCAGTCGAATGAGTTCCACACTTTCATTTAGACCGTGGGAAATCCCGTTAGCAACACGTAGGTTACATCATCCGAGGTATTCCCGATCATCCAACAGGACGTTTTAATTTAGTTGTAATTGTAGTTTTGTGTTTTGTTTGTGATTAAATTTTGAGTTGTTTTATATTTTGAAATGTTGTGGCGGTGAATTTTATCTTGCAATGACTTTTAACTTAGTTTTGGTTTCAGTTTTAGGGTCTATCCTAAAGGTGTGGGTTTTCATGCAACAATTGTTTATCATGCAAGAAAAGTAAAATGCATTTGCAATAAAGTAAATCGCAATAATGTAAATTGCAAGAAAGTAAATTGCTGATAAAATAAAAGCATACCCGGAGGATCTTCCCGTCATCCCAAGCTACACTTAAAACACAATTAGAATATTTAAGCAAGTTCCTAGGTAAAGCTAAGGGAAGGGTTATGGTTTTCTACCAAATTCTAATCCTATGATGTAGTCATTTCCTATGACAACTAGGTTCTTTGTGTTTTTGTTTGAAGACGATTTTCTTCATCAAAGAATAATTAAATTCAATTGTTCTTATAAATGTTCTATCATATTGAGGAAGTGCTTAAGACAAATCTTAAACATCTTTTCAATATTTATAGGATTGTTTTAAGTCCAAATGGGTTTAATTATACAAATGAATTAATCGTCCGAGAATTCAAGTTTCGTTGTTATCTTACTCAGTGAACTAGAACATTTGAATATCCTATAAGTGCAGTAACATTTCATTTAATGTTCTATTTAGGAGTTATGATGACTAAAGCATTTGAGGGTAAATTGGTGTTCAGATGGTTTGTGATTTAGTTTAATTTCGATTAATGAGTTTAAATTTGGAATAGTGTTCAAGTTGCTTTATATTTAATTTCTTCTGTTTTAGGTGATGTTATATTTAATTCAATTTAATTTAATTTAATTGAGTTTTAATTTTAATTTAATTCAATTGAGTTTGATTTGATGTTAAATTAATTTAATTTGATTTGATTTAATTTTAATTTAATTTGATTTAATTTAATTTAATTTAATTTAATTTAATTTAATTATTCAATTTAATTTAATTTATTTAATTTAATTTAGTTTAATTTAATTATTCAATTCAATTTAATTTATTTAATTTAATTTAGTTTAATTTAATTATTCAATTTAATTTAATTTATTTAATTTAATTTAATTTAATTATTCAATTTAATTTAATTATTCAATTTAATTTAATTTATTTAATTTAATTTAGTTTAATTTAATTGTTTAATTTAATTTAATTTGATTTAATTTATTTTAATTATTTAATTTAATTTAATTTAGTTAATTTATTTTAATTTTAATTTAATTTTATTTTTTTAATTTTAATTGAATTTTTTTTTAAAAGAGTTTAATAATTTAATTTTAGTTTAATGATTAAGTCTTTTAATATTTTAAATTTGAGTTATCATTTTAATTAAGAATTGAATATTAATGAGTTAATTAATTTAGGGATTTTAAAATTAAAGAATAAATCTCTTCCTAATAATATCCCAATTTTAATAATTCCAATTTTATTATTCTTCCAAATTTAATCAATTATTTAATTAAAGTTTAATCATTTTAAAATTGTTTAATGGGTTTCTACCCTTTAATTATTTAAATTTCAATCATCCAAATCAGATTAGGATCAAATATTTTACTTGTTAAATTTTTAATAAACCTAAAGTTTTAATTAAGGGTTAAAATTTTAATTACCATTTTACCATTTAAGCTTAATGATTTCATAACTCTCTAAATTGAACTCAAATGAACTTGAAATTTTTATGTGACTTCACTCATATGCCAATAAAGACATGAGAGAAGAAAATGTGATTTTTCTGCATTTAATTTATTTATATAATTATTTTTGGTAGAAAATAGAGATTTTCAAGGAAAATTTAATAACATGACCAAGGGAAAGTTTCTGTCCTTAAGAAAATTAGGGGACATTTCTAATGACCAGAGGACCACTTGGACCAATTTTGATGATTTTTTGAATTATATTATTTTTATTATAATTATTTTAAGTTTTGGAGTGTTAATTAATTTAAAAATAAAATAAATGTTGAAAAATGAATTTTATATTTTTCAAAAATCTCTCTGATATCAAGGAAACCAGAGAAGCAAATTTTGTAATTTTCTGATTTTTCTATGATTTATTATAATTATTTTAGTGAAAATGCTAGAAAATACATTTTTTTTAATTTTAAAATTACCCTAGGGCTTTAAAATTTAATATCTCACTAAATAGACCTAAGAAAAATGTGGGATTTGTCCCTATGTGATTAAAATTCAAAATGTGACATTTTGGTGAATTTTATTATTTTTGTGATTTTTATTATTTTTTAATTATTAAAAATATTAAAATATTATTAAAAATCAATTTTTTTAGAAAATTGAAATTTTAATTTTCTTAGGTTCCCTTGATATCAGAGAGGCTCCAAAATCAATTTGGTGAATTTTTGAAAGGTATTTTAAAAGTTATGAATTTTTAAAGTTTAAAATGACTAAGTGGCTTAATCAACCCGATTAGTGGGGCTAACCAAGTCCAATTGACCTCAAACTTTTATGGTGGATTCCTCTAATCCTAAAGGTCAGTGGAGAATTAATTTCAAGTCAATTTGATGCATGGTTAACTCTAATTAATTAGAGACCTATTTTGGGTGTTTAAGCCGATTAGGGTTGTTTTAAATGAACCAACTTCAAAACCTATTTTTCCTAAGGTTCTCTGGTCATAAGGAACATCACCAAATTTTCCTAGAATTTATTTCACAACATGCTATTTATTGAAATTAAAATACTCAAAGCTGCAACATGAATTTGAAAAATCAATAACTTTTCATAGGGATGGCCTACGACTTTGGAAAATTCGGGGAATGTTCCCGAATTCGGAGGCTTCAAAAGCCACTATGGTCTCATGCCATGGTGAATTGTATACATGCATGGGGAATTAAAAGTATGTAGAGAGTAAATAAATTATTAAAAATAAAATACTTGGTGAAATTAAATGATTTCTTTTCCACATTATTCTCCTCTGTTCACTAAGCAAGAGAGTATTTTTATTTTATTTTTCTGATTTTCCTACACAGAGATATGAATTTTTGAAGTTTAGGGAATTAAATAAATCAAAAAATACCCTATTTTTCTATTTATCCACGCGGCGCCGCGTCAACCTCGGCGGCTCCGAACGCACACGCGTCGCGCTCCCATTCGACGCCGCCACCCGAGTTAGCGGCCGGGCCCCGCGGTTCTCGTACCGTCTCTCGGTCCGACGCCATCCGAGCCGTTCGTCCACGCGTGTATTGAATGGACGGCATCCGTTCATCGTCCCCGAGCGTCCTCGCCGAGAGCCGTCCACACTAAATCCCTAAGATCTCACTCGATACTCGATGGATTTTCATGTTCTTATGCTCTATGGATTCGTCTTGAAGAGACGAACACATCTATACGGCTATCATGCATTGAAACTAAGGCATTTGAAATGGAGAATCTCCGGAAGCTCGGAATGAAGAATTAGCTCATACCTTTGCTCGGAGAAGTGTGGCTTCGATGCGAGAGTTGTTGCACCTTCGATTGGATCCCGACAAGCTCCGGATGAAGTATCACGGTGCAGTGAATTGTACGAATGTGATTTCGACCAAGCCCGATCCACAAAGCTTGGAGGTCGGAGCAGCTCGGGTGGCTTCGGAGATGGGGCTTTTGTTGGTGGACACCTTCCCTTGGTACGAGTGAAGGTGTAGAACCAATCGATTTGGGAATTGGCTCACTGTGGAGAAGTGTCCTGGTTTTGGGTGGAATTTCAGTTGGGAAATTGGATTTTATCAGTGAGGATTAGGGCAAATTGACACTGGGGATCAACTGCTCTAAGGGTGGAGAAGGGTTTGGAACAATTTTGGCAGAGTTTCGGCAAGGTTTGTGCAACTCTCCTCTCATGGCCGAGAGGGGTGGAGTTTAAATAGGAGAGGGTGGAGGGCCTCCCGGGGGAGTTGAGGCATGGGATCGAGCTGCTGCGGTGAGGAGAAGAACGACCATGGTGGCCATTGGGCATGGGGCGACTCGGCGAGGTGAGAATTCCAAGCTTGGACTCACATGATGCTCTCGGGTGTGGTGTTTTCCGGCGATCCGGGCGGCTGGCCGGCGAGGCATGGGTCACCATCTTGACAAGGGAGGTCAGGGCTTGGCAATGGTGAAGTCAATTGGGCTTGGACATGTGTAAAGTGTTTGAATTAAAATGGAATGGAGAGGGGGTCATTTTGGCCTTAATTTGGTCAACCCATTGATTTGGGTTGGGTGCACCTCCCCATGGCTCTGATTTTGGAGCTGAGAGGATCGGTTGGATCGGCCGAGGAGAGTGGTGTGGTCTCCATCCATGATGAGGTGGCTAAGCATGGTTTAGTGTGTGACATGCTTAAGGTAAAAAGGGGTTAATGAGGATTAGGAAAGGGGCCCCTCCTTTTGCCATTAATGGCTTGATCACATGTCGAAGCCTTCCATGGCTTCATGTGGCTTGTCCATGGCTTGCATGGCTCACCTTTGGCTTGGGAAAAGGTTTGGTCAATTTCATGAAAGTGGGTTTTAAGAATTTTTGGTAATTTGATGGAAATTTGTATGAAACTTGATTTGGAATAATTTGATGGTGAATTTAGGACTTAGGTAATGGATTTAATTAAGTGGATGACAAATGGAGATGTCATGTGGGCTTTAGGGTAGATTTTGGGCCTTTGGATGTGGTGAAGTGGGCTTTTAGGAAAGTTTAGGGAAATGGGCTTTTGATTTTAGGATGGGCATTTGGATAAAAATTTTGTGAAGAACTTTGTCAAATAAATGTCATAATTGGTTTAGGGATGTTCTATGAAGGGCTTGGAATCAATTTGATGTGATTTGGAGTTGAATTGGTTTGAATTTGGATTTATTTGGTAAGTGGGCCTATGTAGGTCAAATTAGGCTAACTTGGGCTAATGTTGGGCTAGGGTTGAAATTGATATAAAATCAATGTTGAGAAATGTTTATGGGAGTGTTTCAAAGAGGTTTTGACTTTGGTTGGGCTTTGATTTTGGGGTTTGGGCTCATTTGGGTTAGGTTTGGGTTTAGGTCAAAATAGGGCCTTTTAACTTTGGGTTGAGTTTGAGTGGGGTTTGGGTCTAAATTTTGGGCAAATCATGTTAGTATTTTATTTGTGGGAATGTTAAGGAAGATTTAGAAAAGATTTGGGGTTAATTGGAATTGAATTGGGTGAGTTTGGGTTAGGTTTGGGTCATGGGTCGAAATTGGGCTTTAAGGCCAAAAGTGAGATTGGATCCAAATGTCAATCAAATTGGGCTTGGATTTGGTCTAGATTGGTATTTAGGATATTGAATTGAAGTTTAGAATTGAATTAGAGCAAAATTGGGGTCAATTGGGTAGGTTTGGTTTGACATTGGGTTCACTTAGGGTTAAAATGGGTCGAATTGGGGGTTTTGACAAAAGTAGGGTAAATTGACAAAATTGGCCCATGGTGTAGTTGGACAAAATGAAATTGGGAATATTTGGGATTTTCTGGGAATTTTCTGAATTTTTGGATTTTTGGTCGAAGGGGTATTTTGGGTATTTGGAGGGTATTGGGAGGTTTTCTTGGAATTTTTGGTATTTTTGGGTATGGATGATCAATTTAAGTGATGTGGAAATGTTTGGGAATGATTTTGGAGAATTTTGGATAATTTGGAAATTTTGAGAAATTTGGGTAATTTCGGGGGTTTTGGGTAGGCTAAGCGGGTGTAGGGTCCCGGGGGTCAAAAATTGAAAATTTGGAAAATTGAAGATTGGGTGAATTTGAGTGGAGTGAAATCATTTTGGTTGAGCCATGAAGCCATATCAAGCCCACATGAGCCATGAAGGGACTCATTTGAGGCATTCAGCTATGTTGTTCCTAACCTCTTGCGCAAGGGCTTAGGGGTTAAGGACCATCCATGTGAATCACCCACATGAGTCAGGAGGTCAAGTTAGGTATAGGTGTGGTTTTAGGAGGTATGTGGAAGTGTAGTGTGTGAGTGTAGTGTGTGTGTAAGCCAGCCCCTTCACCAGACCAGGCCACCCAGGGCATTCCTAAGGCCAAAGAGTCCTAGAGGAACTCATCCTTTAAACTTCCACATTTGATTTCAACCCTCTAGGTGATTAGGGGTCTACAGTCGAGTTTGTGGAGTTTGCGAGGGAGTTAAGAAGTGGTTTGAATTTCTAAAAGGTGGGTCCCAATTCTAGTCCTCTAAGATAGTCAAAGGAAAAGCCTAAGGCTAGATCCTAAGTACTAAAGAGAAGAAGAGAAGACCTCATCAAAAATGAGGTCAACAGTACCTTATGAAGAAACTTATGTTATTATTCATAAATATCATGATTCTGAATTTGGAGGACACTTTGGAGTAGATAAAACTGCATTTAAAGTTTTATATTCAGGATTTTATTGGTCTACCTTATTTAAAGATGTGAGACATTATGTGAAAACATATGATCAATGTCAAAGGATGGGAAATATATCCAAGAAAGATGAAATGCCTTTAAACTATATATTAGAAGTTAAAATTTTTGATATATAGGGTTTAGACTTTATGGGACCATTTGTACCATCATCTGGAAAGATTTATATTTTATTAGCGGTTGATTACGTTTCAAAGTGGATTGAAGCTATAGCTTTACCTAGCTGTGATTCCAAAAGTGTTTCAAAATTTTTAAAGAATATGATTTTTTCAAGATTTGGAATGCCTAAGGTAATTATCAGAGATGGTGGAAGTAATTTTAGAAATATAAGAATTCAATCATTATTGGAAAAATTTAGAATCAAACACAGAATTGCAATCGCATATCACCCACAAACAAGTGGAATGGTGAAGTATCAAACGAGAGAAATTAAAAGAATTTTAGAGAAGACTGTTAATCCTAAAAGAACTGATTGGGTTGATAGACTTGATTCTGCATTATGGGCTTATAGAACAGTTTATAAGACACCAATCGGAATGTCACATTATAGGTTAGTTTATGGTAAACATTGTCACTTACCTGTTGAACTTGAACATAAAGCTTATTGGGAAATAAAGGAGTTTAATTTTGATTTGAATACTGCAGGAGAAAAATGATTATTGCAATTAAATGAGATGGATGAAATAAGAAATGAATCATATGAAAATGCAAGGATTTATAAAGAGAAAATGAAAATATTACAAGATAAAACGATTTCTGGAAAAATATTTGAGCCTGGACAAGAAGTATTATTATTTAATACTTGTTTAAGACTTTTTCATGAAAAATTAAGATCAAAATGGATAGGACCGTATATATTAAAAAAGTATACCATTATGGAGCTGTGGATATTAAAGATTCCAAAACGGGAAAAATTTTTAAAGTTAATGGATTAAGTCTGAAGCCTTATTTGGGAGATATTAAAAAGATTTATAAAGAGGCTTATGAGTTGAGTCTAACCGATTAAAAACTTAATTAGGTCGGCCTGATGACGTTAAACCAAGCTCTTTGTGGGAGGCAACCCATAGTTAATCGTTGTTTTGTGTGTTTTTACATTTTTAATGCAAGGTTATGCCTTGGTCTTGTTTAAATTTTTATTACTTTAGAAAATTTGATGCTAACAAGTCTTTATTGACTTAAGCTAAAAATTATCTCGAAATATATAAAGCCTAGACATTGGATCACTCTATTTCATATATGAGTAAAAAGGAGATCAAGTTAACCTTCATTATGATTTCTTGTAATTTTTGTTACTGAGTCTATATTGATCTTATCATTCTAAATTACCTATTTTGGAGAATGAAACTTTGAAATTTGATGTTAGGCGAAACGGAGTCGAACATGGTTCCGGCACCTAGGCGCCAGATTTGGCGCCTAGGCGCCAAAGTAAACTATGTGTCGATGGGTCTGGCGCCTAGGCGTCAGATTTGGCGCCTAAGCGCCAGATTTGGCGCCTAAGCACCAGATTTGGCGCCTAAGCGCCACAGTTACTAGATCATGTCAAAACCAAAAATCTTCAGTTTTTCACACGATTTCTCTTATAAATTACCTTATCTTCGTACCCAATCCCTATGCAATCATTATTTCGACCAATACACTCCATTCTTGAGAGATTAGAGAGGATTTTTGAAGAAATGGAGAGGAGAAATCTTGGAGAAGAGGCTAGAGACAAGGTCTCAAAGGATCCTCAACCCTACTTCAGTGGTGTCATCGCTGTAAGTTTGGAGAAAATTTCTAGTCGCCTAGATAAGTTTGAAGCAGAATTTAAAAGCATTGGAGATCATCTCCATGAGATGTTTCATCAAATTGAACATCTGGAATGGCAGGCAAAACTTCAATTTGATCATCTAGTGGCTTATCAAGATGCTCAAGTGGAGATGTATGCTAAGAAAAATTGGATCGACGAGAAAACGGCTAAGGATTTTCTGAGAGCGTTAGTATTCTTCCCCAGTAGGCCAAGCAATCTTCATTGCCAAGATAATTGGAATTAGATAGTGATGTGGTGAGATTGTGATTTATCTAGTGTGTCGTTGTATCAATTTAGTGAATCGATTGTGTTTGTTTGTGTGTTTGCTTTCATGTTCATTGTGTATTGTATTTGCTTTCAAATTTGTGTTGTTTGATTGTTGTTAGAACTTGAATCATGTTATGATACTTATCTGAATTGTATTGAGCCCGAAATTGAAAATCATGAATGGAATTAGAAGAGTTTGATTTAAACTTGTGTTTAATTGGTGGAATTAATTTTTAATTTTTAAAATTTTTGGAAAATATTTTGGAAGATGGAAACTGAAGCAATACTCTTATATGAGTAATTAGAAGTTTAATTTATGAATTTTGGTGGAAAATAAAATTTTTAAAGTGATTTTTTTGGGAAAGGCGAGTCTGGCGCCTAGGCGCCAGAAATCGGCCTACTTACCCAAAAATCACCATTTAAACCCCCATTAGCCATTTTTGACGCCTAAGCTACATGCCCTTCCTCTTTTTCGAGAAAACCCACCTTCTAAATCCATTTTGAGGTCAAAACATCAAGATTTTGAGCCCGAAATCACTTGATTTCTTCATCTCAAGGTCAGATCTACACTCTAATCCATTTATTTTTTATTTTCACCATAGTTTTTCCTATTTTTGGCTAAAAACTGAAATTTTGAGAAAAATTTTGATTTTTAGTGTTTCTCCATGAATTTTTAAACTCATTTTAAGTTTCTTAAGCTTAAAAAGAGTTTAAATCTTTGATTCCTTAATTTATTTGTGTTTTCTTTCACGTTTAGATGGCACTGAAATTTAAGTGAGGAAAGGCACAAGAAAATTTTGACAGTAGCAAGTTCGCGATTGTGGTAGCGCATTTTCGATATCATGAATTTGCGACGTCCAGAAAATTTATCTCAGAGAGAAGCTTTTACAATTTCGGTGAAATGATCGAGAACACGATCGTTGCGCACAACTGGCAACGATTCTATTATTTCACCGTTGTTGTTGTTATTCTAGTCGTGCGTGAATTTTATGCTAACTTTTTGGAAGCTGAAGACTACGAAGTCTTCGTCAGAGGTGTTGGAGTAGGATTTACTCTAGAAAGGATCAACGTTTTTTATGGACTGCCACCTACCATCGAGTGCCACTATTCTGGATTATCTTTATCTGAGGGAGATCCTAAGATGATTATTGCTTATTTGACTAACGGCACTGGAGCTTGGAAGATCCGGAACGATAACGGGTAAATATCAAATCTTCTAAGTTAAATGGTATTTCGAAGGCATGGCATTACTTTATTTCTGCAAGACTTAAACCTTCCAACCACTTGAGCTAAGTGACTAGAGATCGAGCTATCTTAAACTACTGCATTCAGGAGAGGAAGCCGATAGATGTCGGCAGTAGTATTTATGATTATGTGGAGTCTACTGCTAGATCTAGTACTTCTGTAGGACTACGATTCCCATGTCTGATTTATAATTTATGTGTGAACAATGGAGTCACTGCTGATAATTCTGAGGAGAAGCTGAAGTCTACCAAGCCAATTAGGCAGGAGAGTGTTAGTATCTATGATCGTCTGTGTGGGAAGAGATCTACAGCCCCTTCTACTTCTGCACCTACTCCAGGTAGAGCTTCCACTTCCAGACCTTCTACTTCTACTGCTAAGCCACCGTCTAGTTTTTGGGAATCTATGCATGATCAATTTCTAGAGCAGCGGAGTGAATTATTTCTAACTCACTGCAGAGATACTATGGATAAGAAAATTGATCACCTATCTGATTACACCCAGAGGAAGAGTGAGTATGATGCTGAGTATTCAGAGTCTTTAGTTAGATTCTTGAAGGGTGAGCATGATATTCAGTTTCCCACCGTCCTAGATTTTCACCATATGTTGATCCTAAGGATGTGGAGTTTTCTTTTGGTGATGACGATGACGAGGCTACAGACGTTGATTAGTGGCTTGATTTACCTCCGAGTTGTGATGAGTCCGTTGTTAGTTTAGTTTTTGTTTGCTAGTACTCGATTGTTGTTTGTTGTTTGTTAGTTTAGATTTGTTTATGAGACTTTGTATGAATTGTTTGATGTTGAGACTGTTTTAGGTATTTAGTTGCGAGTCGAAATTTGAATGAATTTGTGTTTATTTTTGTTTCAATTTCTACTGCTTAGTATTCTAGAATAGTTAGTAATGTTATTCTATTTCTGTTAGTAATATAGTTATTTAATTCAACTACTGCTATATAAATTTTTTTTAAAAAAAAATATTTTTTGAGCCTTCTTACTCTTAGATGCTTCATTATTTCTGTAGTATTCATAAAAGCATGTGTAGAAGTAAATTATATTTCTTTCTAGAATTTTTTTTACATGCTTGTAAAATTCCTTTTTAAATTATACTTTTCTTTCTCTCATACTTTATTTTTTTATGATATACCAAAACTTATGTTTGGGGGAAGGGAAAATGCATGCAAATTTAAAATTTATTTATCCTTAATAAACTAATATTTTCTAAAAAATCTTAACATAACATAAGGAATGAAGAATCTATTTAAGATCACTTAAATTTTTGAATTTATAAATAATTTAGTGGACTTAACAAAAATTTTAATAACTTTAAATGATTTTAAGAATAGAATTATTTAACTTAAAGAAGAATAAGATTAAGAAATTTTTTCTATTCATAATAGAATTAATTGAATTTTAGAAGTATTAAGAAATAAAAAATTATAACTTGAAAAAGAAAAGATTGAAAGTCTTTTTGAAATTCTATTCATGTTATAATAATTAAGTGAAAATGTAAAAGTTTGAAAATATAATTTAAGGATAGTGAAGTTCAAAATCATTAACAGGATATCCAGATACATTAATCCTCACTGTGAAAAAAAAAAGGAGAAAAAAAAGAAAGAGGAGAAGCTTGAGGATATGCCTAATCAAAAATTGGCTTCACTTGAATTTTCTTATATGAAGAAAACTAGTTACATACTTTACTTAATTTTTATGCATGAATCTTTATTTAGGAAAGTCTTTTCATGAAAACCTTTTTCTATTAAATAATCTATGTGATCTTAATATAATAAACTTCTATTATATTCGAAATGAATGAAAAATTTTTGAAGTCTTATGATTTGGTAGTTGAATATTCTTTAAATTCTTAAAATTAAACTTAGTGAAATTTGGTTAATGATTTACTAATGCCTTTATAAGATCAAAAATTACAAGGAGTCTTAAATATTTATCTTTCATTCCAAATGTTGTACATTTTATATAGTAAAATAGGTTACTTAAAGATAAGTAACGTTTAAGTTTGGGGGATTTTGATCCATGAAAAAAATACCCATTTTTAATGAAAGGTATTTTTGTGTTTTTGGATATAGGTGATGAAAAATGTTTAAGAAGGAAAAAAAAGTGAAAAAGGAGCAAAATGGAGCAAAAATGGAGCCAAAATGTAAAATTGTAAAAATTATTGGTCTGGCGCCTAGGCGCCAGAATCCAGCGCCTAAGCGCCAGGTCGATACGGGATCTGTCAAGATTTTGACGACTTTTGGACTGTTATTTTGACAGTATTATCGGTTATTGGACCTTCTAGAAGACTAGCAGTTGCTCCTAGTTTATAGGACATGTGATACAATGTATTTGGACGCTTGGAAACGGTTTTAATCATGAAGAGGTACGATCCAAAGTGAAGAGGTGCGAGGAATTGGACGCAGAGTCCGGCGCCTAGGCGCCAGACACACCTTCTAGAAGATTCATTGAATGTGGAAACATTTTGAAGAGGTGCCTTGAGGCAACCCTTGAAGCCTATAAATAGGAGGGTACTCCTCAGAAAAAAATGCCCCCCTATCTAGAGCCCCATCTAGAGAGAGAATTAGAGAGATACTTTAGGGCCACATTTTACTATCCTTCATAAATTAGTTAGTTATTTTATTTAGAGTTTGTATTGAGAGTTTAAAGAGTTGGTGCTTTTAAAGTTTATTTGCTTTGGAGTAATAAGAATTTAGAGGTTCAGTAGGAGAAACACTTGAGATAAGTATTTGTAATTTTATTCAAAGTTTTATTATCATGTTTTGTTATTTAAATTCAATGTGTTCTGAGTAGTTAGTTTACCTTCTTCTTTCAATTATGAAAAGATAAATAGGATAATATAAAATTCTTTGGAGAATTAAAAACTATTTATATTTTAAAACATTGTGATGATATTAATACCGGATCTTAATTTACTATTTAAATTGGCCATTTAAATTGTTAAAATCTGTTGAAGAGTTTTGATACCTAGAAGGAGATGAATTCTTAACTAGTAGATATCACATGAATCCTTGGGTAGTCGAAGGCCTTGTGCAGGTTATTCAAGGTGAAGTGTAAATAAATAGGAAGATATTATATAATGGGCGTAGAATTGATAAGATTTTAGAGTAACAGACTAAATTTTTGTGATTTGGTTTATAGAGAAGGAAAGGGACACTAGTAGGGCCGACCATAGCCACCCTTGGACATCTAGTAGTGTGAGCCTAGATTAACCCATTCTACTAACAATACATCCGGACTCGATCTATAAGCTAGCTAATATTCTTTGCACTCGGATCAAAGGGTAAAGAATATGAATGCTTCTATTTGGCACAATACCATAAATTTATATTCTCAACGAATATTATCATTATCTTAGAAAATCTTGGATTAATTGAAAGGAAGAAAGTTGTTTTTTATTGCTATTTACATCAATCATTTCATTGATGCTTTATTATTGCATCTAGCAAATTAAAAATATCAAATTTATAACTATAAAAGAAATACTTAAAAATAAAATTAAAATATTTAAAAATCCATAACTCACTCCTCATGAGATCGATACTGGGGTCTTTGTTTCAAAGCCCTATACTACTTGATATGATACGTATACTTGCGTAGTACCCCTAGTGTGTAAAATATTTTCGATAAAATTATATTTATATACACTAGCCACTATTATTATCTATTACATATATTTAAAGCATTAATTATTATATTTGTCATCAACGGATTACGAGTCAAGTTTTTGGCACCGTTGTCGGGGATTGAATTTTTAGTACGCATATATTTAGCGCGGGTCACCATATTCAGATATTTTATGCCCACTCATAATTCCTCTTGCAGCCATAATTTGACATTTTTCCCAGTTTAGGATTAAATTTGTTCTTTTGCATACCTCTCAAACTTTTTCTAAGTTGCATAGGCACACATTAAATGAATCTCTAAATATTGAGAAATCGTCCATAAACACTTCTATTCCATCATCAATTAATTTGCTAAATATGGACGTCATACATCTTTGAAATGTTGCAGGTGCATTACATAATCCAAAGGGCAATCTTCTAAAAAAAAGTTCCATAAGGGCTAGTAAATGTAGTCTTCCCTTGATCCTCAGGAGCAATAGGTATTTGGTGATACCTGATATATCCATCTAAAGAATAATAGTACTTGTGTCCAGCAAGTATGTCTAGCATTTGGTCTAAAGATGGTAAAGGAAAGTGATCTTTTCTGGTGGCGGCGTTTAATTTTTTATAATCAATACATATTTGTCAACCATTGACTTGTCTTGTCAGTATAATTTCATTTCGATCATTTACGTCAACAGTCACTCCTCCTTTCTTAGGAGCACAATCTATTGGGCTTACCCAAACACAATCAGAAATAAAATATATAATTCTAGCATCTAACCACTTTAAAATCTCTTTTTTAACCACTTTTTTCATTATTGGGTTCAGTCTCCTTTATGGATCAACTCTCGATTTGTGTCGTTCATCCAATAAAATTATGTGCATACAAATCGATAGACTGATTCCTTTAATATCAACTATGGACCAACCAAAAGCTTTTTTGTATCTTTTTAAGGTGTCCAATAATTTTTGTTCTTTATATTCATTTAAATCTAAAGATACAATGACTAGTAAAGTAGATGATTCTCCTAAAGACATATAATTTAGATGATTAGGGAGAATTTTCAGCTCAAGTTCAGGGGGTTTAATGATAGATGAAATTAATCTATTATCTCCATTTTCCCTAGTATCCAATCTTTCAAATTTTTCCTGAACAAATTCTAACTTTTCGATCTACAAATCAACAAAATCATCTTCATTTTTACTTTCATTTTCATCCTAACATTCCTCATTTTCTTCAAATACTTCTCTCAAATAATTGCAGATTTTCTTTCGAAAGCACTCATCTTCTTTTACAGTTAAAGGGTATTTTATAGATTTTAGAATATTAAAAGTTACATCTTGGTCATTAACTCTCATAGTTAATTCTCCTTTTTGAACATCAATCATATCTCTTCCAGTAGCAACGAATGGTCTTCCCAAGATAATTGAAATTTCTTTATCTTCCTCCATATCTAATACTATAAAGTCCACTGGAAAGATAAATTTATCTACCTTTATTAATACATCTTCCACAACTCCTTTAGGATAAGTGATAGAACGATCAGCCAGTTGAAGAGTCACAGATGTAGGTGAAATTTCTCCTATTCCCAATCTTTTGAAAGTTGATAAAGGCATAAGATTAATATTAGCTCCAAGATCACATAAATCTCTTTCAAAAAATTTCTCACGTATAGCACACAGGATAGTAAAAGTACCTGGTTCTTTAAGTTTTTTAGGAAGCTTCTTCTGAATAATTGCACTACACTCACCGCTAAGTGCAACAGTCTCGTGTTCTTTAAACTTTCTTTTTTTTTTAAGAATATACTTCATAAACTTTTCATAATCAGGCATCTGCTCTAATGCTTCAACAAAGGGAATATTAATCATTAATTTCTTAATAATTTCTAAAAAATTTGCAAATTTGTTATCCTTGTTCTGTTTCTTTAGTCTTCGAGGAAAAGGAGGACGTAGTTTTTCAATAGTTATTTTCATTGGTTCTAGTGGATATTCATCTAGATATATCTTATTAGAACTTTTCTTAATGTTCACTTCCTCTCTATCAACTTCGACTTCTTTTTGAACTCTTAGTTCCAATTCTTTTCCACTCCTTATTTGAATAGCCTTGATTTTTTCTTTTTTTTTAATCTTTTGGATTAATCTCAACATTTCTAGGAAGATTTCTAGAAGATCTATTATTAAGCACAATAAAGATATGTCCCAATTGATTCTCAATGTTCTTCATTGCAAAGTTTTGAGCTTAAATTTGATTACCCATATTCAGAATCATTTCTTCAGTAGACAACTTATTTTACTTAAATTATTGATTATTATTAAAACTAGGAGGATAAGAAGGTTTATAATTGGTATTTCCTTGGTTGTTTAGATTTCCAACTGGATTCATAGGATTGTTTCCCCATTTGGGTAACAACAGCATTGGTGTTATTCCAGTTGAAGTTTAGGTGATTCCTCCAACTAGGATTATAATAATTTGAATAAGGATTATTGACTTTGTTATTTATGGCATTCAGAGTCTACCATCTGTCCTGATGAATTTTCTTCTAACAATGGGGGTGTTGGAGAATAATTCATTCCATATTGATCTATTTGTTTGGAAAGTGCAGCAATTTGAGAGACTGTCATAGCTATCGCATCAAAATCATGAATACTGGCTACTCTCTTAGGTTTTACCCACTCATAGGACCATTAAAAATTATTTGTAGCCATCTCTTCAATTAACAAATATGCTTGATAAAAAGGTTTTGACATTAATGATCTACTAGCAGTATTATCAATAATCGATCTCAAAGATCCCACTAATCCATTATAAAAGGTTTGAATTATTAACTAGTCTAGTAAAGCATGGTGTGGACACTTCCTCAGAAGATCTTTAAATCTTTCCCAAGCTTCATATATGGATTCTCCATCAAATTGATTAAAAGATGTGATATCATTCCTCAACTTAGCAGTCTTAAAAGGAGGAAAATATTTTGATAGAAACTTTTGTGAAAGCTCCCCCCAAGTTCTGATAGATACAGGTGCTAACAAATTTAACCATGCTTTACTTTTATCCGTGAGTGAAAAAGGAAAAAATTCTAAGCCTAACAACATCGTTTGACACTCCATCATATTTAAAGAAGCACACAGTTCTAGAAAACTAGGGAGATGTAAGTTAGGATCTTCATTAGGTGTTCCTCCAAATTGATTATTTTATACCATTTAGATAATAGCAGGTTTAACCTCAAATGAATTAGCAACAACATTAGGATTTTGGTTAGTTAAGTGAATTTCATCTACTGTTAGATTAGCATAATCTCTTAAAGGTCTTGGTATATTTTTATTTTTATTTTTTAAATTGTTCGCCATCTTATGAGGATTTGCAGATTGTTTTCTTGTTTTCGAATTTTTCTAATAGTATGCTCTAGTTCAGAATCGTAAGGCACTAAACCTATAGATCTGATACTATGCATACAAACACAACAAGCACACTAACAATAAACAGACACACACAATTATGACTTTCAATTCAAATATAAGATTTCAAATACTAAAAAAGTAAATTTTAACAATTACCTTTTTTACCGTACCTCCCCGGCAACGGCCCCAAAAACTTGGTGCGACTTTTTAATTTGTCAAAATTTATGAACTCAGATTTAGATATATATTGATTTAATTTTATAATGAGTCACATAATTAAATGCAAGTATACGTGTCGCTCAAGTAATACATGGCTCTAGTGGAGTCCTGGAATATCGATCCCACAGGGAGGCTTTAATTTTATGGCGTAGCACGAAATCACTTATCGAATCATAAGCACAATTGCAAGTAAGTTTAATTCTTAAAATAAAGACAACGATTGTAGTTACTATTTCTACCAAAATACATTCTAAACTCTAGCAAGTTAAACTAACACAATAATAAATTTATAATAAATTTTAGTTGTAAGAAAGAGTCTTCCTCCTTTCCATTCATAATGTGATGATTATTGTGACATAGATCAGTGATGCTAATGTATTGTGTCAAATAGGATCATTCCTATTCTTTACCCATATTTCAACGTATAAAGAACATTGGCTAATCCTAAGTTTAGTCCCCAAATATGTGGTTAGGCTGGGAGGATACTGACTCTCACTCCAGAGCTCCCACTTCCCTTCAGTTTCAAAACATTTGGACCAAATTGAGGATTTTAGTCTGTCACTCTGAAATCTCCAATTCTATGGCCATCAAAGTATATTTCTCTAATTATTTACACTCAATTCCCATGAACTTCACCATCCATGGAATTTGACTGTGACTTTCAATTTTATTGTGGAACTCATAATTCTTTCAGAAAATATTTCTCCCAACAAGTTTTAACAATTTAATTGGCCAGATCAAAAAGTAAATGAAGTTCTGACCTAAGATACACTCCGCGGGTGGACACTTAGCGTAATTTTAATTTTTATAACAAGTATATAATATATTCTTTAATCACAGAGTTACCTTTAATGCAAGTAAACGTATTGCTCAAGTAATACAGGGCTCTTGTAGAGTCTTGTATATTGATCCCACGGGGAAGATTTGAGAGGCTACAGACTAGGATTTTAGAAATCAATTCAGAATCACAACTAAATTGAAATTGTCTATCTGTCACTAATATGCGATCAACAATAATATGAAGTTTAAATTAAACTAGTTCTACTAACAAATAACAAATTCTACTAAAGTGAAGTTCAAATATATAAGCAAGAATCTTTCTCCTTTGTTAAGATATTTAAGTGAATAGATAATTAGAATTAGTTTAAATGGTGTTGTGCCAATTAGGAGAATACCTATTCTTTACCCTTTGGTCCAGGCATAAAGAACATTGACTAATCCTATGCTTGGTTACTGAATCTGTGGCTAGGTTGGGAGGATACCGGCTCTCACTTCAGATCTCCCACATTCCCCTCTCTTGAGGGCTAGCATCTACACTTCAGCACCCAAACAGTAGGACCGAATTGAGAATTTTATCCTGTCACTCTAAAATCTCCAATTCTACGCCCAATGAATATTATTTTCCTATTTATTTGCACCCTACTTCCAAGGTCTTTGACCTCTCTGAATCTCCGATGTAATCTTTACTATAGTTGTTAAACTCAACATATTTTAACTATTCAATTGGTCAGATTGAAAGTAAAGTAAGTTCTAAGTAAAATATTATCACAACTTCTTTAAACTTTTATGGCACACTAATTCAATTTACCATTTCACAAAAATATCAAAACAAGGAGAAAGACAAAAAAACTACTCAGATTTCTTGGAGAGGATACAATAAAACTTGGATTTCATATATAAAAGTAAATTTCTACAAACTAAAGTAAATAAACACAACTTATCTTAAATTCCTCCCCAAGCAAACTCCTTGAAGTTCCTCTGAATATCTTCCTTTCTATTCAGTACATGAAATTCTCCTTCGAAACGGCAATGAAGAAGAGATCTCTCACTTCTCTTCCACTCTTACAACTCTTTGAAGAATTCCTCACAAATATCTCACTATCTGAACTCACTATTTAACACTCATAAATAACAACAATGGACACTAGTGGACACTCTATTTGACACTAAGTGACTTTTAGAAGACCTAAATAGGACCTTTTAAGGACTCTTATTGACTTTTAGAGGACCCCAATAAGAAACGTTTTTGACCTAAAATGGTTCTTTTTAAATTAGTTGAAGAGTCTCCACGAGTTTTCCAAGCATCCCTTTGAAAATGATCCAAATTCGATGTATTTCATGAAAGAACCGTTGATCCCGCCGTCGACGGCCTCGAGCTCTCCGTAGGCTGCCTCCCTTGAAATATATTTTGAACTCTCGAAAAAATCACACCGTCAGTGCCATCGACCTCGCTGTCGGTGCCCTAGATCAAATTTGCATAATTTGGTCCTTTTTGCTCCAAATTCGCTCCTTTTTGCATATTTTCGCTCCATTGTCCTTAAATCTTCGTACCTACAAAAAAACACCAAAAGTACCCTTATTTAAAGTGCAATATCATCAAAATTAGTATAAAATAAGCATGAAAATCTTAACATTTTTTCCTTAGGTCAAAATCCCCCAAACTTAACTATTACTTGTCCTCAAGTAATCTTTAGTACTACATAAAAGTTATGATTCATTGCGGTAAAGTTTTAATTCAGAAATACTATAATTTTGATATAAATAAATATCATAGCAAGAATTCTTAGAAAGATTTTCAAGTAATTAGATTAATTCTGCAGGTGTAAGGCTATCTAGTCATCAAGTCTAAGAGTTCTAGTCTTCTATTCATTTCAAGAATGACTATATGTTGCAATATCAATTTACTTAGAATAATCAGAAGATAGGAACTTCATGAGAATACTATTAGTAAAGAAACTAGTCCATAAATATAAGTTCAGAAATGTTTTTAGTTTTCCCTTTAGGATAATCCAAGTGAAGCCAATTTTTGATAAGGCATCTCCTCAAGCTTCTCCTCACTTACTTTTTTCTTTTGGATTGTTTTTCAATCCTATATATTTTCTTTTCTTTTCTAGGATTATTTTTCAATCCTTTTCTTTTTCTTTTTTTTTCTTTTTTTAGTGAGGATTACTATATCTGGATAACGTGTTAATAATTTTGAACTTCACTCTTCTTTTCCTAAATTTAAAACTTTAAAACATTCTTTACCTTATATGTACTTCATAGTTTTTATATTATTGAATCCCAATATTTTCTTTCTCAACTAAATTCCTAAGATTCTTAATATTTCAAAATATAGTTTTCTTTACTGTAAATAGTTAGTTATATTCTTATCCTCTTATACTAAATATCTTAACATACAAAATTAAATTTCATTATGAAAAATATTTCTTTGAATATTCTATAATATTTAAATAAAATCTAAACATAGTTATCTGAATTAAATTTTATGACAAAAATCATATTATAATTTTTGAAAATATTTTAATTGAGAACATATAATAGTTAATATTTTTCTCCCCCCCCCCCCCAAACTTAAATTTTTCTATAATAGAAATAATACAGGGTGGAAAGAAAAAATTCTAAATATAAAAATCATACCTTTGCACTTTAGGCATTTTTGTCTTTTTGAAATTTTGTAGGTTCTTCTCAAAATTTCTAACTTTAACTGACTTGTAATATTAAAAACCTTTCTACACACATAACAGTTTAGAAAATTTGCTGGGGTAATGAAATTTTAAAATATTATATAAAACTAAACAACAATAACTAACTACACAAGACATATGCATTTCACAACACAGAACGAATAGTTTACTATTTTAGACTTAACAGTTTACAATTACAATTACAATCACAATTCATCACAAATATTAGAAATGAAAATACAAACCGCAAAACTAACACATATCCTAGAAACAAAACATAGTCCACAGAGTACAATTAATAAAAATGAAAGTACTACAACAAAACTAAAACAAGCACATACATCACATCACAATCACAATCACAAAAATCAATCCTCAAAATCCCATGCTATGTCTTCATCACCCTGATCAGCAGGTGGATTGGGCAGATACTGAGTATAATGGGGGCATTCTGGAAAAATGATATCAGGCTCTCCTCTGTAGTACCTAGCCTGAGCATCATAATAAGCCATCTCAAAATCAGAGTGCCTCTAAAGATACTCACTATCGTGATCATGTCTTCGCTCTAATCCTTCAATCCTGTGATTAATTATTCCAATTTTTCATCTAAATTCTCAAAACTTTTCCGCTGTAGGGTCATGGCATTCATCAAATCATATAATGTAGAGGAACTAGATGCAGAAGGGTCATAGCTAGTAGAAGAAATGTCTCTACTAGTAGAAGGTGCCTTGCTCCTACTCCCAGATCTCCATTCCTCATGGAATTCATAAGTTCTTATATTTTCTTTACTAATAGGTTTCATCGGGTATACTCATTCTTCATCATCATTTGCTTCAACTCCAGATAATTGATAAATTGCATAAATTAAGCTAGGATGTCCTAAATATCCACTTGACTCACTCTTCGTAGTGGCCATAATATTCTTGTAAATTATTCTTCCCACATTTATACTTCTGTTGTTCTGAATATAGAAATTCAGAACAGCTCTGTCTCTCGAGACTTCACTATGATGATAGGTCAATAGCAGAGTAGAATAAACAAAATAATACCAAGCCTTATCAGTGGCATTCATCGTGGAAAGTGGAAAGTTAATCCGTTCACGATTCTTGATTTTCTAAGTGCCTTTCCAATCAGTAAGAAAGTCAATAACATCATTTAACGGACCCTCCATTTTTCCAAATGTTTCATACTCGCTAGAAAAGTAATCGTGAAGCTCGTAAAAAGAGTTAATTCAGTTAGCATTAAAATCGATAGAGAATCCTCTTACTTGGACAGGCTTGTCCTCAAGTTGAGTCAGATTTGAGTAAAACTCTCTCACAACTTGAATAGCAGCTTTGTTTGTTGTGTAACAGAAGTTTTCCCATCATCTCTCTCTAATAACTCGTTCGACCTCTCCTCCGTGATTATCAAAAACTCGATCTTGTATGCACTTCTTACTTTGAAAGATTGAAGTGTACCTCGATTGTGCTTTAGCGTTCACAAATCGAGTCTCGTCGTATTCGAGTCTTCTATTTTGTCGTGGAGCCATTGTTTGTTCTATCAAAATAACAAAAATCCAAACTAATCTCCAAAATAATAATATAATGGCTTCTAAAGGTGATTTAAAGCAATCTAAATTAAGTTCCATGAATTCCTTCTAAGTCTTTTCTCCACATTTTCATATTTCCCAAAATTTCTTAATGTGAAAGAAATTCATGGTGAAAATAAAAAAATTTTACATAGGAGTAAAGCTCTTACTAAGGGAAGATGAAATCAGATGTTAGAATGTGTTGAAATCACTCCAAATTTGAGATCTATCAAGCCCTAGGTCGAAATTTACGGTAAATTGGGGGGAGAAGATGATGAATAGTAGAGTTTGACCTGTCAAATTTGTGGTTAAAAGGTAATTTTTGGGATCTTTCCATCGGTGTGGTCGTTCAAGCCGTCGGCGGCCTAGAGCGCCCTATCGGCGAGATTCTCAAATATTGATCATTTTTCTGATTTTTGCGATCTCGATCAATTTTAAGCCTCGTCGTCATCCATTCGATCATTTTAAACATATATTTTAAGTGATTAAGTGATTTATTAACACAAGTAAACATACACTCAAGAAAACTTCACAATTATATATTAAATCCAAGTGTTTACAATCCACAATACATAAAACACATAAGCAGGTATTTTCTCAACCTAAATCCATCTAATCAGCGTCGCAATCCAAACCATAACACTCAAAACTCTTAAAACAAACATTTCAATCATAATCTTAAATATACTGAGATTAAAAAGCAAATTAAGAAAGCAAACACACAAATATAGTTCAAATCAAACACAACATAAAGAAACAAATAAAACAAAGCAATTCTACTACTCTTCTGAAACTGTGCTTGTATCTCCTCTGATATCACCCATTGCTTGAACATGGACGAACAGGTTATAAAAAGGCCGAAATGGGAATTCTTCAGTTGAATCTTCTTCAATCCATCCCATTTTCTTCATTAAGCATACAAATTTGATTCAAATTGCCCAGTATGATCAAAATATTCTTTCATCCTCTAATAAGTATGATCAAAGAAATCAGACATATTGTTAACTGTACTTGTTAAACATTGTATCTATTTCTCCAGATTCTTGATTCGGTGTAAAATCATCAGTGATTTGTCTGCTACTAAAGGTTGAATAGGAACAGAATTTTGTGATGCTTGATCCATGATCATGCCCGTGTCATTCTCCTCATTATTGGCTGGGACCATACGAGTTGGGTCTAAAGGTGTCCAGGGTAGCAGTACTTTCTTCCAAATCTCGTACGATACTTGAAACAAACTGCATATTAAGAAAATTGTTGAAGGATGTTCAAGCCATTGAGATAATCCTTAAACGATCAGGCCAAACACAGACTTCACAATAATTGATCCAATATCAATGGACCATCCCATTTGAATGCAGTAGTTCAATATTGCACTTTCTTTCGTAACTTTGCTGATTTTCATTGTCGGCAATAACTTCGCAGATATGAAAAAGTGCCAATTTTTTGAAATGGGATTTAAAATTGTTGCAGAAAAATTAACGTACAAGTTTTCTCTAACTTCCCAGTCATCTGTTTCATCCATAAAAAATTGGTATATTTCATTCATCTTATATCTCGTCGGCACAAAATTCAAATAATGGCAGACAGGAACATTCTCAAGCATATAGGAGCATACATATTCTTTACCATTTGGTCCAGGCATAAAGAACATTGACTAATACTATGCATGGTTACCGAATCTGCAGCTAAGTTGTGAGGATACCGGCTCTCACTTCGGAGCTCCCACGTTCCCTTCGCCTGAGGGCTAACATCTACACTTTAGCACCCAAACGATTGGAGCGAATTGAGGATTTTAGCCTGTCACTCTAAAATGTCCAATTCTACGCCCGATGAATATTATTTCCCTATTTATTTGCACCCTACTTCCAAGGACTTTGACCTCCATGAATCTCGGATGTAATCTTTACTATAGTTGTTAAACTCAACTTATTTTAACTATTCAATTGGCCAGATTGAAAGTAAATTAAGATCTAAGTAAAAGATTATCACAACTTCTTTAAACTTTTATGGCACACTAATTAATTGACCATTTCATAAAAATATCAAAACAAGGAGAAAAATAGGAAAACTACTAATATTTCATGGAGAGGATACAATAAAACTTGGATTTTATATATAAAAGTAAAATTCTACAAATTAAAGTAAATAAACACAACTTATCTTAAATTTCTCCCCATGCAAAATCCTTGAAGTTCCTCTGAATCTCTTCCTTTCTTTACAGTACACGGAATTCTCCTTTGAAACGACAATGAAGAAGAGATCTCTCACTTCTCTTCCACTCTTACAATTCTTCGAAGAATTCCTCACAGATATCTCACTATCTGAACTCACTATTTAATACTCACAAATAACAACAATGGACACTAGTGGACTCTCTATTTGAGACTAAGTGACTTTTATAATACCTAAATAGGACTTTTAAAGGACTCTTAGTGACTTTTAGAGGAACTCAATAGGACACTTTTTTTGCCTAAAATGGTTCTTTTTAAAGTAGTTGAAGAGTCTCCAAGGGTTTTCCAAGCATTCCTTCGAAAATCGTCCACATTCGATGTATTTCATGAAAGATCCGTTGATCCCCCGGTTGATAGCCTTGAGCTCCGCCGTCAGCGGCCTACCTTGAAATATATTCTGAACTCTCAGGAAAATCACGCTGTTGGAGCCATCGACCTCGCCGTCGGCGCCCTAGATCAAATTTGAATAATTTTTTTCCTTTTGCTCCAAATTCGCTCATTTTCCATACTTTTGTTCCATTGTCCTTAAATCTTCATACCTGCAGAAAAACACCAAAATACCCTTCTTTAAAGTGCAATATCATCAAAATCAGTATAAAATAAGCATGAAAATCTTAACATTTTTTTCTTGGGTCAAGTTCTAAGTGAAAAGGTCATCATAAATTTTTCATAATAAATCGAGACATCATTTCCATATCACAACATCAACACATCACATGAAAATGAGAAAGACAGAAATCTACTCAAGACTCATGAGGAAAAGATGACAAAACATATATTTTATACATAAAAATAACGTCATACAAACAAAGTAAAGTAAAGACAACTTATCTCAAACTCTTCCCCAAGTGAATCCCAAGGAATTCTTTGATTCCTTTTCTTTCTTCCCTACAAGACACAATTCTCTCTTTAGAATAGTAAGGAAGAAGAAATCTCTCACTTTTCCTCTCCTCTCACACTCCTTAGAAGAGAAAACACAAAACCTAATTTCCTGCACTAAATGGAAAGAAACTCTCTCTAAACTCTAAAATCTTCTCTTCTCTTCTTCCCCCTTTCTAAACTTGGCTCCAAAAGTGTTTAAATTCAGCCAAAACTGATAGGGTACTGTTCAGCGCATTATTCTACAAAAACGGTCGCAACACTATGTAAAAAGGCGTTGTCTGATGCTGGTGACAGCGTCGTTCAGTGCTAGTTCAATAAAATACACTTTTGTCCCTTTTTCTCCAAATTTGCTTCTTTTCTCTTCTGTTTGCTCTAAAGGCCTAAAATCATTGTACCTGTATGAAATCATGAAAAATACCTTCATTTAAAGTGCAATATCATCAAAAATAAGTATGAAATGGAGAGTAAAAAGCTATCAAATTTTCAGTGGATCAGGGTACTCTAATGAGGGTAAAGAATATTAATGCTCCTGTTTGGCACAATACAAAATTACTATCAATCTATATAAATCATTCATCATAGACACATTGCAGGAGGAAAGATACTTTTCCATAGTTGAACCTTTTAATAGAAAACTTAGTGTGTGTTAATTAGTCTTGCTTAGAAGTTTGGAAAGTAATTGTATTTAATTTAGTTTAATTATATTTTCACTAACAACTTAAATAGTACTTGAATTTGCATTGTGAATTTAGTATTGGATTTCAAATCTTTGTTGTAATTGGATAAGTTTCAACCTTCCTTGTGGGATCGATAAGGACTCCACTAAAGCCTTGTATTACTTGAGCAATACGTATACTTGTGTGTACGGGGTGACTACCTAATTATTAAAATTAATCTTATTGTGAAACTAATCTGAATCTATATTTTGAATATTATTTTAGAGGCAGCATATCTAGCAGCACCGAAATCGATGATCAAGTTTTTGGCGTCGTTGCCGGGGAAGGTATAAAACGGTAATTGTCAAATTTGTAGTATTTGAAAACCTTTATTGTTGTAATTTACAATTGTGTGTGTACTTGCTTACTTCTTAGTGTGTTTTGTGTAACTTTATATGTGTAGTATTGGATCTATAGGTTTAGTGCCTTACGATTTAGAGTTAGACCGTACTTAGAAAAATTTGAAAACAACAAAAAAATATGAAAATCGTCACAAAATGGTGAATAATCAAAATATACCAATACCTTTAAAAGATTATGCTAACCTAACAGCGGATGAAATTTACTTAACTATCCAAAATTCTGATGTTGCTGCTAATTCATTTGAGCTTAAACCTGTTATTATCCAAATGGTACAAAACAATAAATTTGGAGGAACACCTAATGAAGATCCTAATTTACATCTCGCTAGTTTTTTAGAACTGTGTGCTACTTTTAAATATGATGGAGTGTCGAATGATGTCTTCAGACTTAGACTTTTTCCTTTTTAATTAAGGGATAAAGCTAAGGCGTGGTTAAATTCGTTAGCACCTGGATCTATTAGAACTTGAGGAGAACTTTCACAGAAGTTTCTGTCAAAATATTTCCATCCATCAAAAACTGTTAAGCTAAGAAATGATATTACATCTTTTGGTTAGTTTGAAGGGGAATCAATATATGAAGCTTGGGAATGATTTAAAGACCTTCTTTGGAAGTGCTTACATCATGCATTACCAGATTGGTTAATAATTCAAACATTTTACAATGGATTAGTGGGATCTCTGAGATCAATTATAGATGTTGTTGATGGTGGATCATTAATGTCAAAATCTTTTGATGAAGCATATTTGCTGATAGAAAAGATGGCTACCAACAATTTTTAATGGCCCTCTGAACGGGTAAATCCTAAAAGAGTAGCTAGTATTCATGATTCTGATGCTATAACTATGACAGTCTCTCAAATTGCTTTCCTTTCAAAGAAAATAAATCAATATGGAATGAATTATTCTTAAAGACCCCCAGTGTTAAAAGAAAACTCATTGGACAAATCATAGAATCTCAAACACCCTATGAGACCTGAAATACTAAAAATAATATATCCAACAATCTTTTTTTGAATTATTATAAGCCTAGTTGGAAGAATCACCCGAATTTTAATTGGAATAATAATAATGTTGTTAATCTGCCCTAGGGTAACAATTCTATGAATTCAGTAGGAAATTTGAACAGCCAAGAAAACACAAACTTTAGACCTTCTTATCCTCCATGATTTAATAGTAACCCACAATTTAAGGAAAAGAAGTTGTCTACTGAAGATTTAATTTTAAATATGGGTAATTAATTACAAACTCAGGCTGTTGTGATTAAGAACATTAAAAATCAATTATGACATATTTTCACTACACTTAATAATTGACCTTCAGGATCTTGTCCCAGTAATGTTAAAATCAATCCAAAACATCAAAATAAAGAGCATATTATGGCTATTCAATTAAGGAGTGGAAAAGAGTTAGAAACAAAAGTGCAAAAGGAAGTTGAAACTGAAAAAGAGAAGGTGAAAACTAAAAAAGGAAAAAATAAAATAAATCCAGACTTAGAAAATCTGCTTGAACCAATGAAATTTACTGTAAAAAACCACCACCACCTTTTCCTCAAAGATAGAAAAAATAAAATAGGGATAACCGATTTACAAAATTTTTAGAAATCCTTAAGAAATTAACGGTAAATATTCCCTTTGTTGAAGCATTAGAACTGATGCCTTATTATGCGAAGTTTATGAAGGATATTCTTAAAAGGAAAAGAAGGTTCACAAAACCCGAGACTGTTGCACTTAGTGGAGGGTGTAGTGCAATTATTCAGAGAAAGCTTTCTGAAAAACATAAAGACCCTGGTAGTTTCACTATTTTGTGTGTTATAGGTGAAAATTTTTTTGGAAGAGCTTTATCTGATCTAGGAGCTAGTATTAACCTTGTGCCTTTATCAACTTTCAAAAGATTGAGAATAAGAGAAATTTCAGCTACATCTGTGACTCTTCAGTTGGCTTTCCATTACTTATCCTAAAGGAGTGGTGGAAGATGTATTAGTGAAGGTGGATAAATTAATCTTTCCTGTGGACTTTATTGTATTAGATATGGAGGAAGATAAAGAAATTCCAATTATTTTGGGAAGACCATTCCTCGCTACTGGAAGAGCTATGATTGATGTTTAAAAAGGAGAATTAACTATGAAAGTTAATGATCAAGATTTGACAATTAATATTCTGAAATCTATGAAATATCCCTCAACAAAAAATGATGATGAATGTTTTAGAATGCAAATAGGTGATTATTTGAGAGACGATCATTTTAAAGAAATATTTGAAGAGAAAAGAGAATATGAACATTTGGAATGTGAGGATGATAAGGAAAATGAAGATGATTTCGACGATATGAAGAATGAAGATTTAGACTATGTTCAGAAAAGATATGAAATGTTGAGTACTATGAAAAGTGATGATAAAATTTTTATTCCATCTATCATAAAACCTCCTAAAATTGAAATGAATATTCTTCCTAATCATTTAAAGTACATGTTCTTAGGATAATCATCCACCTTACTAGTTATTGTATCTTTGGATCTGAATGAATATCAAGAAAAAAAAATTTTGGATACTTTAAAAAGATACAAAAAGGCTTTTGGTTAGACCTTAGCTGAATTTAAAGGAACCAGTCCTTCGATCTGTATGTATAAAATTTTGTTGGATGAACAACATTAACCTAGAGCTGATCCACAAAGGAGATTGAATCCAATGATGAAAGTAGTAAAGAAGGAAATTTTAAAGTGGCTTGATACTGGAATTATTTATCCAATTTCAGACAATGTATGGGTAAGTCCAATTCATTGTGTCCCTAAGAAGGAGGAGTGATTGTTGATGTGAATGAACGGAATGAGAGTATAACAACAAGATAAGTTAATAGATGGAGAATTTGTATCGTTATAGAAAATTAAATGAAGCCACCAAGAAAGATCATTTTCCTCTTCCTTTTCTAGATCAAATGTTAGATAGACTTGTCAAACACAAGTAATATTTCTTTTTGGATGGATATACTGGTTATCATCAAATACCTATTGCTCCTGAGAATCAAGGAAAGATGACATTTACTAGCTCTTATGGAACTTTAGCTTTTAGAAGAATGCCCTTTGGATTATATAATGCACCTGCAACGTCTCAAAGATGTATAATGTCTATTTTTAGTAATCTGATTGATAATGGAATTGAAGTATTTATGGATGATTTTTCTGTATTTGGAACTTCATTTAACATATGTTTAAAAACTTAGAAAATGTTTTGGAGCTTTGTGAGAAAATAAATTTAGTTCTAAATTTGGAAAAATGTCAATTTATGGTTGCAGGAGGAATTGTACTTGGGCATAAAATTTTTGAACTTGGAATGGAGGTTGACCCTGCAAAAATTCAGATTATTGAGAAATTACCATCTACTACTGTGAGAGGGGTAAGAAGTTTCTTTGGACAAGTTGGATTTTACAGGCGTTATATTAAAGATTTTTTGATAATTACTAAACCTCTATGCCAACTTTTAGAAAAAGATAAGAAATTTGATTTTAATGAAGAATGTTTGAATGCCTTTGAACTATTAAAAGAAAAACTAATCACTACCCCTATAATTGTTTCACCTTATTGGGAGAAACCATTTGAACTTATGTGTGATGCTAGTGATTTTGTGATTGGATGTGTTTTAGGGCAAAGGTATTATAAAATGTTCAAGGTTATTTACTATGCTAGTAAAACTCTTAATGAAGCTTATATTAATTATACAACAACAGAAGGAGAATTATTAGCTATTGTGTATGGTTTTGAAAAGTTTAGACCTTATCTGATTGGAACTAAATGTATAGTGCATACGACCCATTCAGCTATCAAATATTTAATGCAAAAGAAGTATGCCAAACCCAGATTAATTAGATGGATACTTCTAATGCAAGAATTTGACTTTGTGATAGTTGATAGGATAGAAACTGATAATCAAAGTGCTGACAATCTGTCTAGACTGGAGTATTATAAACTATCTGAATTTGAGAAAGAAATTACAGAAACTTTCTCTGATGAGCAATTGTATAATGTTAAGGAAAGGAATTTGCCTTGGTATGCTGATATTGTGAATTATTTAGTATGTGATATTTCACCACCTAATTTAACAAGCCAACAACAAAAGAAGTTTAGATATGATGCTAAATTTTACTTTTGGGATGAGCCCTACCTATATAAACAGTGTAAGAATCTTATTATTAAAAGATGTGTGTCATATGAAGAAATTGAACCAATTATTCGAAGTTGTCATGATTCAAAATTTGGAAAACATTTTGGTACTAATAAAACTGCTTATAAGATTTCACAATCTGGATTTTATAGGCATACTCTTTTTAGGATGAATACAGATATAAAATCATGTGATTGGTGTCAGAGAGTAGGTAATATTTCTAGAAGGAATGAAGTTACTCTAAATTTTACATTAGAAGTTGAGATCTTTGATGTATAAGGATTAAAATATTGGTCGCTGTTGATTATGGATTGAAGCCATTGCTTTTCCTAGATGTGATGCTCGGAGTGTTTCAAAATTTTTAAAGAAAAATATTTTTACAAGATATGGAATGCCGAAAGTGGTCATAACTTATGGTGTATCTCATTTTAGGAATAACCTAATTCGGAGATTGATTAGAAAATATAATATTATTCATAGAATCTCTACTGTTTATCATCCCCAAACTAGTGGTTTAGCAGAAGTGTCTAATCGTGAAATTAAAAGAATTTTGGAGATAACTTTGGCTCTTCACAAATTAGACTGGTCTATGATATTAGATACTGCATTATGGGCATATAGGACTGCTTATAAGACACCTATTGGAATGTCTCCTTATAGACTAGTGTTTGAAAAGACCTGTCATTTACCTATAAAAATAGAGCATAAAGCATATTGGGTGATAAAAGAACTCAATTTTAATTTGAAGAAAGCAGGTGAAAAGAGATTTATGCAATTGAATGAGTTAGAAGAAATCAGAAATGAATCTTATCATAATGAAAAGATTTATAAGGAGAAGATGAAATTATGGCATGATCGGAAGATATTAAGAAAGAAAATTGAACTTGGATAGAAAGTTTTGCTATACAATACAAGATTGAAACAATTTCCTGGAAAACTAAAGTCTAGGTGGATAGGACCTCTTGCTGTTATAAAAGTTTCTTCTATTGGAGATGTTGATATTGAGGATCCTAAAACTGGAAAGATATTTAAAGTTAATGGGCATAGATTAAAACCATATTATGAAGGGTATCAACCTGATTTTAAAGAGGTTTTAATGTTAAGTCATCCTGAATAACTGAATGTTTGTCAGGCTGACGACGTTAAACCAAGCGCTTTGTGGGAGGCAACTCATATGTATCTTTGTCATTTTTGTTTGTTTGCTTGTTTTTAGTAGTTATACTTGTAGTTAGTAATATTTGAGTCCTACTCATTCGTAAATATCATAAAAGATGATAATATTTTTATCGTATTGAAGAATTAGAATAATTCAGACCAAAATGAAGTTCGGTGCATTTTTGAAAATTGGCGTCGTCAGCTCCAGAATGGGTGCCGCTGGCGCCCAAATACAGAGAATATGCACAATTATTTCGATAGAGCATCGTCGGTGCCCTATCAGGCGTCGTCGACGTCTAGAACCGGTTGACGGTTCCTAGAGTTTAAAAATACTATTATTGGCAGTTTTAGAATGGATTTCATCCTAATAACTCCCCAAAATGTGTTTTTAACCCCCTAAATTCCAGAAAAACAAAAACTTCCATTCTCAATTCACTTTCAATGGATTCTAATTCCATAGAAACCCTGAGATTTAGGGTTTTCAACCAAAGAAAATTCATCAGTTTCGAGGCACAGCGTTTATTCAACAAAGTGATGATGAAGAGGTGGATTATCAAGGAAAGAGGCTTTGTAAATTGAGGTATGGATACTTTAAATACTCGAGCAGAAGAAACTATAGTGCAGAGATGTTGGAAGATGTTATGCTACACTACTGCCGCTGTAGTCATTCCTGTTGTGAAAGAGTTTTATGAAAATCTTCATGAAATCAACAAGGATTTGTCTATTATGCGATGTAGGTTTGTACCATTCACTCCTTTGAAGATAAATGATTTATTTATGATTGAGAACGTGCCTATCTAACATTATATAAATTTTGATGCGACAAAAGACAATATGAATGAAATTTATCGTTATTTGACGGATGAAAATGTAGATTGGGAGATAAGAGACAATGGATTTGTAAGTTTCTCTACTACATCTTTAAATCCTGTATCGAAGCAATGGCATTACTTTATTTCTACGAAGTTACTTCCAACTTTGAAAATTATTAAAGTGACTAAGGCAAGTGCCATTTTAAATTATTGTATTCAAACTGGAAGGCCGATAGATATTGGAACTATAATTGTAAAATCTGTATTGGAATTGATTCTTTATGGATCTAAATATGAGATTGGACATCCCTCTACCATATTTCTTCTTTGCAGTTAGTCACAAGTTACTTATGAAAGTTGGGAAAAAGTACTTCTTCCTTGGAGGCCTATTGACCCAACTAATCTTTATAACTGTCAGGCAATAAGAGATGAGAATGATATGAGCCTCATTGTAGATCAACCATCTCAAAGTTCACAACCAATTCAACCTTACTTTCCTGAAAGTTCCCAAGTGATTTTAAAGAAGATCAAGAAGTTGGAGAAAGAGGTACAAAATCTTTTGGTTACTATTAATAATATCTCTGATTTATTTGATCACTTAGATTGGAGGATGAAAGAGCTGTTTGATCACACTGGTAGAATTGAAGATAGTTTAGTAAATGTAATGAAAAGTAATTTGTGATTGATGAGGATTCGACTGATGCATTCCCGTATCGTCCCTTCTACAATCTGTTTGTGCATCGTCAATCTATTGGAGATATAAGAGGCGAAGATAATACTGAGAATGATGATGAGTAGTTACTCTACTTTATATTTAGTATTTTGTATTTCTATTATGCTTTAGTAAGCTTAGTGTTGGCTTGATTTACTTTGTAGTTTGTGTTTGGACTTATTATGCTTGGATTCTGTGTTTGTGTGTAGTTTTCAGTGTTAGAGTATCACAGTATGTTTGTGACACTGAATTGATATGGCTTGATGATGTTAAATGTGTATGTTGTAATATGGATTTTATATATTAAAGTGATGTTTTGTGTTTGTGTAAATTTGTTGTTAGTTAGTGCTTAATTAATGAAATAGATGCTTAAAGAGGCTAATTATGTGATGACGTAATGTCGAAACGATCGAAATTGCAAAATTTTATAGACCCAAAGAAAATTAAACTGGCTCCACCAGTGCCAGAATGGCCTTCGCCGGCGCCTAAATACAGAGAATTTGGCTATTTTATTTAAATAGAGCACCACCGACGCCCAAGCCAGCGCTGTCGGCACCCAAATACAGAAAACACCTAAACCCTCTTTATTTCAAAATTTTTTCCCTGGGACCCACCTATTTTGCCATTTCCATTTGTCTTCTAGCTCCAACTACTTCATTTTCAAGACCTAGGGCTTACTAGATCAAGGATTACAAGCAATTTCAAGGCCTAAAAAGTGTGGATCTTAACTTCTCTTGGTAAGAGCCTCACCCTAAACTAAATTTTGTTTTTCACCATGGGAATTTCTCACATTTCTTAGATCCGAAAATTGAAATTTTTTATGAAGTTTTGAGATTTTCCATAGTGATTTAAGCTCTTATTTACTTAGATTTGCTTTAGGAGTCTCCGACATTGTGATTTTGAAATTTATTGGGTTTTCTTGCAAATTTTTAGAATTTCAAATGGCTCCTAGAACAAGTAAAGGCAAGAGAAAGTTGGATTTTGATGAAGGTAAATTTGTTAATGTTAAAGGACATTTTCGTTTCATCTCAGTCTTGCATAATAAAAAGTGTATACAAGATCGAGCTTTTGAAAATCCGGGTGAATCTATAGAGCAGTTGATTTCTAATAGGAACTGGAAAAATTTTGTTATTTCATTGCTAATGCTATTATGGGTACTATACGAGAATTTTATGCAAATCTACCTTGGACCGAAACGGAATATGTGCTTGTTTGAGGAAAAAATGATAGAATTCACCCCTCAGTGTATTAATGATTTTTATCAGTTACAGGGGGTAAGGTTTTGTGAATATGAAAACTTTGATATTCGAGAACCTAATATGAAAGAAGTGATTGCATTTCTTACTGATGGAAGAGGGGAATGGAAAGCAAAACAAAAACATATGATTAATTTCCTTGCTTCCAAGTTAAATGTAGTTGTTAAAGCATGACGCTATTTTATTTTTACAAGACTACTACCATCTTATCATCACAATGAAGTGACTAGAGACCGAGCAATTCTCAATTATTGTATTCAGACTATGAAACATATTGATATTGGATCGATTATTTTCAAGAATATCCAGACTATTGCTAGAGGAGAAACCACTGGTGGATTAGCACATCCTGCCCTAATTCATTCACTATGTGCACAGTCTGGAGTTAACTTTGATAGTTCTAAAGAATTAGCCATACCACTGAGACCTGTTACCTAGAATATTTTTCATACTTATGAGTCTCATGTGGTAGGGAGAGGGGAAAGTAGGAGTATTGATATTCCTACTACCAGCCAGGATATACCATCTACTTCTGAGCCACCTACATTATCTGATGTTATGGAGTAGTTGAGGATTCAGAGTTCTAGTATAGATAGACTCCATAGCAAGATGGATGACTTTGAGGCTAGAAGTGATGTGAATGAAGATTATATGAGGAGGAGAGTTGAGTATGATATAAAATACCATGATACTCAGGTCAGAATTATGAGGGGAGACACTGGAGTGATATTTCCTACCTACCCCAGCTATGTTCCATACCAACCTGATCATGCAGAAGAGGTTGAAGAAGCTGGTGATGATGATTGGCAGCGTAGTGTATTTTATGATTTTCTTTTTTTTTTGTTTTTGTGTTTTAGTACTTTATTGTGTTGTTATTTGGTGTTTTGTGATTTATGTAGTTTGTTGATGTATTTATGTTTAAAAAAATGAAAATGTAATGAACTTTGTGTTGGTTGTTTAGTAATTTGGATTGAGATTGTGATGTTATGTTGGATGTTTGATGTTTAAGTGTTTAATATGTCTTCACCCTAGCAAATTTTTAATGTTATATATATCATTACTTCTAACTGTTTCATGCTTGCTAGCTTAATTTATTGATTAATACCAACATAGCTTCAGAAGATTTTAAAATCCCAAGACAAAAATATTAGTTTTCTTTGACTCTCTACCTTTACAAATTTATATGTAATGAAAAGCTTAAGTTTGGGGGAGGGTAAAAATATTAACTCTTATTTATTCTTAATTAATATAATTTCAAAAATTATTAGCATGAATTTTAGTAGTTGAACCTAACTTAAGATAACTAAATTTTGATTTCACCTAAATATTATGGTAAATTTGAATGAAAGTATTTAGTAATGAAGGTTAATTTTATAAGATTGAGATATTTAGTATAAGAGAATTGGATTATAGTTGACTATTTAAAGTAAAGAAAACTGTATTTTTGAAATGTTAAGAGACTTAAAGAACTATGTGTGAAGAAATGATTGTGACTTTATGATGAATTATAAAGCTAATATATATTTATAAAGTAAGGAGGTATTTCAGGTTTCAACTTTAGAAGGAGGAGAGTGAAATTTAAAACTATTGAAGGCTATCTTGATATGTAATCTTCACAATAAAAAAAAGAGAAAAAAAAGAAAAAGAAAGGATTGAAAAACAACCCAAAATAGAAAAAGAATATATATATATATATATATATATATATATATATATATATATATATATATATATATATATATATATATATATATGAGGAGAAGCTTGAAGAGATGCCTAATAAAAAATTGGCTTCACTTGAATCAACCTAAAGGGAGAACTGTGTTACATTTCTGTATTTATATTTAAAGTATTAGCCTATATTCTAATAAATTTTGCATGAATTTCTCATTCATATAAGTCTTTCAAGCCACCCTTAATGTGACAAATTATGGTTCATCTTGAAATAAATAGAAAACTAGAACTCTTAGACTTGACTACTGAATGTTATTATACCTATAGTTTTAACCTGAGTTACTAAATTTCTTTCTAAGAATCTTACTACTATATTCATGTGAATAAAAAATCATAGTATTCTATAAGTGAAAAGTTCACTACTTTGAGTTATATTTTTATGTAGTAAACGAATTACTTGAGGACAAGTAATAGTTAAGTTTGGGGGATTTTGATACACCAAAAATATGTTAGGTTTTTTCTATACAATGTGTACTCATTTATTGTGATATTACACTTTAAAGGAATGTATTCTTCATGTTTTGCTGCAGGTATGATGCTTTTAGTTGATTGGAGCAAAAGAAAACGAAAAGGAATTAATTCGGAGCAAAAAGAGGCAAAATGGAGAAAAAAGCTTTCTGGCGCCGCCGGCGCCAGAATGGTTGCTGACGGTACTCAATTCCAGAGAGTATTCAAATTAAAAGGTGCTCAATGACGCCGGCACCCTATCAAGCACTAACGGCACCCTATCTAGTGCTGCCGGCGCCCAATGTCGGTGGAACTCAAATTCAATGTATTTGGATGCTTTTTGAAGGGTTGCTTGAAGAAACTCTTGGGAAATTTGTTTCTAAAATATTTTAGACAGTTATGGACGCCACTTTTGAGGGGGTGGTGTGGAAGAGAAGTGAAGGGGAGTGAAGAGAGTGTTTTAAGGTTTGTAGAGAGTGTGTGTTAAGTGTTATTTTGTGAAGGATTCTTCTCTAATGAGTGTAGGAGAAGGAGGAAAGTGAGAGTTTGCTTCTTCCTTACTATTTTAAAGAGAGAATTGAGTGTTGAAGAGAAGAGAGAAAATGATTCAAAGGAACTTCAAGGGATTTTCTTGGGGAAGGAAGCGAGATAATTTGTATTTACTTTTGTGGTTTGTATGAATTTGCTTTTATATATATAATTCATATTGTGTTGTATCTTCCTCATGAATTCTGAGTAAATTTCTGTCTTTTTTCTTGCAATGTGATGTGGTGAAGTGTTGATATAGATGTGATGTGTCATAAAAATGTTAAGAAATTGTGATGGTTTTTCACTTTAAACTTCATTTACTTTTTGATCTGGCCAATTGAATTGTTAAAATTTATTGTGAAACATCCAATCCGAAAAGACAAAGTGTTCTACAACAATAGTGGAGAATACATTTAATGTCCATGAATGAAGTGCATAGTTCATGGGAATTGTGTGCAAATAAATAAGGAAATATGGTTTGATGGGCGTCGAATTGGAAATTTTAGACTGACAGGCTGAAATCCGTAATTTAGTCCTAAAGTTTGGTAATTAAAGCTACGGTCAGCCTTCAGGCGAAGGGAAGTGGGAACTCTGAAGTGAGAGTCAGTATCCTCCCAGCCTAACCTTGGATTTAGTGACTAAGCCTAGGATTTTCTAATGTTCTTATCATACTTGGAAGAGGGAGTACTCTAACGAGGGTAAAGAATATTAATGCTCCTATTTGGCACAATATAAAATTACTATCAATCTATATCAATCACTCATCATAGACAAATTGCAGGAGGAAATATACTTTTCCATATTTTAACCTTTCAATACAAAACTTAGTGTGTGTTAATTAGTCTTGCTTAGAAGTTTAGAAAGTAATTATAGTTAATTTAGTTTAATTATATTTGCACTAGAAACTTAAATAGTACTTAAATTTGCATTATGAATTTAGTATTGGATTTCAAATATTTCTTGTGATTTGATAAGTTGCAATCTTCCTCGTGGGATCGATAACCAGGACTCCACAAGAGCCTTGTATTACTTGAGCGATATGTATACTTGCTTCTATGGGGTGACTGCCTAATTGATAAAAGTAATCTTATTGTGAAACTAAACTGAAACTAGCTTTTGAATATTATTTTAGAGGCAACATATCTGGCAGCACCAAAACCGAGGATCAGACACCAAAGCACCTTTTGAAGAATTATTAAAATAAAGACTTGAAGATCATAAAATGAGAGGAGTTTTGAAAGGAAGTATTGGTGGCAGAAGTTGGAGAAAAGCTTGAAATGGTTGAAGGGTAAGAGGAAGAAAGAGAGTCATCTTCTTGTAATACTTTCTTTACTTTTCCACTTTACTTTATCATAGTTTGTATTAGAATTTAGGAGAGTGAATCCTTAGAGTTGGGCGCCACCCCCAAAGCAGTTCTTTAGTGGAAAGCAAAATTTTAAGAGGAACTTCAAGAGTCTTGTGGAGAGGATTTCCAGATAAGTTTTTATCTTCATTTTTAAATTTGGTTTTAAAGTAAGACTTATTGTGTTTTCACTATGATTTCTACTTTCAAATCAAATTATGTTTGTGCTTTGTCCATGATTTCTTAGTATTTTTTTTATCTTTTTTCCTTTCAAATGATGAATTAATCAAGTTATGGAAGGAAATTGTGTGAAGTATAGATGTTTAATGTTGGAAGAAGTTGTGATGATTCCACTACCTTGCACTTAATTTACCTCTTAATTTGGCTAATTGAGATGTTAAAATTTGTTGTGAGAACATATAAGAACCGATGCGGTATTATCTCGAACAATAATTGGAGTGAATCAAATGAAATTGTATGGGTGAGAATTGTAGTCCATATAGTTGAGTGCAAATAAATAGTGAGATATGTTTTTTAATGGGTAAAATTAGAGGACTTTAGCGTGACAGGCTAAAGCCCAAATTTGGTTTGATGTTTTAAGTTTTGTTATGAGATATTAGCCCCTAGGTGGAGGGAAAAGATGGAACTCTAGAGTGAGAGCTAGTATCTTCCCTGCTTAACCCATCTTCAAGATTTCAAAATATCAAATTAACTTATGTTCTTTATAGAACCAAGTAAGGGTAAAGAATATAACTACTCCTATTTGGCACAACACATTTAGATACTTCAACAATGAAATTCCATAATTATTACTGATTCATTGAAAGAGGAAAAAGATATTTTATTCTCATTTGCTTTCATATCATTTAATAATCTTGTTAATTTTAATTGCTTATTTTACATTTTCTAAAAAAATTAGCAAAAAGAATTTAAACTTTTTAATTATAAAACATAACTTGCAAAATTATTTTGAAAAGTAATAAGTTGCTTTTCTGCTTTCTTTAAATTTTTAGAACATTTCCCTGTGGGTTCGATATCTCGAGCTTAATCAGAAAGTCCTATATTACTTGGTAAACGATGCGTATACTTGATCTCTTATTTACTTTGGAATTAAGTTTCTGGCACCATTGCAATGAAAGAGATATTATCATTGAGAAGAAATATAGTGTAAAAAGTAAGCATAAATATTCAGGGATCAAGCCTCAATGAAACTATGCATAATTCTTCACACACAGATGCGTGCACGCGCGTGCGCACACACACACAGATATATATATATATATATATATATATATATATATATATATATATATATATATATATATATATATAATTAAAAAAATTAAATAAAAATTTATTTTCTTTAAAATCAATTTTAAAATGTTTCAAAATATATATGACTATTCAACTTGATTTTATTTTATTTTCTTATTGAAATTAATTACTTGTTTCTATTAATTGAATTTAATGAATCATTCATTCATAATTTTCCTCTCCAATATGAATTAAAATATTTTAATATTATCATTCAATTTTAGCTTGATTTGGTCGCCTCTGCAGTTGAATTATTTGATTTAGTTTGTGCAATTTAAGCTCTACATAATGCCTTCTTTATAAGAAGGTGGTGCACACCTAAGTAAGTGCAAGAATTTCATACTTTTGCAACTTTCTCTAGTTAATAAGATCTTCATGACTTCACATAGCCAACATCAACTATAGTGCATTGACAAAGGCATGTTGAGGTGAACTTTCTTAAACACATCCTAGAACTTGGATAATTACTTATCAAAGTTTTGCTTATAAAAATATTTTAGTTATGGTAGAGGTGAAATGAAAGGTACTAAGTTATTTGAGAATAGCTTAGATTTTGGTTGTGTCTCAATGTTCATTTCTTCTTTCACTTTAAGCTTCTTCAATTGATCCTATCATTAAATGCCAATAGTTTTGGACTTCTCTTATCCCATGGGACCAATTTATTATTTTTCACTCAATGTTATTTCTTTTGTGAAAGTTACTATGTTGTTTATCCCTCTTTCTCCTTAATATTCGATAGTGTAGCCTCATGACACTAGAGTGAATCATCATGTCTTTGCCACATATCATCAATTTGTATTCTAATCTAATATGTTTGTTAGTGTTACATATGTTAACACACCTTTAAAATACACTCTCATTATTCTACTTTGTGGGGTTTAGCTACAAGACAAAGCTAGGTTGCTTGTAAGCACTCTTTTTGAGAAGACAAGTGCTTATTGGAAGCCATAAGGTTATTATTCTACTTGTGAATTCTTTTAAGAGAAATTTAGGTAGATGTTGCACCTTGGTTGGTAAGTGCTTGAATAAGAATTATTTAGTTGGTTTTCTACAAGGTTCACCTGTAGAATGTATGATTGCAAAAATGAATTATTCATCTAGCTTTCATTGTATTTACTTAACCTCTACAGTTTTCACAATAGAGTATAAGCATGTGGATGATATTCTATAAAAATTTGAATAGTTTCTTTGTTGGAAAATAAATTTGTAGAGTGAGTACTATAAAATATTTGACTCATGTAAGATATAAATCAAATATATTGATAGGATTTTCTTACCTGGTCATTGTAGTTGTTTAAGGTCGTCTCTTTAAGTAATTTATATACCACCTCCAATTCTTGCTCATGAAAGTGTTGTCAAATGCAACACTGATTGACGCCCTAGTTACCTAGTGAATCTATTGTAAAATATTCGAACCTACATCTACTTTGATAAGGCATGGTGTGGGCCTAGTGTGATAAGTTGGTACTCAGCTGCGTTGTCAGTTTAAAGACCCCTCTGACCTGGGGTTAATCTCTAAGGGGACGGTAGCACATATGGGGCGCGTTATTTCAAAATACCAACCTTATTAAAAAAAGGCATGGTGTGGGCACATTAGTAAGATCTCATTAGACCTTTCACATACTTGGTATAAGGTTTCCCCTTCCATTTACATAAAATTTAAGATTTTATTTTTAAGTGAGCTCTATCTTTATTGGTAGGAGGTATTTGAAATAAGTTTCAGGTGAGATCCTAACTGGTAATAAAATCACGTGATAATGAGTTTAGTTAGTTTTTTCTTTGTTCTTGAAAGAAAATGAACATTTGTAGCCATATAGCATCTAACTCCCCAATTAAATTGTGTTGTAGGCATTAGGATCTTCAATTGCCAGGCTCCAAAATTGGAATATTTGTATTTTCTTCAAAGTAGTCAGTTTCATTTCAAAATTGTTAGCTTGCTTGCTTGGCTTGATAATGACATTGGTGAAATCATTCATAGTTTAAAGTGCATAGGCTTATAGAGCCTTCAACACAATACTTAAATTCTCTTCACCATTATGGTTTTTCATATCCAAAGCTTTTATGCTCCTGGGCTATCACTTTTCTTGGTGTGCTCAACTTCAAGATTTATAAGTAGTAACAGCTTGTCATTAGCACAATGCATTCGACATAACAAACCATAAAAATAGAGGAAATATAAAAAATGAAATAACTAAATGTTAATGAAAATAAAATACAATTTGTTTAAAAAAGAGCGAACAAAAAATATATTGATACATGGCCTATTTCATAACAAATATATTGAGTATTAGGTTATATATCAATATTAGCATAAAAATCCCCAAAATCCACACAAATAAATTTAATCACATTTGTAAGACACTAAAATGGCACTCTCGTAAGAGGAAACAATTCAAATCAAATAATATAGACTGAGAAAAAGTATCATCACATAGAGATTCCATGCTAATTATCCAAATTATCTTTGTTTGCTAGAACTTGGGACAATGACACCATAATATAAAAAAGACAACATAATTGATTGTTATAATATACTACATCTGCAAATTATCTATTAAATTCACAAAACATAAATGACATATTACATCAGCATAGACACAATAAACTTAGTCATGGAGTTTATGTTCTTACTAAATTTAATTGTATAAAATAATGACATGATGTAGCATACTTAACAAAAGCACATGAAATACAAAATGAAAAACCTTCATTGTATTTATTTACATAGTAATGATAAGATTCAAATTAAATGTTATATTTAAGAAATAAAAATTATATGCATGACAAAAAAAGAAAAAGCTTGAAATCTAAATGAAAAGTAAGAGACTGCTTCCTTACCGCATAGAATCTCTTAAAAAAAGCTGAAATTTATATACATACAACACAATTTTATGTATTTACATAAATTATACCTAAAGTTTTATATTAAAACACTTAAAGATTTATATTTATATTTATAACACTTTGTTGTTATAAAAACTATGCATGTAAGAGTGCGTTTAACCGTTAAAAAGTTAGTAATAATAGTAATTTTGTTGTGATGTTGAAGATTTGAGTCTTAGGCATGTAAACATAAAACTTTAGGTGTCATATATTAAATATATGAGAATTGTATGGTTTTTAGGTAAATACCCTCAAAATAAACATTTCGTTCTTATATTCTCTCTACCTCTGTTTTTCCTATGCCATCCTTACTTTGTCCAACATCCTTTCCCTCACAAAAGTTATGACAACGATGAGTGTGTATGTAATTATCCAAAAATATCAATAGTTGACATTTGCAAGAGATACAAATAAAAAATTTTAAGAGTTATTGCGCAAGCATGATAATTTACACTTCATGCTTCAAAATTCAAATAAAAATAGGGTTAATTGTTTATTAATTGGTAAAACTCATTTATCATGTTGGACATCAATGCTTATGAAAAATATATGATTATGAATTTAATTATCATCAAATGATTAATTTATTTTATAAACCCAGATAAATTTATCTTTATGACTATTTTAATGCAATTTGGCATCTTGATAAAACAAATGACCATATTCGATATTATGGATGCCATCATTGTGGAAAGATTGGGAATAACTGTATTTATTTATTTTTACACAAAGGTCTATAAATAGAAGGATTAAATTGACAACAAAAAAAATATATAAAAACGATAAAAAAATGGTTTTTAAATTTTCATAAAATATAACAAATCATGTAAATTAAATTTAGATGTCATGAGATATTTTAATAAATTATTAGTACACCAAATGAATATAAACTTCTTCATACTAAGTATAAAATGACTATTAAAATGTATCTAGAACTTTTTTTTTAACAAAAAATAAAATAAATTAAAAAAAATACTTCAAATTTCAAATATATGCCATGATGCACAACTTTTTTTTGAATAATAAAATGACCATGCCATAATAACAATCAATGATTCTTATATTAAAGTTTTCTTATATGTTATTATAAGTTCATTTGAAGTTATGTTGATCGAGTGTTCGATTTCCATATGACAAAATATTAGCCATTGTCAACTAGTACTACTTAACATGCATGACTATTAGTAGTTATTACTAGAAAATTGTACTAACTTTCAGATCGTAGATGTATGTTATTATAGCCATCGAGTGCTTTGACTTGAGTGACTTCAATTGTCAGTGAAGTACTAAGTAGTTAGTAGAAAGTTAAGTTGATTATCGATGACTTAGACATTGAGTAGCGGTCATTGAATCGTCCAAATATCTACCTAGCACTCTTTGACCAAAAAATATAACTACAACCTCCATAATGAGAATCAATCATCCCCAGAGTCGAATTGGGAGCTTTCTACCAAAAATCATTCTCTTTAATATACAGAGGTGCAATATATCCAACAAAGAAAAACGTAGGTTGAGCTTAAATAAGTGAGACTACTAGCATAATAATCAATAAAAAACTCTCCCAATTCTATTTAGGTTATTCAAATTTTTAAATAAAAAGTTTATAACTTCACTGCTTAGCGAGTGGCTTAAGAGTGGTTTGTAACTTACGCAACTATAAATAAAGGTGCAATAGAGGAATACCGATGACTTCTTTGTTCCTTCTTGACTACCTTCAGATAATTGATCCTACTTTAATATTATCACATTTTTTTTAGGTGGATCCTATTTTAACATTGTCGTATTTATTCCTATATTTTAACTTGATCGTTGATATTCCTAGTTCTCTTTTTTATTTTTTTTTTAATTTTCTTTTATTCCTAGTGATGTGTTTTGATATAAATGATGCATAACAAAAGAATGGCCAGTCAAGATTGATCGTTCATGCAAGTTAATAGCTCTTATAATGCTTTAAATGTGATAAATTTGCATAAAAAAATATGGCTGTTGGAATTATATTATATTGGACAACACTGTTACCTTCATTATAAAGAGGTATGATATTCACAATATGACAATCTAATCTTATATGATTTAGCTAAACATCCACTTTAGATGATGATGCGACTTTCATTATGGAACAATAGGTCAATATAAGTTTAACTATTACCTCAGGAAAATTATGTGATGTCAAAATTCGGTGCATTATGCTAATATGATAGATAAGATATTATATTTCCTAGAATTTGATTGAATGATTGAAAGGAAAGTATGAATGTAGCCTACCAAACTAATTTTTCATATTATTTTTGGACACATTAATGTTATTATGACTCATGCACCTAGCAAAAACAGATTAATAGATAAACAACAGACAGAAAATACACCCGATGAGTGCCATAGACCAACAAAAAAATAAGGAATATGTATTAATAGATTATTAATGTTTGGATACAATAAGAGAATACACTAATTAAATGAACAAATTGTCAAATAAAGAAAAGAAAAAGTTAAATAGTATACGCTGACTTTATTTCAAGAATTAAACTAAAAATCAAGTCATGAAAGCACCACAAATACTTCAGATAAAACTTTTAATTGGTTCAGCCCTGGCCTCTTCATTTGATATTACATAATAACAGAAGGTCAAGCTTAGTCACCTGATCTAAATTTAATATTAAGAAATTACGTCCAGTTTTATTGCCCAAGGATCATAATCTCCCATTTCTTTATGATCGATGTGATTCTTAAACACCATTAAGCTACGGTTGTCCTTTTTTATAAACAGCAAAACATCAATGAATATACCAAACTAACGATAAACACAAATTATGAAGCATTTGAAAGCTAGTTTCCAGTAACGAGCATTTGGTGTAATAAAAGAAATTCTATTCTGAATGAAAAAGGCTATATTATACGCTACTAGACTGTGAGTCAATAAAACCATTTCGACTTAAATACAACTCTCAAACAGAGTTAGTGGATAGAGAGAACATTCAAAACATATTTGTTCACATACAAAAGTTCTACAAGGAATAACCATTGCAGCCTGACCACTGTAAAAACTCGAAAGAGCCATTAATTTACAAAACAAGAATCCCTAGGCATTAGAATTTTCTGATTCAGCAACAAGGAACAAAACAGCTAATGCCATTATACAAAGTTCAATTATAGATGGTATTCTCAGCTACCGTGCTATATGGATAAGAGCTTGATGGTTCGGGAGAGCGTTGATCTATGAGCTCAAAATTTGGCCACAGTAACGTTTTTGAGAATCATCAAAATCCTGTAAGCAGAACTCAAAACTTGGTCTCAATCAAATGATTTCTGTGCTATTCCAAAATATCAGCTACATACCAATCATCAAATGCGGTCCAACCAGCTCATGATGCTATCTTGAGAACCGAATTGCAAGTCCTGAAGCGCAGGGAAGTCAATCAATACTGATGTTGGTTCTATAGAATGAGATATTATTCATTTTAATCATAATACGTTGCAATGCCACTACGTTTGCACAGCGTATATCTTATTGAAAGCAAAGTTGTAAGAATACATTGAACTACTAAGTCAACTGGCATTTGTTAGAGTTTAATCCAGTGTGAGGTGTGACAACATGGCACATAGCTATGATATTCATATGGAAGGATAAAAAATTCATCAAACCCTTCCTTTCCAAAAGATTAGATCTCACCGAGTATTATTAAAGGCATCAACAATTAAAAGAAAATTTATTTCGAATATCAGCTTTATTTAGATTGCAATGAATAAACAGCACTGGAACTCTTACAGAAAGATGAAAGTCTGACAAAGTGTCAATAGCTATGTCATCAAGGCTCGGGAAACCATCATCTGAGTACACATCTTTTTTGAGACGTTCATTATTGCCATCAGCAACAACTTGATGGTCAACTTGTAGAGACGATCCTCCAATGCTAGTAAAAGGAAAAAGCACTTCATGACAAAACAATGACTCGTCAATCTTCTCTGCCTCTGGTTCCTGAATGGCTTGAGGTTCCCCAGCCCACCAAGAAGAACCAGAATGTTCATCCTTCAGAAGGACAATGGGCAATGGTGATGGAACTGACTCTTCTTCTGGACGTTCCTCCTGAAAATATACTCAGATCAATATTTTCCTTTTCATTTGTTTTTCAGCTTTTAGATGAAGGAACGCACATTAATTTTAAGTAAATGGCACTCACAGCAGCACGCAAATTTCTCGAACAAAAGAAGCCTATTTTTGAATGAAAGTTTCGAGCAAATACTATGAGACTGAATCCTTTTAAGGATCAGACTGAAGCTGGGCAGAGTACCATTAATTTCATCTAACATTCTCTCAATAAGGATAGTGTACATCAAAAGCATGTATTTCAGGATGGCAATAAGAAGTGTGCTTAGACCAAAGAATCACCTGCGCGATCCAAAGATAGCGCCAGACCAGCTCAATGACTTGCCCTACCTCAGGATCGCCCATCCATCACAAAGAAACTCACCCAACCTTAGAGCACAACCCAACCCAAAAGCCAAGCCACTCACCCAGATTCGAGAAGACACCAGTCAAGAGTTCGTAATCTCATTCATATGGTTGGTGACTTCACCTATTCTCTCAACAACCTCACCCACTCAGTGATGGAAGGCTCTGAGGCACTCGTTTGTGGTGTCATCTATGTGCACTCCAGAGCCATGATTATTTTGATCACTTCAAAAAATCCAATCAAGCATTCATTTTTTATCTTTGCTTAAGACTTTTCCTGTAACACCCAAATCCTTATAAATTATGCATTAATTGGAGCATATAGGGACATCTACAATATTCTGGTGAATAGAATGCTCAAAGCTTTTATCTCTAGATTCTCTTCCACTTTTTAATCTCGTAATCCCTGTCAGGAGTGGAATTATTCAGAAAAAAATTTGGATCAAACATCTTTTCAAATGCGGCAAGCAATTCCTGTCAGGAGTAGAATTATCTATAAATAAATTTGGATCAAACATCTTTTCAAATGCGATAAGTTTAGATTGATGCTAAAACCCTAAAACTAGACACTGAAAAATCGGTTACCCCAATATCGAAGCACCCCAGAGGATGGAGAATAAAACCTGATGATTTAAGAGATGACCACACAGATGATTTAGAATGCTTTTGAGCAAGCTTATAGTTGGGTCCCGAGGATGGAGATGCTAGAAAGTTCTTCAGATTTAAAATAAAGACAGCCCTCAAGCGCCAGGTAACTGTCACCACACACACGATGGATGAAACTTACAAGCCTTGCTAAGACAAAAATTCCCAACCCTAAACGAGAGTAGAAAGAAAAAGACTGCAGCTGTCAAAGATGTGCATCACTCAGTTAACCAACGCCGAAAGACCACAGCAGAAGCAGGCTATTTTTAATATGAAACAGGAGTTTGAGGAGTCTCTTCAAATTCTCATTGAGAGGTTCCAAAGGGAGAGGCTGAAAGTAAAAAACTCCTACGATCACCCAAGCCGTCCTCTTCCAAGACATACAGGAAGGTTCATTCAGATTTGCACTTGGCTTGCAGTAGTCAAGGACATTGGTTTAATTCCTTTAACAACCAAAATGTTACATTAATATTGAAGAGTCTAGCAACATGATCAAATCAACTACTTCAACTCGTACTGGCAGAGAGGCCCAAACAGTGAAGACCACTTAAAAAACCATAGGGCAAAAAAAAAATCCCATAGAGAGAGACTGCAGAGAAGAGACTACACCCCTCAAAATTATGTGAACCTCCGGAGAACTCAGTAATTTGAAATGCCTCTTACCATCAATAGCTGCCTATATCCTATAGAAAAGAAACATGAACCCAGTTTAGGCAATAATATAAGGAATTTCATCAAACGACTGAAGCCAATGAGAGTAGAACACTTAAGGGACACCACTGAGTGTACCTTCCATAGAGACCATAGGCATGACACCGAAGATTGTCAAAACTTCAGGAACCTGGTGGAGTTGATCAATGCCAAGAAGTTGAAAGAATTCATCCTAACTGGCCTTGGAAGGAGCCCAAGGTGCCTATGAAAGAACAGAGGGATGAACGAATTCTAGCCCAAACAATCCGTATTGCATGAGCAATGCCCATGGTGGGGGTTTGCAAAAGAACAAGCAAGCCAGCAATCAAGCCACAAAACGACTGCCAATCTTAGAAAGGTGAACTTGACCATCACCTCCAAAGCACTGAATATTAAAATCACACCTATCACCTTCGTCGAGGCATAAAAGTAGGAATTCATTTAACAATGCCGTGATGGTTAGGATCCTAATTACTAATAATAAAAGAACATCATAATTGATACCAAAAGTCTGTCAATGACATTTTCAAAAGGACGTTGCATAAAATACACTTTGGGAGCACCCGCCTGACCCTTACAACAAGTCCAAGCTATGGGTTTACAAAAGAAAGATGGTAAACTAAATGAATGAAAACTCTGTTTTATCATAGTGGATGCGCCCACTACTTATAACGTTGTCTTTGGAAGGCCACTCTTAAACATTTTTAAAGCATTTTTATCAACTCATCACATCATTATGAAATTCCCACCAGTCGGGTATATAACAATGACAGAAAACTTAATACAATCAAGGACCCGAGGATGTAAGAAAGTATGCAAGAGATCCTATACTTGGAGGTGGATAAGAGTGCAAAGTTTGAAACATTTGAGGCCATATAAGTAGTCAAAGCTACTAAAGGACTCCCGAGATGCACTACCAAAATCAGTATCATCTTCACCCCACGCATAAAAGACTTGTCCACACTCTCAATAAAAATATTTCTGTGCTCATTTAAACCACTAAGATACCAAAAATAAATATCAACATAGTCAGTCATTGCCTGAAATGAAAAAAGCCAATCTCATAAGACAAAAGCCCAAGAAAACAACTACCACCATGGCAAAGACCATCAGGCTAGAAGTCCAAAGTTGCTCAATGTTGATTTCATAAGAAAGGTGCATTATGTCAAAAGGATCTCCAAAATAAGTCAAGATTTGGGGGGACTTTATATATAGGACACAAGCCTAGTTTTAGGATGGATACAAAGTCACTTACATCCACTTACCAAATCTCAAGCATCAAACCTCAATTCTCATAAACTGTTAAAAAGCCTACCCATCGAATCTGACTCTGCCTTTTGTGATAAAGATATGCTATGAATAGTGTGCAAGTCCATTCTATGCAACAAGTGCAGATGGAAAACCTCTACCAAGTCGAAATCTGTCAAAGATATTCAAGGCGACGACTAGTAACTAGAAATAAAAACAAGAAAAAAACCAAGACATGAGATGAACTATCCAGTTACACATCATTCATAACACTCCCCTAGTAAAGCGCATCTATTTTACTCGAAGAGGAAGTAGTTACTCAATCATCATTAAGAAAACCTGCATATGAATAAATTCAAAAAACTATATAAAAAAGTCATTTGCTCAATTGCCTAGAGGATTACTTGACTTAATAATAAAACTTAAGTGCAAATCATAAAAAGGTAAAGCAAGAAAATATGCAAAAAAATTTCTTTCATTTATATATATTCAACTCACAATATTTGTCATTTTTTTTCTCTTTTACTAGTAAAATAAAAGAAAAAACACCTCAAACATTAGTCGTACCCACACCATCGGGCACTCTCGCAGAAGAACAATTGGTCATTAATTGGTAAAAATGGGCTTTGCTCTAGATCTTTTTTAAGATCTCCTTGAAAACGACCCACTTCTCCAAGTAATAGTTAATGCCCGCATTGACCTTGACCAAGATCTCCTCGTGGGTTGAGGTCTCCATGAATGTGTCAATCGCTTCAATAATCCTCTTCACTTCAAGTCAATGTCTCGCTCACTCAAAATCTCATTAGACCAATAATCTTCTAGTTAAGTGCACCTTCCTTGCTGAGCACATCTTGAGAACATGCCCCATCAAAAGTCAACTTGGCTCCCACAACAGTCAACAAGGCTCTCGCCTCCACAACCCCTTTGCAGAGGTCATACTCCCCAATGAGCAACCTCTTCGCCATCCTTAACTCCTCATGATTTGATGATATATCTTATTGTAATAGCAAGTCAGGGTAAATTTCCTACCAAATCATTTGCATAAGTGCCCGTTCAGGCATAAAGGAGATATTTGGAGAGAACATTAATACCTTCCTAAAAGTAGGATGACTTAATGGTAGAGCCCAATTTGTAAGCTCCACATAAGATCTAATCATCAAAGAAGGCTGCCTCATATTCAGCCATGCAAGAGAAAGGTTACTACACTCACCATGTCAATGATTTTCTAGATGAGTGAGAAAGGATCTTTCTTTACTAGTAACTTCGTGTAGTTTCTCCCACTTCTTGTCGCTCTTATGTGAGTGCATCATTTATAACAACTCCGTAAGAAGATTGAGTGAATCACAAGAATAATTGAAGTGGTAGGAAGTACGAATGTTGATGAACTCCCTACTTTGTGAATAGGGAAACTCACCATAATGAGCACATAAGGAAAAAAAGGTAGTCATATCAGCAAGATCTTCACTACCCCTCAAGGAGAAGGGAGTGTGAGTGGGTCCATGATGGGGGAACCCAATGCCACCAGCTAAGGGGAATATTAGGCACAACACAAAAGAGAGTGACAAGTCGCTTGATGGGGAAAAACTTCCATAAACATCATAGGCAACGCCACCCACATCATTAACTTCCCCTTTTTAGCCTCTAGTACCGACGACCTCAAAAATCTCAATATCTCTTCGAAATCAAGTTCATAAATGTTGACCCACCTGCAAATAGACATTCAAAAGAACTTCCAACACAATCACAAATTATGTTATCATGGAGAAACTTAAAGGTGAGCAAGATTGATTGTACAAGCTGTTCTCAAAAGCACTAATGAAAATGAATAGCTTGATGTGTAATGCCAAACCTTAAAAAAAAGAGAAAGTTGTTTACTTGTCAAATTTCAATGTTGGATTAGGGCTGTAAATGAGCCAAGCTTGAGCGAGCTCAAGCTTGTCTCATGTTCGGCTCGTTCGAAATTGCTCGTATTCGAAATCGGCTTGTGAACAGTCTGTCAATGTTCACTGGATTTAAATGTTCTTATTCGTGTTCGACTCGCATTCGATCGAAATTGGCTCGTTAAAATTAATTGGAAAAAATAAATGTGGGGTGTTGGATTCGAACTTGGACCAAATATACTGAAGAAGACTCAGAACCACATTACCACACGAATTGTTATGACTTAAATTTAGATATAAATATATATAATATATTATTATATAAATAATATATATAATATATTATTATTTATATAATTATATTTTAATTTCGAGCTAAAACAAGCCGAACACGAGCGAACAAAGAGTTGTTCGTGCGGCTCGTTTATAATTCGAGCTTAAAAAATTTATTTGTGTTCAGCTCGTTTATTTAACGAACGAGCCGAACACGAGCTTTTTTAACAACCGCAATTGGTATGTCCATCCTTGTCCTTACAACATGGAGTCGGCTAAATACAATCCAGTTGATTATCGATCAAATAAATGAATATTCATTTTTCTAAACTTTGATCTTATCTTTCCACTCAATCATCCAAATGTGAAATAAAGGGAAACCTATAAAAAAGATGCCAAAAGAAGATGATGCTCCAAAGTATATTCTCTTTCCTCGTATGAGCAATTAGAATGGACACGCTTGCAAATGAGTTGGGCATAACATAAGTAGAAAAAAATCCATACAAGTTCAAGAAATCAATGATCTTTTGGCACAATGGAAGTCACAAGCCGAGTTATAATTGATCACCAACAAAAAAAAGAAATTCAGAAGTCTAGCTTGTACTTATTGAACGAGTTGGAGAACTTGCTAGCTATTAGGGGTTGCACCTTATAGTTCTTATTTTCAAAGGCCAATGGAACCTTAGCATACTCACCCTCTTGGAATGTTTTAGCATATTACATCGAAGAAGCCATGACTATGAGAATAGTTGAGTAGCACGTGAAGAGAAAGAGAGAGTGAATGTGTGTGCGTGCAGAAAATGAAGGGTAAAAAATCTTTGAAGGGATTAATTATATCAAGTTACAATTTTCAAGCCAAATATCACATCTACTATAAATGATCAATCTTCATCAATTCTTCTCTCATCATAATAGACATCGTGACCAGCTCCTATCCCAAAAACATCAATGGTGGACACCATAACAGTGCAAAATTAGAAGCAATAATATTCAATGGCAAGTGCACCTAACAATGAACAATACAAAGACTAGCCAATAAGAAACAAAACAATCATTGAAAAATGGGAAATAAAGTGTGATAACTAGAATACAATTTTTAGCATATTACACATAAAAGCCAGTTCATCCCTACTCGCCACCAACAAAAACTTAAGAATAAGATTCAACAATGCATCAGTTAAGATGGATTTGATCATAACCATCCATCACGCATGAACTCGTTTTCGGCGACCTAAATCTTGAAGACGCCATAAATCTACAAAAGATAAGGGACTCACCCTTCAATTCTTGAACCACTTGGCCAGTGGCAGTAGAAGCAATAATATTCAATGGCAAGTGCACCTAACAATGAACAATACAAAGACTAGCCAATAAGAAACAAAACAATCATTGAAAAATGGGAAATAAAGTGTGATAACTAGAATACAATTTTTAGCATATTACACATAAAAGCCAGTTCATCCCTACTCGCCACCAACAAAAACTTAAGAATAAGATTCAACAATGCATCAGTTAAGATGGATTTGATCATAACCATCCATCACGCATGAACTCGTTTTCGGCGACCTAAATCTTGAAGACGCCATAAATCTACAAAAGATAAGGGACTCACCCTTCAATTCTTGAACCACTTGGCCAGTGGCAGTAGAGGATTTATCAGAAAAAGACCGAGTTTTTCTTCCATGAGAGGGAAGTCTTTACCTCCCCAACTCAATACTGGCACCAACCTTCACAAGTTACTCCTCTTGAACTCACATGGATCCCCTTAAAGAGGCCAGGAACTATCTCAACTCTACAAATTCAGCCCACAAACCCCAACTCTGTTAACAGAATTGCTAGGAAGGGTAAACAACCACGAGTCTTCATGGCAAACCCTTTAAGTAGGGACTAAAGTTGGAGACCAGACATATAAGAACTAAGGTCTCAGCTTCCTTGTCTGATAATCTAAGAGCTCGTTTAAAGCCAGATGAACCATAAGTCCACTTGTGATAGCCACCACAGGATTTACTAAGATAACCCTTGTCAATCAAAATAAGAAAAAATATTTGAAAGACCAACCATCTGTCATGACTCATTCTACTAGCTTCTTCTTGCTTTAAAATCAATGACTTCAATCAATCTCATCTGAAAGCGAAGGAAAAAAAAAATTAAAAAAAAGAATTTCTATCAATCATCCGCTTAAATGATTAAAAATTTTTTATTATCCGTTCTAATAAAGAAGGATCTTAAGTAAGGACCACCGGGGAACCAGCTTGACACCACAGAAGTATTCAATGAAGGGAAAGAAAACGAATGAGTGGTTGATGATCTTGGTCCTCTTCAAAATCCACCACTACCCCACAATCCCAACCTGAACTAGTTTTTTGGTTTTTTTTTTAGCAGGGTGAGTCAATCTACATTAGATATCATGAGTTTAAAATGCTTGAGACTGACATTTTGTTGCATTGCACAGAGGGAGATCTTCACAACCTTCCGGGGTGGCACTACCTCACATTCATATTGAAATCAGGAGACAATTTAGCCATAGTTAACAAGCTAAACCAAGTTGACAACCTAAAGAAAGGAAGAGAGGAAAGGCGGTGTGAAACCAATTCATCCTACATAATTATAAGTGGATGAGACTCCCAACGTGCAATGAGGTCATATCAGCGTCACTGTTAAAAAAAATACCAGAATAAAAAAGCAATAGTAAATACTATTGTTTTGTTTCTACATAATAAAAAAAGATAATAAATGTTGCGGATAATTCTATTGAGCTTTTGGCAAGCGACATGTGAGAGATGGAAGAGAATCAAGATACTAAATTCACAATTTAAATATAAATTTTGAAATGATAACAAAGAGCTCACCAGAACTAAACAGCCCATCTAGTTCAAGAGGGCACTCGCCCAATTTTGAAAGACAGACCAGCTCAATGGCAGCCCCCAACTAAATAGCACTCACCCAACTACGCCAATTGTTAAGCTCAAAGGGATTTATTAAGCACAAGATGCTTTCATCCTAGGTTGGAAGCCACTCCCCAAAACCTAAGAAGAAAATAGTTAATTCATTTGTTCAGCTTAAGAGTTTAAATTTAGAATTTAAAATTATAAAAGAATTATGAATTCCACAGTGTAGTTTAAACAGCAACCCCAAGAAACCCATCGCAAAAATGCTAAGCCAATTCAGGTGAGATAATCATATGTTAAATTAAGAATAATATTTTCTATAAGTTTATAATGCGATATATCTGATATGTAACTATATTTAGAAATTTATGCATGTTGTTGAATGCCCACATATATTATAGAAAAATAAATATGAGTACACACTATTGAATTTACTGATGTTAATGTTTTTTATTGAATTGGTGTGCATATTTCTTAAATTAGCTACAAAGAAGTATACTTATATAGTAGTATATGCATATGATGTAACACCCAAGCTATCCCTCCCGCACTAAAGAGTCAACTATGATGCGACAGAGGCAAACAATTCGATCAAAATAAATTCTCACCAGTATTTGTCCTAACTTGCAAAATCAAGACCCATGAGGAGATAAACTAGTCGAACTAAATCGCCACATACATACTTGATACATTTTATTTTACAAATCATTGACATTCATATATACTTGGAAGAATGGAAATTATATTAATCCGTGTTGATCTTCTCTGACCGATTCCTATACCATACGCATCTATGTTCACATAGAGCAAGACTGTGTCCACCTTATTAAACTCAAGCGAAAGGGCATATGCCAGTTTCAAGTCTAATTCCATATTAACCCCACAGACAATTATGAACCACAAAGAAAAGGAGCAGGTTCAGGCGAGCCATCTTTAAATTCAACATAATAAATCTACGTACCCAAAAGTATATATAAGCTCCTAAAAATATAATGCAAAAGTTGTACAAGTCACACATCTGTGTATGTCACAGTGTTCTTTATTTTTTCTTAAAGTCAACAACGTAGAGTTAGCTACAGCAAGCTCAGCGAAATATTCAAGGCTAAAATAAAATTTTTTCCACAAAAAAGAACATATATAATTCATGTGAATGTCCACAACACATGTCACAGCATACTGTAATCATATAAAATATGCAAAATAAAAGGAATGTAATGCAGGAAATCATAAATGTTGTATAAAACATATAGTTCATCTATTCATGTGTAATATAAACATATATTCATAATAGTCATCAATCTAATCATAGAAATGTCACTTGCAATTGTAAATGCATCAACTATTTTCATGTTACATCCTGAGTCGTCACCCAGCCCGATGGCTACATTAACTTTTAATTAAAAGTTAGGCTCCTCCCAACATAACAATTTTCAATAGTCTCTCTAGTACCAACGATTTCCTACATTCTGTCACTGTCTGATCCCAATGATTCCCGGAGTTTCATCTTCGTCTGAATGCCATAAATCGAGAATCTCATCGTTTATTATCATTGTATTTGCATGAATTAAAGTAATATTGTACCTATACCATTACAGAAGATATTTCTTAAATCATAATTCCTATAGCAAACATTCATCATAGGCATTTCATATATTATATAAATTAACAATACAACAACAACAACAACACCACCAACAACAAAGCCTTAATCCCACTAAGTGGGGTCGGTTACATGAATCTTTTTTCTCCATTGCGTCCAATTTAGAGTCAAATTTTCATTTAATTCTAATAAATTAAGATCATTTTTTATGCAATAAGCCCAAGTTTTCTTAGTTCTACTTCTGCCTTTCTTAACATAAGTTGTATCTAAAACATCTACTCTCCTAATCAGATCATCAGGTGGTCGACGTTTAATGTGACCAAACCATCTAAGGCGACTCTCTAATTTTATCCGTCACAGGTGTAACACCAACCCTATTACGGATATATTCATTTCACATTTTGTCTCTAAGTGTAACGCCACTCATCCACCCAATCATTCTCATCTCGGCAACACTTAACCTAACATTATGCTTCTCTTTTAAAGGCCAACATTCAGCACCATAGAGCATTGCAGGTCTCACCACCATCTTATAAAATTTTCCTTTCAGTATAAGCGGTACTTTCTATCACACAATAGGTCGGACGCATTCCTCCACTTCAACAACCAACATGAATTCTACTATTAACATCCCCATCTATATCACCATCGTTTTGAACAATGAACCCGAGATATCTAAATCGTTCACACCTTTCAATAATTTGATCACCCAAAGTTACACTTCTCACTAGGCCTACTATTACTAAAATTACATTTCATGTATTCAGTTTTAGTTCAACTCAAAACGAAGACCTTTAGACTCCAATGTAGACCTCCATATTTCAAGTTTTTCCTGGGTTTTTTCTCTCGTCTTATCCACAAGGAGGATATCATCAGCAAAAAGCATACACCAAGGTACATCCTCTTGTAAATGCCCAGTAAGACCATCCATAAATAAAGCAAAAAGATATGCGCTTAAAGCCGATCCTTGATGTAAACTAACAGAAATAGTAAAATAATTGGTCAATCCTCCTTCAGTTCGAACACATATAACAACTCTAGCATACATATCTTTAATGACTTGAATATAAGTCATATCAACTCCTTTCTTCTCAAGTACTCTCCAAAGAACATCTCTAGGAACCTTATCGTAAGCTTTTTCTAAATCAATAAAAATCAAATGTAGATCCTCCTTATTATCTCTATACTTCTCCATCAAACCTCTCAATAAATTTATAGCTTCCATAATAGACCTGCCCGACATAAATCCAAATTGATTATAAGAAACCTTCGTAATATGTCTTAACCTATGTTCAATTACCCTCTCATAATTTTAAAAAGTTTAGTAAACCAAGAAACCCCCAAATCACCTAAACATTTCCACACTTCAATTGGGATATCATCGGGTCCTACAGACTTTTCACCCTTGGTTTTCTTTAAAGCGCCATCAACTTTTTTTTTTTACTAATGCTACAGTAAAAATGAAAAGTTTTATTATTATTAACGATATTAAGATCACTAAGGTCGATCGTACTTTCAGCATCTTAATTAAAAAGTTTATCAAAATAACTCACCCACCTATGTTGAATATCTTTTTTTAAGAAAAGTACTTTTTGATTTTCATCTTTAATACACTTTACTTGAGTTAAATCTTTACGTTTCTTTTCTCTTTGTTTGGCTAGTTTATACATATATTTTTCACCGTTCTTAGTATCTAACATGTTATAAAGATCACTAAAAGTAGAATTTTTAACGTCACAGATTATTCTTTTAGACTCCCTGCGGATCGTTTTATATTTTTCCCATTTCTCTACGCTTTTACATTTAAACCAATTTTGATAACATAACTTCTTGTATTTTATCTTTTCTTGCACATTATTATTCCACCAACTATTTTGATTTATAGAAACTTTTTCTTTTGATTCTCCAAGTACATCTTTAGCCACTTGTTTAATAGTATTAGTTAATTTTTCCCACATAGCATTTGCGTCTTTATGGACATCCCAAATATTTATATCTTGAATTTTACTCATAAAAATAATTTTATTTGTGTCTTTTAGGTGCCCACATCTGATTCTACGATGTTGAATCCTAGTATTCTTTATTTTACAACTCTTTATCTTAAAATCTAGAACTAATAATCGATGTTTGGTACTTAATTCCTCACTTGGAATGACCCTTACAATCTTTACAATCTCGACGATCTCTTCTTCTCATAAGAAAATGATCAATTTGTGTTTTATTAGATCCATTTTTATAAATAATAAGATGCTCATCTATTTTCTTGAATAAAGTATTAGTAATAATCATATCATATGCTAAAGCAAAATCTAAAATTGTTCTACCTTCTTCAGTAATCGCTCCATAACCGTAGCCACCATGAATATTTCTGAAATCATCTACTACTCTAACGACGTGTCCATTTAAATCTCCTCCAATAAAATTTTTTTCTTCAAGGGGTATCAAGTGTATTAAGTCTTCTAAATCATTCAAGAATTTATCTTTAGAGCCTATATTTAAACCAACTTGAGGAGCATAATCACTTATAATATTAAAAATCTTAGTATCAATAATAATCTTAAGTGCTATAATTCTATCTCCAACTCTACTAATTTTAACAACATTATCTTTCAAACTCTTATCTATAATTACACCTACACCATTTCTAGTATGACTTTTACCAGAATACCATAGTTTAAAACCTAAGTCATCAATCTCCTTAGCTTTTTCTCCAACCCGTTTAGTTTCTTGAATACATAAGATATTTATCTTTCTATGAATCATAATATCAACCAATTCCATTGATTTAACATTGAAAGTATTATTGACCTCGTTTTTGTCGAGGTTTAGTTTTCCTCCTAAGATTTAGGGTTCTAGCTTTAGGAACTTCCCCGACGATCTTAGATTCCTAGCACTGGGCCCACCTCGCTTTAGAATGCTCGAAACTACTTCGACACTCTTTTAGAGTCCCGGACGGAGTTCCTGACCTCTAGCTCACAGCAGGTAGGTTGGAATTAGCGTTAGGATTCCAAATTGAGTTCCTATAGGACCACCGGACCTTAGGACAGCCTTGTGCACATTCTCTGCACCACCGAGCACCAATTCCTCGAGCCACGGCCTCGACGCTTCGAGTTACTCCGTGACGGATCGAGATTGAAGCCAGAACGCCGCGACGATCAACGTCGAGTCAGAATTTCAGAAGATGCCAGATTTGACGCGCTTTCGACGCGACCTTCGACGAGGTTCTCCGAGCGACCTTGGATGACGAAACGGACTTCGCCGTTGCGTCCGAAACGTCCTTTCCACCTAAAATTGATATTTAATTTGCGACGATCGCTCGCCGGGGCGAAAATTGTGATTTTAGGCTTATTTTAATAAAATTAATAATATATATATATATATATTATATTTTAAACCTAAACTAAACCCTCAGCCCTAATATCTACCCGTTCGATCCCTTGGCTTCCTCCCTGGCTCGTTCGATCGAGCTTCCGTCCCTGCTTCTCCCGCGCTCGCGTTCGCCTTTCCCTGGTGACTGTTGCTCCCTCGAGCCCCGCGTGGTTCTCCCCATGCCTCCTCGAGTGTTATCCCTGCGCGAGAGTCACCTCGCGTGATCTCCCGCGCGCGTCTCTGCCTCCCTGCCGATCTTCTCTGCGGCACTTCCCCCCATCCCCCCGTCACTTCCTCGATCTTGTTGGGTTCTGTGGTAAGTCTCAGCCCTCTCCTCCCTCTCCCTGCCTATTTAGAGCCCTGTTTTGGGCTTTCCTAGGGCTGGCCGATTCTTTTGGTGAAGGTGGAGAGGCGCTGCTGGGCTTCTTGTTCTTTGGGGTGTCTTAAGCTACTTGGTAATTTCTCCTTCTCCTCTCCTTCTCTCGGTTTAGCCCAGGGAGGCCGTGATTCTTGCTGATTGGTTCGGCCCCTCCCTAGTTGCATGCTAGTATGTTCTTAAATTGAGGTTTGGGGGTGTTTTATTGCTTGAAGCATGCTAAGAGTAAAAATGTGAGCCTATTCTGAAATATAGGTTTGGTTATTTGCTTGAAAAGGTGGAAACGGGACATCGCATTGGCTCCTCTTTCTCTTTTATATCGTTTGAAACATAGAAGAGCCATTTTGTTTCTTTCATATGTATGTGGAGCTTGTCTTTTGCTTCTTTTGATTCTTCTTTGTTAGGAGCATGCTAAGGAAAGTTTGAGTTGATCTAATAGAGCTTTATGCTTACTTTTTCGAAGTACACCTATGCTCTACACTTTGATATGTTGGATGAATGGAAATGCTTGTTTAAGCTTCATGTTTAGCTATATTCTAAGTCCTACTTTGGCTCATGGTGAGCCCGATTGAAAGTAAATTTTATTTCATGTTAAAAGAGCTTTGGGAGCTGTTTTTGTTGGCTTTGTTTTCCCGGTTTTGACCCATGTTGTTCTCTCGATTCTGGGGTATTTTGAGCCTTGTTTTTCTCTCGGTTTTGAGGCTGTTTCAAGCCCTGCTGCTGCTCGGTTTCTTGTGTTTAGCTGCTTAGCAGCTAGCCCCATTGCACATGGGGCTCGTTTTCTGTTTGCTGCTCTTGCAACTGCTCCCTTTGCACTTGGTTTGGGGCTCGGTTTTCCGTTTGCTGCTCTTGCAGCTGCTCCCTTTGCTCTTGGTTTGGGGGCTCGTTTTCTGTTTTGCTGCTCTTGCAGCTAGCCCCATTGCACTAAGAAGGGGCTCGGTTTTGTTTCTGTTTTTACTGCCTTTGGTGGCTGCTCCCATTGCACTAAGAGGGGGGCTCGGTTTTGGTTCCTGCTGTTCCTGCAACTTCCCCCGGTGCAGCCTTTGAACGGCTCGGGTTTGGGTCTTTACTGGGCTCGGTTTGTGCTTCTTTTAAGCTGTAGGTGGGCTGAATTGCTTGGTTGCCCTATGGATTCATCCCTATGCATTTGTGGTGAGCTTGAATTAGTATGGGTGGTTTGTTGGAGCTTGGCCGTGAGCCTCATTGTGATGATTTGGATTGTCAGGGCTTTACTTCTTTGCCCCTTTATTGTAGCTTAGCCCTTGTTCCTGTTTTTAGCCCTGGCCGAGAGCCTTATTGGGGTGATTGTTGTGATGGTGGCTTTGCTCTTTGCTTCACTTGTCTATGGAATTGATTTAATGAATTTGGAAGAGCTTCATAGCTTACTTGTGGGAAATAAATTGAGCACGATACTTGAGACACTTTTTGGAGGATTTATTTGGTGAAATTGATGCTAGTTTGGTGGCTTATGGCTTGTCCATTCTCTTTCTTATGTACTAAAAGATTATTGATTCTCTTATTGCTATAGCTTGAGTCCCGAACCCGTAAGAGAACGTACCGGGGAAGTTTGTGTTTCGGGAATTGAAAATCAATGTGGGTACTTGGAGGAATCCCGAGCAGTGGTCCAGGGTCCAGGACTTGGTCAGTGTCTTTACCTGTTTGTCATGATTTTACAAGTTACTTGGGAAAAGGGGTGTGTTCCTAGGAGTCTAGTCTTTATCCTCTCCGAGAGCGTCGTGGTGCCTTTAGGTCCTTTTTCTCAGGATGTGTGAGGGCGGTCGGGAAGTGCAGGGTGATTTACTTGCTTTTGATTATTGGAAATCGGTTCGCTTCTTTTACGAAATTGTGTTAAGCGGGCCGCTTTCCCTCTTTCTTTCCTTGACCTCTCGTCCCTAGGTTTCACCTTGTTTCTTGGCTCAAAGCACACACCTACAGGGGACGTGTAGGTGTGCACATATAACTCCTTTGGGTTATATGTGGGGCCATCAAGCAAGGCTGTAAGTGCGGTGGGGACATTGATGAGACTGCAAAACGAGAAAAATTACGAGAATCATAGAATGGGGCCGCCTGACTCAGAGACTCTGTAGAGAGTAGAGCAGGAATCACGGAACCGTTCGACCGTCCTTGGGGTTTCTACTACCGACAGTCTAATGTTCGTAGACCTAGTCCTATTAGGGTAGTCAACCCGTGGAATGAAATATTTTAAAACAAAAAAATACATATGTTTGAAAAATACAAAATTACCTCCACTACTACATAGCCTACTTACCTACGGCTTTTTACTTGCATGCAAACCAAAAATGAAATGTGTGAAAATTTATAAAGGTTCACGGTTGGCTATTCGAGTCGGATTAGGACTGCCTTCTGCAGAAAGTCGGTCTAGTAGTCAGCACTCAAGTCCGGATATTAGCACAGCTCTGAGTCCGAAACACCACCGTGCTTACGGGTCTTTCTTTCCAGAGGCCCATGGCTTTCTTATGGTTCGCCATGAGTTTAGCGGGTCGTCTGCGGGTTTCTCACGGTGCTTTTTGCAGTTTTCTACGGTTTTGTTTTGATTTCGTTTGTGGCTTTTCTCGGAGTTTTCCACGGACGTTTCTTTTCTTTCTTTCCCGACTTTCTTAGTTTTCTTCTGCGATTTTCCTCGCTTTCTCGGCGTTTTCCTTCATTTTCATTGTTGAGTTTTCAGACTTTACTTTCTTTGTACACACCATAGCACCCTTGTTTAGCTAGGTTGTTTTCACTTACTACTTCTACTCCTGCTCTTTTGGCACTGACAAACTTGCTGCAGGAAATAAAAAAAATAAAATAGCAATAAACAGGTAACAGCGCGCCGAGGATAAGCAAAGCATACGGTACTCCTGTGACAGTCTTTACTTTCCTTACTGTTATTCTTGCTTGGCATGTTTTATTTTTCAGCCCATACTCCCGTTAGCTGCAGTTATTTATTTTCGGTACATATACTCGCTTGCGCATGTTTTACTTTTCATCCATACTCCTCGCTAGATGCAGTTCGTTTACTTTCAGTACATATACTTGCTTAGCATGTCTAACATTTCCTGTACTCTCCTGCTCAGCATGTTTATACCTATTTAGCATGTTTACTGTTTAGCTTGCTATAGCATGCTCCTCGTTCATCGCTTTCGATGCTACTCCCGCCACTACTGCACACACTCACTTGCAATAAAAAAAATAATAAACGACTTGCATGCTCACTTTAGCTTAAGACTTTAAACCTAAACTGCGATTCCTGCTACGATGTGGAGCTTGGAGCACGGTGGGCAACACGGCCATCTTCGTCAGCAAAACCTGTGTCGACATCAGCAAAACTATTCTTTAGTTTAAACAAGCCCTAGGACTTCGAGGTAGTCCGCCTAGCGCGACATAAATCCTCACCTTTTCTTTTAGGCTTTTGCACCGCCTTGCTGTGCAATATAAGCCCTAACTCGCTTAGGTTTCCGAGGTTGTCGTCCGATACGATGTAAGCCCTCATGTCTTTCAGGTAGTTTGCATAATCAGGACATTATGCAAACGTAATCCCTATAATTAATTTGCAGGATTGAAATTAAAATAAATCTCTTTCCAAAATTTAAAGCCCAACCATAGGATAGCCCGGGATGTCCTCGAGGTTCTCCTCGAGATCTGTGACATCCCCTACCCTTCTCTCTTTGACTCCAGAAATAACTGTTCCACATTGCGTCTTTCACCTATTGGATTTCCTACTACCAAATTTCGTTGAAAACCCTACCTTTTGAATTCGTGAAGATAGAAACCCGCAATCTAAATCGAGAGTTCTCTCAGGTGACTTCGGTCATTTGAGGGGTAATTAACTATAGGGGCTTGCCTCTATAGGGAGTTTTAAAGACCCCAGATAATATAAACCCTATTTAATTCTTTTGTATTAAATAGGGGAATTTGTCGGTCCACATAAAGGTTCGCAGACCAGAACGGATGTCATGAATTTTGTGGTTTATTTGATCGAGCGATATTGTCAAGTAGGGTGTCTATTCTTCGGAATAGATGCGTTACTCGCGATATTACGCTCGTTCATCCAAACTGCTAAACGAATGAGATCCGTCCTTTCTCATTCTAATATTTTAAAATTTTAAAATCTTATTTTTAAAACTAATATACATATATCCATTAAATTAAATCTAAAAGAAAAAAAGAGACGCAGCTCTCCTAAAGCGGCCAACAAGTACCTATATTCCAAGATCATATCCTAATACTAGTATCATGGACTAACTTCTTTACCCGCATCCGTCCGTAATGTGGAAACCCTTGCTTACTTAACACTACACCCGGGCACCGGTGTAGCGGCCCTTGCACACTTTTCACTGTATTCAGGCCATACAGCGCGTCGCTTCCAGGGGACGCCCTAGCACTTACACAATGATCAAAAGGATTCATGTCATGAATTTTTTTCCAACAAGTTTTACGCTGGCTGTTGTCTGCCTAACGCAACCCTCCACTTTTTACATCCGGGCTTGGGACCGGCAACGGCAGTATTTACCAAATTCATAAATAAACAATAATAAAAAAATATCTGCAAGCTAAAATTTCATAAGTATGATTACCACTTTTTACATCCGGGCTTGGGACCGGCAACGGCAGTGTTTACCAAATTCATAAATAAACAATAAAAAAAAAATATCTGCAAGCTAAAATTTCATAAGTATGATTACCAAATTCATAATATAGTAAAATCATAAGTATCGTAAGTTACAAATCAACTTTGTAATCATACAATCTACACAGGTATTCATATTCAATATGCAAAAAGTTCTATATGCAATAGTGTCAAACACATGATCACAAGGAAACCTACATAGTTATTTTTCTTAAATTAGCACAAGATTATTTCACCCAAATTGAACAACATTACCACGAGTTTCCTCAAACTTCTCGAGCCACCTGGAATTCGTGATTCTCTCGGAAATTCATGAAATTCTCAGCATAGGTCTTAACTCTGAACCTATTTCATTTGCCAAAACTTATCTCAAACGGGTTTCCTTGTGTAAGTCTTATTTTCCCGATACCTTCCTAATCCATTCCTTCCTTCCCTTATCCCTTCATTGTTACTTATGAATTAGACCTAGCTGAGAGTGTAGCTCTCGATTTACTAGCCCCGTGACAGCTCACGCCCAACCACAATAGCAGCAAATCATGAGGAAGGGTTTAATTCAAAGCAAATGTCAAAATTGAAACATCAAGAAAGGTGTCTCAAATATGGCTAAAATGAGTTTCTTGCTTACCGATTTTTCCTAGGAGCCCTTAGCCATGAGTTGTGGCTCTCTGCTCAGTCGTTCGACCGGCCTACTACAGTGGGCGAGGGGAGAAATGAAGGGAAGTTGTGGCATATAAACGTGATCCCAACTAATCCCCTCCATTTGATCGAATCCAACCATTGCATGCATGCATAAGTGCGAGAGATGGAGTTGGCTAGGAACAATGGTGGGATTAAGAGACTAATTAAGGGCTTCATTAAATAGTTATTTCAAAATTTCATATCTTCCTGTTTACTTATAATTCATGCCTAGTATTTTATATCAAACTGATCAATTTGATATGTAGTATTTTATAAATTAATTCGATTGAATTTCGAGAGATACAAAGTTTGGGGTATATGTTACATGTGCCAAAATTTTACCTGATTTCTCCAAATTAGATGTTACAACTCACCCCTACTTATAAAAATTTTGCCTTCAAAATTTCTGAGTTTTTGGAACAGAAAAGGATTCTTTTGTTGCATTTCTTCTTCTTTCTCCATATAACTTTTTTTCTCAGACCTATGCTTCCACTTTATCTTGACAAAAAGAATTTGTCTGATCATCGGCTTCATAACATCAGTTTCTAAAATGCTTTCAGGATCTTTAATACAAGTCAATTTTTTTGTATTTAATATATTTATGTAAAATCCTTTGGTTTGAAATTGAAACTCATTTTCTCAGCATTGAGATGTGATACACATCATAAAATTTAATATATCAGCAAGTAAGGCTAGCGTGTAAGCAACTAAAACAATCATTTATATAATTTCAAAATAATCAATGTACTTGTAATTCAACTTACTTCCTTGACCAAATCTAATTGTATTTTTCATTAGTCTGACTTATAAAAATACAATCAATTCCAAATTCTACTGCTTTGTGCTTTAGGTCATAGTATTTCTGCAGTCGATAAGCAGTTTTCAATCTGTCTCTGATTAACCTAATTTTCTCTGTGACCTCATCAATCATTCAAGAAATAACATTTGATGTTCTCACCCACTTCAACCAACTTAATGGTGTCATATAGTACTTCATAAGAAATCATTTTGATACTGGATTGATAGATATTATAGTAAGAGAACTCGATAATTAAAATGTGATCTTTCTAACAGCCTCTAAAATCAAGGAAATCCTCAACAAATATTCCAATATATGAATTGACCTTTGTGATTGCCTGTTAGTCTGAGGATAAAATGTTGTGCTAAGATGCAAACTCAAGCCTTGTTGAATAAATTTCCACAACCTGAACGTGAATTTTTCATCTCACTCAGAAATTATATATTTTGGAACACCGTGTAATCTGATAATTTCTTTTACATAATTTGTCCAACATCTCCACTGAGTTGACTTTATTAGATTGTCAATGATAAGCCAAATACTGATTCTGCTAGCCTGACAATAATGACCTAAATAACGGACCCTGCCTGGATTGGAGAAATCTCATAACAAAACTCAGCAATCTATTCTCATTTCTATTCAGATATAGGCAATGATAGTATCAACATGCTAAGCCTTTGATGTTCAGCCTTTATAATCTGAAAAATTAGACACTTAAATACATAATCAACGATATTCTTCTTAATACCTGACCACCATAATACCAATTTCAACTTTTGTACATTTTAGTGTTGTCTAGATAAATTGTGTACCCTGAATGATGAGCCTAACGTAGTATTTCCTGAATAAAATTAGAATCAACAGATACTTATAACTACATCTTGTTTCTAACAATACCATTTTTCATCAACAATCATACCAGACATCTTTCCAGATTGAATTTATTTCAGGAGTTTCGAATATTCATTGTTAACTCTCTTAGTTGCCTTGATTCTATCGAATTTGGTTGCATGATCAACTGATATAAATATCCCATATCACCTGGTCTTATGACCTCCAACTATAAGGCATCAATTTCTTTTAATCAATTGCAGCTCTTGAGTAATAATCCAGCTTGCAATACATGTGGATTTGCGGCACAAAGCACAACTACATTTGCTTGATCAAGACAATACTCTATATCCAGATTAAAGTATTTGACAAGCTAAGTCATCTCCTCTACCTTAAATTTACCTCTTTTTGTGTAAAAATATATTTAGGACTCTAATGATCAGAGAAGATTTGAACTTCATACTATACAAGTAGCGTCTTCAGATCTTGAGGGCAAACACTACAATAACTAACTCTAGATCATGCATCGACGAATTTCTCTCATGTGACTTCAACTATCTAGATGCATAGGTTATTAATTTTTTTATTTTGCATTAAAACACAGCCTAAGCCTCGAGCCGATGTGTCACTGTAAATTTGGAACCCTTCAGTGTATGACGACATAGTTAATACTTGAGCATTGGTCAAATATTCTTTTAATTCTTAAAAGTAGTGTTCACATTCACTATTACACTCAAATTTTAGGTTATTTCTTATTAACTTATACAATAACAAAGCTATTTGTGAAAATCTCTTAATGAATCTTCTATAATATTCAGCGAAAACTAAAAGTTATATACCTCTGTAACATTTTTAGGTGTAGGTCATCCTGCAATTACTTTCACTTTCTATGGATCCACTGACATTCTTCGTTGATTGATGATGTACCCCAAGAATTCAATGATTTGGTTCCAAAGACTATCATGGTTATATCGGTTGTATTGATTTGACCTAATGATATCTCGATCTCAGATCAATCCAGAAAAATATAGTAGCAGACTCTAACTGATTAAATAGATCATCCATCCTAGGCAAAGGATATTTTTTATTGATTGTCACATCGTTTAGCTCTATAATCAATGCATAACCACATAAATCCATCTTTCTCCCTAACAAACAATACTGGAGAACTTCAAAGTGAAATGCTTGGCCTGATAAAACCCTATTCTCTAAGTTCCTGCAACTGACATTTCAAGTCTTGAAATGCCTTCAGAGCCACCAATAAGGAGATTTAAAAATTGCAGATGTCCCTAGTTGCACATCAATGTCAAACCCAACTCACCATTATGGTGATAGCCCTGACAATTCTTTAAGAAATACTTCATGAAATTTCGTAACTGAGATGTTTTTAAAATACTACAAATCTTAATTCGGCACTTTCAATTTGGCTAGAAACACCAATTCATCACTTTACAAGTACTTTCCAACTTTCACTATACTAATCAATAGATTGTGCATTCCTATCACAAGAAAAAAGAATTACTTATCCCTAGTCAAATTAAATTCTACCTGCTTTTTTCAATATTCAATTGTAGCAAAATATTTTACCAACCAATTCATTCCAATATAACATCAAAATTTTGAATTGATATGATAATCAATTATGCTTGCAACTTCTTATCATGAAAGTTAACATGCATAACACTTTTTCAATCTGCATAAAAATTAATTCCCGAAATTACAATAAAACATAAGACAGAAGTGAAGTGCATAATATCAACAATTAAACTAGAAAAAAACTCACAAGAAATAAAAGAATGTGACGCACCTGAATTGAATAGAATAGTGACTGGCTGATCTTGAATAAGAAGCATACATGTAACCACTTTTTCCGATTCTTTAGCTTTTTGAGAGATAATAAAAAATTCTGGCTTTTACTATTTTATTGGTTCTACGCTCTTAAGTCTCACCCTTGAGTTGATTTAAGGACTTTCACAAAAACTTAATTTTGTTGGACCAACTGCCTTACAAAATTTTCTTGGTTGTCCTTATCCTTAAAATGTCAGTTATTTGTTATCTCTTTTCTTTTTCAATGAAAAATTCAACTGAAGATGTCCCGATTATCCAGATCTATAACAATTTCCTAAACTCATCAAGCACTACCCAAAATGCATTTTTTCACATTTTTCAAACTAGCATTCCTGACTGTAGATGTCTCTGCTTACCATCTGATTTATTTTTCTTGCTCTGAAATTCTCCTTTGGCAGAATCTTTTCTTTTGCTTGCCTGCGATTGTCACCGCTAACTGGAAAAGTTCAACTTGTTTTCAATTCATTTGGCACCGTCACAACACAGCTCAGCCTGGTACTTGAAATTAACCAAGGCGAGTACAGACGATCGGACAGTGAAAATTAATATTTTTTATATTCATTTTCTATAACTAACTTTTAACAAATGAAAAAGCCACTAAACAAAGTAAATTAATATGGTACAGTTAAATTTATCTCATTATTGGTCATTCGCGTTTGCGATGGTCACATTAAATGCCAACATCTGATGATCCGATTAGGAGAGTAGATGTTTTAGATTCGACTTATGTCAAAAAAGGCAGAGGTGGACTTAGAAAGACTTGAGATCCTAATTTATTGGAATTAAATGAAAATATGACATTCAATATAATGCAATGGAGAAAGAATTCATGTAGCCGGCCTCACTTAGTGGGATAAAGGTTTGTTGTTGCTGTTGTTGTATTGGTTATCCGCATCTTCTATAATTTTTTTCTCTTCTATTGTTAATCTGTTAATCAAATAATTTAAACTTGAAATGATAGTTTAAAACAACAGTAAGCTAAACAAAGCTAATGAATACTCATATTCCTACTCTAGAGCAATGTAACAAAAAAAAGATATACATGCTAATAGAGATACTATAAATCAATATGGATAATTTATTTTTTATATGATTTTTTACGAAAGTTCATAACATTCAATGTATTTTACCATATCAGTAACAAATCTATTATCATTTTATATACGCACAACCATCACAGGAGTACCATCTAAAAACTATGCTATTTAAAATACAACAATATCAATAACTATTTTCATTTATGTGCACGAGTACTTTAGTGTTCCCTAGTTAGTACCATAAATATGTGAACTTCATAATAACCAAAATACACATGCAAGCAAACTATGAAAAACACTAACTAATAATGATTATTTCCTTAGTCGTGAGTTGCGACTTTGCTTAACCGTTCGTCCCATCTGCTACAGTAGCCAAATCACAGGACCATTTAGCTGAGCAAAAACAAAAATGGGAGAGGAAGAAATGAAGGGAAGTGCGGCATATAAATGTGATCCAAATTAATCCCCTCCGATTAATTGAATCCAGCAGCTGCATGCGCGCAAAAAGTGCAGGGGAAGTCAGTTGGAAACAATGATGAGATTAGGGCATTTAATTAATGATAATTATGTAGCTATTTTGAATTTCGCATCTCGCCATATAGTAACAATTAATGCATAGGGTTATATACCAAATTGATTGATATGGCATGAAAAACTTTATAAAATTGATTCGATTAAATTTTAGGGGATATGAAATTTGGGGTATGTTTTACAAATACCAAAATTTTAGTTGATTTCTCAAAATTAGTTGTTAAAAATGAAAATTGATCTTTAACAGGTAAAATGATCAAGGGAATGTCACAAGTATTGTGATAGGTAGACTTTTATACTAATGACCTATGCAGAAAAACAAAACAGAGAAATTGTTGATCCTTGATAGTTAGACCGGAACAAATTTGTTAGTATTAGAGGTTGTTATTAATTATTATGTTAGGAGATGATCAATCCTTATCAGCAATTGTGTAACTGGCCCAATGAAATGAATTAAGTCAAAGTCTATACAAGTAAAAGTTACATTTATAAGATGACATATTCAATATTAAATAACTAAAGACAATCATATGATTGTATAAGGAAAGAATGAAATATATGCTTGTTACAGCTATTTACTTGTTATTATTTTTATACTCTTGTTTACATAAATTTTATGTGAGAAAAGTTGTTTTTTTTTTGTGTACGGTTGCACTCATACTAATCATAATTGAGAATGCATATTGTTTTCTTTCCGTCTATAAAATTTTACATTAGCCGTGATTATTTAACTAAGTTTGTAGCTTACTCTCATATATTTATTGTCAAAGAGGGGTAAGGAGCATCATGGCAATTAGCCAAGTGTGACTTTATACAATAGAAAGGTGGTGAAAACGTTTGGGATATATACTTTTATGGGTTTGATGTTTAGTAGATCTATATTTGTTTTATGAAATTATTTTGCTGGCTTCCCATTGTTGAGAATGTGAACGATTATTAAATTGAATTAGATTGTTAATGTTTGCGACAATTGAATGAGACTAATTTATCTGCACATTGTTGAATACCTACATATGTTATAGAAAAATAAATTTGAGCAGACACTACTGATTTTACTGAAGTTACTGCTTTTAATAAATTGATGAGCATGTACTCAATAAATCAATTACTTATAGGCATACTTATACAATTGCATATCTATAAGAAAAAATGATAATTAACAGGTAAAATGATAAGGGGAATTTCATAAGTGTCGTGATAAGAAAATTTTTATACTGATTACTGATACACTTAAAATATATAGTATTTTTATGCACATTTTTATACCTATTTGTAATGATATTGCACTTTAATGGAAGGTATTTTGTGTTTTTCTTGCAGGTATGATGAAAATGGATGGTCATGATGAAAGAAGCAAAATTGGATCAAATTTGGAGAAAAAAAAAATGAAAAATGAAAATTTGGCACTGGCGGCTAAGCGTCGCTGGGCCGGCCCTTAGGCGCCACAGTTAAAAATCGAAATTTAAATGAATTTGGCGCCAATTTCAAAGGGGATGGGATGTAACTCTTGGTGGTAACTTCCATAACTTCCTTTGGGCGGCAAGTTTGAATGAAGGGGTGCATTTTTTGGTAGATACATTGAATCTGGACACATTTTGAAGAGACACCAAGGCACCTTTTGGTTTACTATTAAAAGAGAGTCTTAGGAAAGATTAAAGAGCCTTTCCTTTGCATTTTGAATGGCTCTTCCACTTGCATTTTGAAGAGAGTTTTAATTAGGAGTAGGAGTAGGAGTAGAGCGTAGATTAAGGAGCCTTTCCTTTGCATTTTGAAGGGTTATTCCATTGCATTTTTACAGAGTTTATTTTAGTTTTAATTAGGAGTAGATAGTAGAAAGGAGAAAAGGATCGGAGTGAAGTCTTCTTCTCCCACTTCTTTTATTTCTTTTTAGTTTAGTTTTTATTGAAGTCTGAAGTTATTCTGAGTCTTCGGAGTTGAGAGATCCGCTCTGAGGAGTAGTTTAGTGAAGAGTTAAAATTTCAGAGTAACTTCCTGAGTATTGTGGAGAGAATTTTCAGATAATTGTTTACTTTTGTTCTTACATTTAGTTTTTTTTATTAATACTTGTTTCTGTTTGTTGTTTTTCTTATGGTTTTTAATTTCAAATCAATGTGTTTTTGTATTTTCCCAATGCATTCTGAGTAGTTTACTTTATTTTTTTCTTTCTTAAATGGAGAAGTAATTAATTTATAGAGAATTGTTGTGGAAAGTATAAGTGTTTGAAAGTTGGAAGAAGTTGTGCAGATTGATTCTAAAAACTTTGTTTACTTCTTAATTGCGCTCGTTAAGTTGTAGAATTTCGAGATTATGTAAGATCCAACGCAAGATTGCCTCATAAAAGTTAGTAAGAATCACATACAATTATATGAGTGAGAATCAGTAATTCATATAATCGAATGTAATATTAAAAGATATTTTTATGGAATGGAGTAAAATTAGAGGATTTTAGAGTGACAGGCTAAACCCCCTAATTTAGTTTGAAGTTTTGAGTTTTATTATGAGAAGTTAGCCCCAAGGTGGTGGGAATTGAGGGAACTCTAGAGTGAGAGACTGGTATTTTCCCTGTCTAACCATATTCAACATGATAAAAATTTCAAATTAACATATGTTCTTTATAGAACCAAGTAAGGGTAAAGAACACATTTGCTTCTATCTGTCACAACAAAATTTAAAAACTTCCACAACAATACTTTACTAATTATTACTACTTCATAAAAGGAAAGAAAAAGATATTCTAGTTAATAGTATTTTACATACAGTGTTATCAATTATTATAATTTTAATTTCTTGCTTAACATTTTATTAAGGAAATTTCAAAAGAAATCAATTTTCAAAACTTTTCAAAATCAATACATACTTTCAAAAGCCATAAAAAAAGTAAAAAGATAATTTTTTTATTTCTTTAAAGATTTTACATTTTCCCTGTGGGTTCGATATCTCGGGGCTTAATCAGAAAGTCCTATATTACTTGATAAACGATACGTATACTTGCGCAGTATCCCATATTATAAAAATCATAATTTTCATATCTAAATCATCAACAAATATATTTGGTGTGGAATCAAGTTTTTGGCGCACATACATATATTCCTCGCGGCCCAAGTTTTTGGTGTCGTTGTCAATTTTCATATCATATTTGTAAGCACATATATTTATCGAAGATCAATTACCTGAAGAGGTAAAGATGTTAGGAGAATTTATAAAATTTTAGACTTTATATTTAGACTAGATCGAACCTGTTAGTATCTGCATGTACTCTCTAGAGCCTTAATTACTTTATGCATGTGTCTGTAACATTCCATGTATTTATTTATTTGTTCTTCCTACATAGCTTTTCTTATAGTGCCCAACCCCCATATAAAAAAGGATCAAAAGAAGCATGTAGGGACATCTACATTATTCTGAACCTTGAGATGGCGAATAGAATCCCCACTCCTCGACAATATTATAAATCTTGAGTTGTAGTGAATAAAATCTTAAGCTTATATCTCTCGATTGTCTTTCTATTTTCTTCTCTACCTTAATCTCAGAGATCTTAATAGTATAATTTAGGCATCATCCAAGAAATGATTTGGATCCAACTGATAAATTCACTTCTCTTTTTAACATTAAAAGTAATCTATTATACAAAGCTTCATTGTTTCTTTTAAAAAATGGCACATAGTCAAAGGTGCAGCATTGGGGTTTTCATTGCTTACAATATTGAAAGTATGCAACTAAACTGCATGTCTCTTTTCTTATGCATGTTTCAAGCCTATGGAAAATTAATTATTCAACAATCTGCAGGACAGGCCAAAAAGTGGAACAATGCAATAGTTCAATTCAGAGGATGAAATGTAAACTATCCGATCTATAAGTAAAAAGATAAAAATGCTGGAAATTACATGGACTAGCAAAGGTGGAGGATCATGTTGATCAGCATCATTTAAAGAATTCATTTTGGCACGAGGCGGCTGTGGTGCAACTGTTTTTGGGGTTCTTGGACCGCACTTTATATTTGAACTACCTAATTCATTGAGCAATGTTTCAGTATCATCCCTATCAACTTGCTTTGTATGCTGCTGGTAGAAAACCTTTGACACAACGAACTCGCCATCTTTTTCTTCCTCATCTGTCCCAAGATGGTACTGATGCATCACCCAATTAGCCTTATCTGGCTTGCAGCCCTTCCCAAAACTTTTGTATAGAACCATTATCTTCTTCCAGCCCTTCTGAACACCATTCTCTACCACAGGTTTGGTTTTACCAGTTTTGTGCCACCTAACACGTTCTTCAGCTTCACTATAATCACTGCGTATCTTCCTGCGCTTCTTACATCCAGTTGCATATGCATTTGATGTTCTGTAAAAAAAATGAGCACCACTTCCATCTTTTTTGGCACCTAAATGAAGAGAAAAAGTTATGATGGCTGATGTTCAAATGTTAAGCATCAAAAAGGAATTGAACTTGGCTAGCTTCTTACCAGGAAGATTCTCAGGATGTGTATAGCAAATTCCATGCTCCCCATCAAGTGTTGGTATGAATTCATCAATGAAAATATGGGCCTTGGACTTCTCCACTCCAGCTTTTCCTGCAAGATGCTCTAGAAGTTCTACATCGGTGGGGTCAAACTTTACACCAGCAGGAAGGCCAGGCCAATCCAAAGAAACCTGTGGAAACACAAATAGGCGTGATCATTTTTGGCCAACGTATGTTAACATGTTTCAGTTGCTTCCACCGATTTTAGATTGATGAAATAGTTGCAATCGAACTTAAACATTACACATGATGTTTTGTTGGCAATGAACCAAGACCCTGTCATAAACTTGAAACTTACGACTTCTGAAAACATGTAAAAGATTAAATAGAGAATAAAACAATGCACATGAGGTGGTGATTATTTGAAGAAGTATGGAAGCGTGGTTATTTCACAAGGTATGCATATGCAGGTGTTTGCAAGATATTTTTCAAGTTTTTACCGCTTATTTCCTTAAAATTTCAAAGGATGAAACATGTGAAATACACAGATAATCCGAGGAAACAATGAAGAACAAGTTGATTAAATAATTAGCAGAAAAAGTAAATGTTCTTCTATAATGAGCTGAACTCAAAGTAACCAACAACTGCTAAAGACAATAGGCATCTAAAGCATCACTTTGAAAGACTTCAATTAAGAGACAATATTTAGAAAGTAAAAAGTTCATAAACTAATAAACGGGCATCAAGGAGGCTTACATCACTATTATCAATAACATACTTGCAATTCGGACATTCACGATTTGCTTCCGTTCCAAGTTCTCTGATTTGATAGTTTGAATAGAGGGTTGCATTCTTCACCTTTTTAGCAATTCCATGACTGTTTACAAGCCATGCTCTATAAACAACAGAAAACAAGAAATCATGTTATCAGTGACAATGTTCATTAATTGCATGCTATGTTGAAATATAAATCAGCTAAGAAGACATATTACATATACAAGTACAAAAGCAGTACTGCAAAGCATTGTAAAGTTGAAGTTCTAGAAAAATTTGAAGAAGAAAATTGATAACAAGATATAAGCAATAAATCTACAACAATATCCTACAATGGTCGTTCTCATTACAATTTGAATATATTTTTTCCAGCAGCTAATTATCATCGATAGCAGTAGCGAGATAGAGGCAATGAATTCATGAACCAAAAGGCGCCTTAGTAAAATATGAGAGAATTAAGCATAAATTGATGAATATATGTACAATACTATTTTCATTTTGGAATTAAGGAATAAAAAATGTAGTCATTCATGTAATTCTGAATAAATAAATAAAATTTTAAAATATAATAAAATCATATATGTAAAAGTAAGTACCGAAAAACATAAGAATATTAAAATTTGGTTTAAATAAAAGTAAAAAACCATAATAAAATTAAATTAGCTCATTTTCAAAATCAAGTATTGATGTTGAAGAGCAAAGCGATCGACGAGCTACCAAACAGAGAGGGTGGGTCATGGGACTTTCATACCATCCAAATATGCATCATTACTAAGCAATTCCTCAAGGCTAAAAATTGAGGAAAAATTGCCTTCATTGGAGAAATGAATGCTATTAGTTCAAAAATAAAAGATATGTTAGTGTAATATGATGACAACTTTATATGGAGTGATGTGACAAGACTATCAAAAGTTGGATAAATAGGGATAAATAACAAAAAAATTTTTAAATCAAGTATAAGTGAACATGACGCAAAATGTCCTTGGGCATTTATAAAAGGAGCAATATCCCCCTATGACACCAAAAAAAAGAGGATCTCATGAACATGACACAAAATAAAATCACATCAAGAGCCTTCTTTGCACAAGTATGGGCAGCTATGTTGTTCTCCCTGTTAGCATGAAGAAACAACACTTGATTGAATTGAAGCAAGAAATCAATATTTGGATTGTCGGGAATGTTCTGTTGTCACATCTTTGTCTAAGGTGCCTCTAAGGAACTTGATAACATTTTAGTTATCGAAAAAGCCTTTCTATCAAGCATTAAAAAAATGTAAGCAAATAAAAAAAAGCATAAATCATTTAGGCTGAAATGAAGAACTCTAGAATACTCGATCTCCTTCCCTATTTTCTAAGGCAACTACTCGATCTTCTTCCCTTTACAGTGAAGGACAGCCATCTTCCTCTTCCTTCGCTAATCAACCTTACCCGCCATTAAGATTACCATGAAGATAATACCTAAATCCTTCTTCACCCAAAGCCATATAGTTGATCTTGCTTAAAGTACTAAAGCATACTCAGCAATTAAGTTCATTTTGTCAATAAACTCAAGCAACAAGGGCTCGGTCATCACCTCCCCTTGTGAAGGAGATGAGACACCTAGGCAATTGCCCTCCTCTATGAAGCCTCTTCCCTCTCGACACTTCCTCTAGAAAATTGATGAATTCTAGGTTGTTAGGGATGACATTAGCACTAGGGTCAGAAGAAAACAAATAAAACTAAGTCACAACCTCACTTAAAAAAACTTGAGCATATTGAAAGGACAAATAAATTACACTAGAGATATCACTACACATGACTTAGTGGCAAGAAATTGTTCATGCCTAACGACAGACTCCCTCAAAACGATGACCTGTTTCGCCACGCTCAAGTTAGAGAGGGGTAGGTTCTTGATGGCCAAGAGCATTATGTGAATCAACTAGGTAAGAAGCCACTTTACAAAGCAAAAAACACTCCAATTTTTTTATTTAATTCTTTAGACCGACTGCATGAATGTGGTTCAAAGTGAAGAAAGACTCCCATCCTCACAATCTTTAATACTAAAGAAGTGATAAAGAGACCAAGACTCCATCTCAGCTTCAAATTGTGGAAATAAAAGATGAAAGTGACGATACTTGAAATAAAGTTTGACAAAACCTAAGCAAATAGAATTTCCATAATAGTTAATGATCTCAACCACTTATGGGCACAATGGAAAGTGGAGGCCGAGAAAAGTATTATTCATATACGCAAATCTTGTCCTTCAACAAGGTATTTGGGAATTTGACTTCTTTTGAAGTGCTGACAAGGTGGAACCGGTCAAACATGCATCATTTAGAACTAATTTGTCTTTAGCACAAAAACAATGAACGATTTAGTATGCTTGAACTAACTAAAGCACTTAGCACTCTTCTTCAAGGCGCTCACTATTCGAAGAGGAAGAAAATCCAAACACAATAAAAGAGTTGGAAGGTGTGGATAGAAGCTTTGAAATATTAAAGAGAAAAACAAATGAAAAAACGTAACTATAATAGAAATGCCAGAGTTTGTAGTACATATCTCTTGTGCAACGTATAATTACGGATACATAAAAGACTTAACTACAACAGGTGACAATAAATGTCAGGTGCTGTAATCATCATTGTACATTCTTTTGAGCAACCACAACACCTCAATAAGCTTAGTACACTTCATTACAACCCCAGCACCTCAACCTCTATACTCAAGCCCTCTAGTTATTTGAAATCTAACTCTTAGTCACCTAAATATGAGCATATTTACAACTAACTTGCAAGACAGAACTAAGCTTAGCAGATACTTAACATTATAATAAGGTTGAATAAAAAACCATTACATAAACCCATTTCTACATTTCAAACAATGCATTACAATGAGTACAGTAATAAAGCTTTTGAACTTGAAATGTCAATCGTAAATAAATAATCATATTTCATTCAATCCTCAACCATATTGCCACCATGAAAAACATGGAAAAATGAAATTTTGGGTCAGTCAGGACATCGAAAGGTAAGTACTTAGACCTTACCAAGTGGCATACAAAATCACCCCCAACAAAGAATTGGTAAAACTTTAAAGACATTTCATTCAGAGTGGGTGTGACTTCTACTATAGAAGACCTCACCAACGTTGCTGACAATCTCTCTCATTGCTTTAAGAAGACCCTCTAATGTGACTATCCCTTCCTGAATAGCATTCATGTTTTTGTTTCAAAAAGAGATATCTACTCTTGAAGCCTGGTCCTAGCACCTGCTCTTGATCATGTTGCATGGCCAATGATGACATTAGATGGCCAAACCGGGCTAACGCATCTCAAACAACCTCATAAACCATGCCATGTCGGTCAAAGCCGCAATTGAAAACTCTTCGGTAGAAAGACGCCTGCTATTAAGGCAAGCAGCAGGGGGCACCAAGCACAAAATAAGTTCAACAATCATCTCCTTGAGGCACCCATGTGGCTTCAATGGTCTAAATACTTGCCATCCTCAATCACCGTCTTCTCGCCACTACGAAATGGAGCATCCAAATAATGTGATACCTCATACCCATGAGCCCAATGAGACACTTGTCTAAGCAACCACAAGGTCGATCATCACTAACCCAAGTCATCACCTAAACAATCACTAACCAAAAACTATTCACTAATTTATATTATAAAATCAAATTGAAGGAACAATATCAAAACTCATAAAATAAATAGACATAAAATCCATCACTATTTGCTCAGTACTTGGCCCATCCACCTATGGTCACTCTAACCTCAGAGGTAGCCATAGTAATTGACAGCACCCAAGGAAATAAGCAACATAGTGATTAGATAGAAATGGCCAAAAGAGCTACAAGCCAAATACGATCACTAACTCATGGATAGCCTCAAAGCCATTCTCTGGGACATTCACCACTTGAAAAGATTCATTGAGAATACTCGGATCATGACGTTGGCGAAGCTACCTTCATGATAAGAGCACCTGGTTTAACTTTCTTACTAAGCAACTCAAGTTCAATCTTCATCTTTTTCCTTTCTATGCCTTCCAAATTTTATTTTATTTTTCCTCTACATCAGCCAATATGGTTTCATTGGAAATATCAAACTCTTTTGTATCAATCCTTTAGCGTTGCAGAGCTCAAAAGATAGTAAAAAATAAAAAGCAAAAATCTCACATAACTCTCACTACATGAAGGAAGAAAGTTCTAGTGGATGGAATCAAACTAATATAAATAAAATGGCAAAAAAAAAAATGCATCTATGAACAAAATTTTTCATTAAATTTTCCTTAAATTCTGATACCAGCTATTTTGTACTCATTAAATACAAATTATTACACTAATGAAAATTCCACAAGACGAATACAATGATGTAATCAATAAGGAAGAGAAGCAAACTAGCTAGAAGATGTAGAGTATGTATTGACCTTGCCTAAGCATCACCAGTTATTTTCTCATTCTCTAGTTCTTGTCGTAGATAACCTTTAAAAGTACAAGAAAAATAAAGAATTAACATGCACAAATGAAAGCAAGCACATGAGCTCACCAAGTCGAGCTCAAGATAAACTCATCAAAAGAAGCAAGCAGTTCGCTAGCCTAGCTGAAAGCAACCTCGCAAGCCACATCTTAAATGGTCTCGCCAAATCCAAAGGGGGGCCTAGTATTTAAAGGGCTAAAGAGCCAAAGCAGTCTTTTAGAATGTTGTAAGTATGATAGTAATAGCCCAAAGCAATTAAGATGACATCTAGAAAATGATAATGGCATTATCATGCAGTGTCCCTATTAGGGAACCAACAAAGATAGGCATGCTGAATATTCTTCCAATCAACATAATTGAGATCAATCCAAACCATCGGTTCCACATGTGCCATGTGGTTGCCTCCCTTAGTAGCTCTGCCATAATCAATGAGTAGGAATGTCACGTGATCTTATTTTGATGTCAAACCAACAAAGGATATATATGAAACAAAAAAAGCCATTACTTAAATGAATTATCCTAATTCCTTATGCTACCAAGAAAGCTTTTACATTTAATATAACAAGTATCCCTATAAAGCCTCATACAAGTTTATATGGATAACTATTAGCAGAATTTGTAGAATACAATTCACAATATAAAATATAAAATATAGTAAGTAGTAATCTAGAAGGAGAGAATCCAAAAACCCCTTTTTGTATCTTCTAGCAATGTTAAGAAAGAAGAAGATGCCACGGTTTCCATCAAAATTCCCTTGTCTCCAACCATCCTCCCCTCTCCCCTCTCCCCTCTCCCCTCTCCACTCTCCACTCTCCACTCTCGGCCATTTCCTTCACACTCTTAACTTTATATTTTAAGTATAACAATTTGTATAAAACAATTAGTTTTTTCTAAAAAATAGAGGATTATAAACATATCATCACCACAACCATTATCATTATTCTTATCTCAAAATTTCAGGTTAGCTTTAAACACTTCTCCATTCACTACTATTGAATGTTACATAATACTTTAACTCCATCTTAGAGTGCCTTTTTGTATTAGTCAATATTTTTCTAATACCATTTTGACTTCCAGATAACGCAACCTAATTCTATCAATTTGTATTGTAGGTAAATCTTATGCCTTTCTTTTACATTACTTTATCTTTAAATAGACGCCACTCATTGTCCCTAACCTATAATAATTCTTAACACGTTCTTAATTTTACAACATGCCAATACTAAAATTCTCAATTATAATGCACTCAACATATATACACTCACTTGATTGTTAGACAATGCTAAAAGCCATTTAAGAAAACCATTCAATATGTAGTTATGCATAATTTAACTTTATATCAATAGATATTTTCTTATCACATAGTACTCATGAGATATTCACTTAAGTATGTATTTCTATCGATTAAAAGAAACAAATGTAAAATAATTCTTCAATTGCAACCAAAATAGTATTACGATAATAAAATAATACAAATGCTAAAAGAAGACAAAAATAAGGTTTAAATATTCAAATACATGAACGAATAACCACATTAAATTGAAGTAAAATATTAATTTAAAATTTGAAGTAGCAATAAGAAAAATATAGATTTCCTTCTTATGTAAGGTGATCCCTTGTGAGAGCACAAAGGAAAAAAAAAATAAGCCAAAAAATGCTTAAATGTCTCAATTGATGATGAAGGATGAACAACTAAAAAAGTTTCAAATGTAAGCTTGACCATAATGCATAAAAATTTCCTTTGGTTTCATATGATTCTTCTTTTTACCAAAAACATAATGTATTTAATACACAAAAAATAATATAAAATATAAATTGAGTTGCCAACATAAAAAATTATTTATAACCGTAGAGCTACATGAAAAAAAATAAACACGCTAGACATGAACTATGATGAAGTCACTAATCTCATATCCACGTATATAGGGCATTCACCAATAAGAGAATAACATCAACAACCTCTCTTCTGCACATCACAGTGGATTTAAAGTGAAGCTTAAAAATCTAGCCATAGATGAAGAGCAAAATATATGATTTCAAACATGCAGCTGTGTTTTGAACAATCCCAAATATTTTGCTTATCTTACGTTAAAAGATAACAGGTTGATTCATTCATTAAAATCTATAATAGTATGCTATGTTGTTAGGAGATATCAACTAATAAATGACAAATCGGTTGTAATTCAATGACATTTAGAAGTCCAAATTAAATGCCATCTGACTGTTGTTACATCTCACCATTGCCTCCCAAATCTCATCATTTGTTATTGTGATAGTGATCGTCAACCTTTGCAGCCTTTATACATATCAGTTTCACAATTGGTACGTATCATGTGCAAAATTTCTATCAGCAACCTTCATCCTTGGATAACTCCAATGCCAAACACCTCCATGGCGTAGAAGTGTTTTTTTTTTCCTTTTTGTCTACATCCCTCCTCCCTAGTTCTCTTTCCATTAATATAATCTCGTTCTTGCTCTTTGTCCCACAAAAACCCTATTCTTCTAAAAATTGTCAAAAGGTCTTATTTCCACACCATAGAATTTTCTGTGAAGGGGAATGGCCGAAGCCAAGGAAGGGGAATGAATAACAATGTAGAAAGAGCTAACAGGACAAACAGCATTAGATGAACATAAAATGCAGCTGCCCATGATTGACAACAGTAACTAATAATGCTCCTGTGACAGTTTCCAGCAGCAGGAGCTTTTGGAAACAACGCTGTTGTTTCAGCTGATTTTACTTTCACCAAATAAAGAAATGTGTAATAAAAGTGTGATCTTAAACAGGTGTATAGGAGTTTATAGTTAATACTGCGTCGAGCTAATGTAATAGGTATGACAATGACCTATTTCGAATAACTAATTCTGAACAAAGCAAGCAACAGTTGACATAGAAAACTTGCCTCCGATAACACTGGCATCTTTAATAATATTTGACGCGTGAAACAAAATAAAACAGCTTCTATGTTCCATGGGAGATTTGGAGATAAGGATTAACATTATAAAGATACGCCCGAATGACCCGCAAAATAATAACTACAGAAAAGCTCGCCTAAGCCTGAACACGTAAAATCGAATTACACCAAGTCTTAGAGCCATCCAAGCTTAGATAACTTAGAATACAACAACTCACTCACATAGCTATGTACGGGTGACAGGCAACTGAAAAGAAAGAGGCGAAATCTAGGAACTGTTTAACTTGTTTATTGATAATGACTTCGAATATTTTAGTTTCTTGTTTTTCCTTGCCTCATTTTTCATATATTCGAAAGCAAAGCCCGACTAACTAAGCTATCTCCCAGACAAAAGAACTCAACCAAGCAATCCCCAAACACCGAGGTCTGCCAATAATCCAAGGCGAAGTCGATAAAATCATAAAATCTGTAAGCAATGGGATTATCCTAGGGTTTTCACCGATAAAACTTACCTAGCCATTCGTCGAGAGATCTGAGTGACAGCGAGCACTATTCTCAGTGAAAAGATTATTAAAAGAAGAGAGGAAAATAGAGTCGTCGAACCAGACCTTCCAAGTCGAATTTATTGATAAATAATAATAAAAATAATACGAAGCGGCTGTTGGCGGGAATGCTCCAAGGACCACGAACCGGGGTCCAAGGTTGCGGTTCGGGTGACGAACCGGATTACGAAGCTTGAGATCATCCGCTCGGGGTTTGGCTGGCTGTTGGCCAAAGTGGAGGGAGGGAGGGTAAGTCATTCCTTCCCCGCCAAGAAAGCATATAGGGATTTGATCGTCGTTTTGTGCATGCCGGTTTCAAATTAATGAACAACGGTTTGAAAATATAAGGGAACAATATAAATTTAAATATATGCTTTATAGGTCCAATATCTTTATTCTTTATTTTCTTGAAAAATTATAATTGAAATTATATTTATGTTGGATCTGAATTTATCCAAAAAAGCATAGGTTTGTAACCAAATAGAAAATGAGAGAGTGGGAAATATAAAAGAGAGGAGAGAGGAGAGAGGAGAGAGGAGAGAGTGCAAAATAACTTGGCCCTTTGTGGCAAAATAGCGTATTTATGGTCTCTTATGACCGTTTTTTATATAATTGAATGCTTTGATGCAAGGAGGGAGGCTCGATAGTGACGGCTAGGTCGCGAGATTGGGAAGAGGGGAGGTGCAGCGTGACGTCGGAAATAACTTAGTGCACCAATGCCTGGATTGCGAAATCCTGAACAAGTTTTGTGGTCGGAGGAGTTTAGGGTAATGATGGACGAGTTGTGGGCGGCTTGTGATGCCCGAGAGGCAAAGCGAAAGGAAAAGGCCTCGCAAAAGCAACTAAAAAGAAGTTGAGGGCGCAGGCCATTCGCCCAAAGGAGATTACCACCCCCCCCCCACAATCACAAATTTGTCAGCTTCTATGAGGGTCAACCCAAAAGGTAGGGCTTGGTTCTTTTTTGCTTTAGAAATAACTTCTTAATTTTTGCATCCATCGGGGAGTTCTTGCTAATCTGAGGGGTTTCTTGCCAGCTGTTGGGACTTCTTGCATTCACCAGGACTCTCCTAAGATGTCGAGCTACTTTCGACTGGGCAGAGAGGAGGAAGATGAAGCATCTTGATCTCAACTTTTTTTCTTTTTTTATTTTTCAAGGAATTGTCAGTTTTTCTATCATCGTATATTTCTCTTTTCCAAATAAATATCTCTTCCAGATCATATGAATGATAAGAAGAAGATAGGAACCAGAAAAGACGCCAAATATGATAAAGCGACAAACAAGAGAATGAACGTGGAGAGCCTACGTGCGATAAACCTTATAAGAATAGGTCAAGCATGTCTACCCAAAAAAGATCAGGCGGAGCACCCTGAACCGATATCCACAAAAGAATATCAGTGTAAACAACTTAAAATCAGAGATTCAGGTGTAGGTGTCTGTTCTAGGGTCAAAGGCACTCTCAAGGATACGTATCCCACTTGGTTAATTACATCTTGTGTGATACCCAAGAATACTCTCGATAAAAGGAGTCTTGCTTGTATTATCATAGACTTAAGGTACGGAACACGAGCTATCGCTCCTGGTCCTGTCACTTGGTTCGGTGTGTCAGCTGCCTTGAAACCCATGCCCTGATCCTGGATATTTATGCTTACGTTTTATATTTGAATTGATACTTCTCTTTAATGATATCTCTTTCTTTATAATGACACCAAAAACTTGATGTCAATATAAATAAGAGATTAAATTGATATTTTAAAATGGGATTCTACGCAAGTATACGTATCGTTTAATCAAGTAATATAGAACTTTCTGATTAAACTCTGAGTTATCGAACCCACAGGGAAAGAGATAAATAATGAAAATAAGAAAATTAACTTCTTACTATTTTAAAGAAATATATTACTCAAACAAAAGATAATATTTTAGGAAATGAAATTTGATTCTTTTTGTTAATTTTATAATTTAAACTAAAAGTAAACAACAACTTTAACTAAGCTTTTATAAGAAAAAAACTTATGCAAATGAAATATCTTTTTCCTTATGAATCAATAACAAGTTATGAAGAAAATTTGTTGTGGAAGTATCTAAAATGTGTTGTGCCAAATAGGAGCAATTATATTTTTTACCCTTACTAGAGATGCTATAAAGAACATAGGTTAATTCGCTGTTTTAAAAATCTTGAAGATGGGTTAGGCAGGAAAGATACTAGCTCTCACTGTAGAGTTTCCTCGATTCCCTCCACCTGAGGGCTAACATCTTGTATCAAAATATAAAACAATAAATCAAATTTGGGGCTTTAGCCTGTCACTCTAGAGTCTCTAATTCTATACCCATCAAAGTATATCTCCCTATTTATTTGCACTCAACCATATGGATTACATTCTCACCCATACACTCTCATGTGATTCTTTCCAATTGTTCACTAACACAATATCGCACTGGATCTTACATGTTATCACAATATATTTTAACATCTTAATTGGCCAAATCAAGAAGTAAATAAAGTACAAGGTTTTGAATCATCACAGCTTCTTCCAACATTTAAATCCTATACTTCACACAACATACTTCTATAACTTAATCACTTCATCACTTAAGGAAAAAGATAAAGAAAACTACTCAGAATTCATGGAGAAAATACATCACAACTTTGTTTAAAAGTAGAAATTATAGTGAAAATACAAGAAGTCTTAATTAAAAACCAAATGTAATACAAAGATAAAGACTTATCTGTAAATCCTCTCAACAACTCCCTTGAAGTTCCTTTGAAAACATTGCTTTCTCTTACAATAATCTCTAGAGGTTGGCGCCCAACTCCGTAGACTCCAAATCTCAATTCTATTTCTAATACAAACTATATAAAATAAAGTAAAGATGGTGAAGTGGAGAGGTGTGTTCTAAAATAACTCTCTAACATGAAACTCACTCTTAAACACTAACCAAACTCTCCAACAACAACCATTTTCTTATCTTCAAGTCCTCTTTTTATACTTTTCCAAAAGGTTTCTTCGTATCTCTTTAAATTGTGTCTAGATTCAACATATCTTCCAAGAGATGCATCCATTCAAGAGTATATTGAATTGAATTTGGTGCCAATAAGAAGTTACCTACATTCTCACCAAGAGGTGCTTCGAAAATCTTTTCAAATGGCGCCTAAAATAAAATAACTCCTCTTTTTATAACTTCCGTGCGTAAGCGTGAGGTACCGGCGCTTAGCCACGGTTCATCTGACATGTAAACTCCAATTATGGTGCATAGTGCGTAAGCACGGGTTCCAGTACTTAGCCGCCACATATCACTTCTTCAATTTTCATCATTTTTGCTCCAATTTTGATACATTTTCACTCCTTTCATCATATTCATCCATTTAATCATACCTGCAAGAAAAATACACTGATACCTTCCTTTAAAGTGCAATATCATCAAAAATAGGTATAAAAATGTGTATAAAATATCATATATTTTAGATGTATCAAAATCCCCCAAACTTGAAATGTTATTTGTTCAAGTGACACTTGAATCATATAAAAATCATACAACTAAATTATGTGATGAGTTTCTTTCGGAGTTTCTAAAATTTTGTTCTAGAAATATAGTAGTCCAATTTAGAAAATTTTTTTTGTAAATGAGACCAATTTAAAGTTTAGAAATCTTTTAGGTAAAGGTTAATGAAAAATACTAGTTCCTATCTTATTCAGAAATACTTATATATTCTTCAAAATATAGGGCTTAGGCATTTTATTTTTTTTACTTAAAAATCTTTACTTAAAATAATTATACTCACTATATTATATTTATAAGCTTCAAGATTTCTTCAAATCATATACTCTAAAAAGATCAGGTGTGAAACTAATTTTTGATTAGGCCCTTAAATCCTCAAGCTTCTCCTTCCTTTTCACATACTCTTATTCTTTTTACTTCTTTTTTTTTCTTCCTTTTTTTTCTTCTTTTTATAAGACAAGATTACTGTATCTGGATAAGTCTTTAATGATTTTGAATTACACCCTTTCTTTCCTAAAGCATAAGGTAGATATATATTTTTAACTTAAAAATATAATAAAAGTTTTAAAAATTATTTTAATAAAAGAAACTTAAGTATTAAAAATAAAAGTCTAATCCTTCTATTTTTCCAAAAATATAACTTTTCCTACTAAAGATTGTTATAGAATATTCATCATTTCTTTACTAAGAAATTTTTAACTTTAAAACTTTCATCTTTACTATAGATTTTATTTAAATTCTCTTACTCATTTCTATATTCAAAATTTTATTTCCCTACTATAACTTCATACACATGATTATTTTTCATTCAAAATTAAATTTTTAGTATATTAGATAACAAATAAAATTTTAAGTTTTTAAAAATTGTTTCTCATTCCCCCCAAACTTTAAATTTTTGTTATGAAAAAACATTTAAGTATGGTAATAAGATACATGGGTAGGAACAAAAAACTATAAGTATTAAACTTGTAGGAATTTTTATATCCTAAATATGTTGGTATTAAAAACATGAATGAAAATGAATTAATCCAAAATTTTAAATATTTTTCATTTTATAAAAGAAATTCAAAAGACTTCTCAAGTAGTGGAGGACATAAAAGTAAATTCACACACTTACTACCACAAACAGATAACTAAGACATATATATGGTAGTAAATTGAAAAGTTAAGTATAAAATTTTAATTAGTGGATTTTAATAGTATTTTAAAACCTTCATAAATAGTTTCTGGAAAAATTTCTAAACTAACAAACAAAATACACTAACAAATCACTAACACATTTACTACCACAAACATATAACATCACATATCAATGAACACAAACTAAAGTGTCTTAGCAACTATTACAACAAAATGAAAGATATAGAGTAGTCCTCTATAACACCCACGTTGATCTCACTTTTGTGAGGATTATTTAAAAGTGAGTTTGAGATAGGAATTATACCAATATTAACTTCCTAAATCTCACTAATAGTCACTAAACTGTAATGATTAGGGTAAAACCCTATAAATCCTTCTCTGACCCAGATTGATTAAATTAGTAATAACAAACCCTAATTTAATCAATCATTGACCCAATAGGTCAACTTTTGACCAAAAAGTCAACTTTGGTCAAAATGGTCAATTTCTGACTTAATGACCACCCCATTAACCCGACAGGTCAATTTTTTTTTACCAAAAAGTTAATTTTAATCAAAATGGTTAATCCTTAACCCAATAAAAATTCCACTGACCCAAGTAAGTCAACTTTTGACCCTTAAAGTCAAAAATTGATCAAAATCATCAAACTCAATACCTAAAGACCATTACATTCACCTCATTGGTCACCATTAACAAAAAAGACAATTTTGGTTAAAATGACTAACCTATGTCCACTTGACTACAAAATTGACTTTAAAGACAGACATTGGCATGATCAACTTGACAATGATCATAATGACAAAAAATAATCCAAAAATCACTGCATTGACCTTTGGGTTGACCTAAAACCCTAAATTGGCCAACCCTAGTCAATATTTGTCAAATTTGGTCAAAATACCCAATTTCGAACAAAAAAATTATAAAAACTAATCAAATAATTAATTCCAAAATTATTTTTGATTAATTTATTAGCTAAAATACAATTTCTAATATTTTTAATTAAAGACATGATTAATTAAAAAGGGAAATATAATTAAATTGCATAAAAAGACCATGCTTAAATTTGAATTAAAATGATATAAATTAATCAAATAATTAATTTTAAAATTATTTTGATTAATTTATTGGCCAATAATATAATTTCCAATATTTTTAATTAATGACATAATTAATTAAGGATGAAATTATATTCAAAAAGCCATTTTGACCCATGACACCATTTATGACATAATAAATGGTTTTCAAAATTCTAAACTCACTAAAGACATCATGGATGACCTCATATAGGTTAGACACAACTCATATGACCCATCAAAAATGAATTGACCCATTAATAATTTATAATATAATATTTCTAACTATGTTTAAAAGACATGATGACATGAAAAATGAAGTGGCAAAACCTTACCATTTCAAAGCTTGACTCACCTTTCCTTTCAAGGTGATGTGGCTAGTGATGCTGCGGACTTTATATTGCAAGAACTTATGAACTCAAATTTATATATATTTATAATGATTTTGTAAAGTCCAAACATTCAACGCAAATATACGTATCGTATCAAGTAATACAGGGCTCTAATGGAGTCCTGGTTATCGATCCCACATGGAAGCAACGATTCTTACAATAGATAACGTAATACTGAAATCCAATAATCAAATTACAATTAAAGTTTAATGTTTACTTCTACTAACAAGATGCAGAAACAGTAACAATTAAGCAAACTACAATTACTTCTTATATCTTTAAAACAAAATTAACTAACAGACACACACTAAGCTATATATTTGAAAGGTTTTGATATATTAAGAAAATTATATTTCCTCTTGTAACGATTATATGATGTGTGAATGATATGGAATGATTATTTTATTTTATTCTACCAAATATGAGCAAAAATGTTTATTTACCCTCAAAAGAGTACCCCCTCTTCCAAGCATGAAAAGAACATTGACATATCCTAAGTTCAGTCAGTAAATCTAATGCTAGGTTGGGAGGATACCGGCTGTCACTACGGAGCTCCCACTCACCCTTCACCTGAAGGCTAACCTTCGAGTTTAGTTACTAATCTTAAGACGAAATTGGGGATCTCAGCCTGTCACCCTGAAACCTCCAATTTGAAGTCCATCAAAACACATTTCCCTATTTAGTTGCACTCAATTTCCATGAACTACGCAATTCATCCATAGACATTGAATGGATTCTTCATTATTGTTGTAGGACACTAAATCCTTTCAGAGTTAATGTTCAATAACATATTTTAACAATTCAATTGGTCAGATCAAAAAGTAAATTAAGTTCGAAATGAAAAACTATCACAATTTCTTCAATACTTTAAAAGCACTTCAAATCCATATCATCACATCATCACATCTCTATGCAAGAAGAAAGACAAAGGAGACTACTCATAATTCATGGAGAAGACACAACAAAATATGGATTTTATATATAAAAGAAAAGTCATACAAACCACAAAAGAAAATACAACTTATCTATTTCTCTTCCCTAATGCAAATCCCTTGAAGTTCCTTTGAATCCTTTTCTCTCTTCTTTGCAACACTCAATTCCCTTTTTAGAATAGAAAGAAAGAAGCAATCTCTCACTTTACTCCTTTTCTTTCAGTCCTTAGAGAGGAATCTCTCTCAAATTCTCACTTCTACACTCACTCTTCTAAACCCTAACACTCAACACACACTCTCCCTCTCTAGAACCACACACAAAACCTCTAGAACTACTGAACACACATCATTTTTCGTCCAAAAATAGTTACTTATAAGTTAAAAATGAATTCCCAAGAGTTTCCTTAAGCATCCCTTCAAAAAGTCGCCAAAACTCTTCAAATTTGAAATCCACTGATATTGGGCGACGGTGGTTCTCTATCATCAATTTAATTCTGGGCTCTCGGGAAAATGGCGCCAGTGGCGCCAGAAACTGTTTTCCCCTTTTTTCTCCTTTTTGCTCTAAATTCATTCCTTTTCGCTTCTTTTCACTTCTTTTCGCTCCAATCACCTAAAATCATCATACCTGCAACAAATTATGAAAAATACATTTCTTTAAAGTGCAATATCACCAAAAATGGGTAAAATTATATAGCAAAAATAATATATATTTTTGGTGCATCAAAATCTCCAAACTTAACTACTACTTATCCTCAAGTAATCCTTTTACTACATAAAAATATAACTCAAGGCAATGCACTTTTCACCTGTAAGACACTACAATTTTTTATTTAAAAGAATATATTGGTTAGACTTTTAGAAAGAAATTCAGTAACTCAGGTTAACGCTCTAGTTATAAGAATATTCAGCAATCAAGTGTAAGGGTTCTCGTCTTCTATTTATTTCAAGATAAACCATAATTTGTCACATTAAGAATGCCTTGAAAGATTATGTGAAAAACGAGTCCATGCAAACTTCATCAGAATGTAGGCTAACACTTTAAATATAAATTCAGAAGTGAAATCAAGTTCTCCCTTTAGGGTGTTTCAAGTGAAGCCAATTTTTTATTAGGCATCTCCTCAAATTTCTCCTCATAAATATTTTTCTTTCTTTTTCTTTTTATTTTCTTTTTGGGATTGTTTTTCAATCCCTCTTTTCTTTTCTTTTTCTTTTTTTAATGAGAATTACTATATCTGGATAGTTGTTGATGATTTTGAACTTCACTCTCCTCTTTCTAAAGTTCATACTTGAAACACTTCCTTACTTTATAATTAGGTATGAGCTTTATATTCATCATAAAGTCAAAATCTCTTCTTAGCACACGATACTTTAAGTCTCTTAACATTTCAAAAAATACAGTTTTTCTTTACTTTAAATAGTTAATTATAATCAAATCCTTTCAGACCAAATATCGTACCCTTATAAAATTAACCTTTATTACTAAAAACTTTCATCCAATATTTCCATAATATTTAACTGAAATAAAAAAAAAGTTTTAGTTATCTCAAGTGAGGTTCAGCTGCTAGAAGTTATGCTAATAATTTTTAAAAATATAATAATTGAGAACAAATAGAAGCTAATATTTTTCTACCCTCCCCCAAACTTAAATTTTTCAATAAATTTGAAACAGTAGAGAGTAAAAGAAACTAACCTTTTTGTGCTGGGATCTTGAAATCTTCAAAAGCTATCTGGTATTAGTCAAAATTTACAACTAGCAGGCATGAAATAGTTGGCAACAGTGATATAAAATTTTAAGACATTTGCAGGGTAAAGAGATATCAAATTTAAATATCTAAACATCCAACAAAACACCATAACTACTAAACAAACTATCACAGCACTACTCAGTTCATTTAACAATTTTAATTTTTCATTACAACATAACAGTACATTAACAGGTTAACACATCACATGAAAAGTAAATAACTACTACATCACAACAATACAACAAAACACATAACAAGAAAAACATAAACAGAAACAAACAAACTACCAATCTCCATCACCAGGTTCATCAACGGGGTCAGCAGGATCAGGTCTATATGGTGTATAGTAGGGGCAAGTAGGGAATATCACATCAGTTTCCCCCTCAATAATCTGACTTGAGCATCATGATAGGCAATATCGAACTCAACTCTTCTCCTCATATAATCTTCATTCACATCACTTCTAGCCTCAAACACATCCATCCTACCATGGAGTCTATCCATACTAGCACTTCGTAATCTCAACTGCTCCATAAAATTAGACAATGTAGGGGCTCAGATGTAGATGGAATGTCATAACTCGTAGTAAATATATCAGTACTCCTACTCTCATCTCGTGCTCCCACATGAGACTCATAAGTATGAATAATAGTCTTTGTAATGGGTCTTAGTGGTATAGCTAGCTCTTCAAAACTATTGAACTCTACTCGAGACTGAACACACAGGGCATGAACTAGGGCATGAACTAGGGCATGATCCTAATCCTCCGGTGGTCTTTCCTCTAGCAATAGTCTGAATATTCTTGAAGACAATAGGTCCAATATCAATCTTCTTCATCTTCTGAAAATAATAGTTTAGAATTTCTCTATCCTTTGTAACTTCACTGTGGTGATAAGAAGGTGTTAACCTCATTTTTGATGAGGTATTCTCTTCTCTCTTTAGTACTTAGGATCTAGCCTTAGGCTTTTCCTTTGACTAATCCTAGAGGACTAGAAATGGGACCCACCACTTAGAAATTCCAAACACTTCTTGATTCCCTTCAAACCCCACATGTTTGATTGTAAACCCCCAGGCCACTTGGAGGGTTAAGACCAATATGTGGAGGTTTAAAGGATGAGTTTCCTATAGGACGCTTTGGCCTTAGGAGTACCCTGGATGGTCTGGTCTGGTGAGGTCTAGCTTGCACACATCACACTCTCACACACATCCTGAACCCAAAACCCACCAAAATACCCCAATACCCTCCAAATAACCTCCAAATACCCAAAATACCCCTTTTAACCCAAAATTCCAAAAATTCCAAGAATTCCCAGAAAATCCCAGAAAATCCCAAATATTTTCAATTTCATTTTGTTCAACTACATCACAGCCCAATTTTGTCAATTTAAGTCGATTTCATCAAAAACCCCAATTTTGACCTAAGCCCGACCTAGGCTCCGATTTGACCCAAATTGACCCGACGCTAGCCATTTTCTTCTCAATTTAAATTTTAAACGCTTCGACACACTCCCCTAAACTGAATGCAACATTCGATCGCTACCAGTTCAACCTTGAATTTCAACCAAATCCGATTTAATCGCGAAATCCCCAAATTTGACCTTTTTTGACCTGTTTTGATAACGAGGTCGTCAAAATGGTCCCGGATGATGAAACGGACTACGCCGTTGCGTCTGGAACGTCGAAATTACCTAGGAAGGACACTAATTTTGATATAGTTTCGTGCGGGGTCGAAATTTGTCCGAATCGGCCAAAAATTTGAATAAAATGTTGTTTTAAATTAAAAAAAAAAGAGAGATGAAAAGAAAAAACACACCTAAATCCCTAACCCTCATCTTCCTCATGCCTCTAGCCGTCGTTCCCCTCTCCCATTCCCAAATGGAGTGTCGAGCCGAGCGCCTCCCTTCCTCGTCGAAAGCCATTTCCTCTTGCTCATAAGACTTCAGTCACCTCATCGTACGCATGCCTGGTAAAGCTCGCTGCTCCTCTGGCTAAAGTCCTCCACGCCTCCTGCTCTCTGTCACGATGTTTGTCGCATCTTCCTTTTTATCACGACTTCTCCTGTCACCGATGGCTTCGGCTCACCGTCCAAGTAAGAGTAGGTAACTCCGTCTCCTCCTCCTTGGCTATATAAACCCCTCTTGTGGAAGACTGAAAGGGGGGCTGAAATTTTGGTGTGAGGGGGAGGTTCTACCAAATTTTTGAGTGGTGTGTCTCTTTGCGATTTTGAAATCCTGTGGCTTCATTTGGTGGTCGATCTCGTTTGTTGGCCGAAATTTTGGAGGGGGTGGAAGTGCTGCCGAAATTTTGGAGGGGGTGGTTGAAATAGCATTGCTGAATCTTCCTTGCTGCTTGAGACATTTTAGGAGTTCTGGAGATAAAGTTTGAACAAGTGGGAATCAAAAAGGCCGTGAAAGCTTTAGGTCGCCGGAGCTTTACTCGGTTTGTGTTATTTCTTGTGTGTTCTCTGGGCTATCGGATAGAGGCGCTCCGCATTTCGCATCGTGGTGTAAGAGTTCTTCCACTTTTCCCCGTTACTTTTTTATTTGTCTAAAATATACAGATGAATTGCTAATTCATTGGCATAAGAATAATGTGCACGCTGAATATCTTAAGGTATGAATTTGATACGAGCTTCTTAAATGTCATCTCCTTGTAGTGTTTCATGCTTCTCGGTAGTTCATACTTTTGAGTATATGATGTAGAGCAAAATGAAGAGGAAGGAACTATTCATATATGCCACTCATTTCTTTACATTTATACCACCCGATTCTTATATATTTACATACCTAACACTATGACAATCCCTCCTAAGTTTGCGCCATTTAAATCACTCGCATAGTATATAGGGATCAAGTGGTATGTATGTAAATTTATGGCTGTTCTTTAGTGGATGTGCATAAGGGCTTAACTTACCTTATATCTACCACTTTAAATTTGATATGTGCCACTTTGGAAAGGTTTAGCATACTTCATGTGCCTCTTTAAGCGTGTTATGTGGAAGTTTTAGTACGTCTTATTTGTTCTAATGTTCGTCGCTTTTGGCTTGAAAGGTTTGTTGTGCTTTGCATGTTTCCTTAAGTTCGAAAAACATTATTTGAGAAGTTAGCATGTATCGTTTACATCTCCTACATGTTGTGGCTATGAAGTCTTGCATATTGAAACGCAAAGATTTATTCATTATGTGCAATTTTCGGATTTGGAGATAGGCACATGTATAAATTCCAAGATTTGAACTCATGAGTGCTTGTTCTTCCTCTATTTCATCAAGCATTCATATGTATAACATCTAAACTTGGTTTCCACACATATCTCACTTCATTCCATGTATTTATGGTGCTTTGCATTGGTTTGCATACACATGAAACAACTTGGGGAAGTATTTGCGATTTTCGGATTCAAACATGTCCCTTCATGAAACATCAAAATTTGAAGCTATGTATGCTTGCTTTTCATCTATTTCAACGTGTATTTACATATACAACATCAAAACTATAATTGCACACATGTGTCACCTCACTCCAAGCATAAAAGTATGCCTCACACGTAGGGATTTGAAGTTCTCTTTTTCATGCAAGTTGTCCTATGGTTTTGAGAGTTCTAGCATGCTTTATACATGCTTGGAATGGGTGGAAACAGTGGTTGTCACATATACATATGCTTGCAAAATCTCTTTTTATGCAAATTGTAGGTGTGGAAAATTCATTTTTATGCCGTTATGCTGCCTGATTTTTCTTGGTTGGTTTTGTTCTTTTTCTACTTCATTTCTACTTCACTCCGTTTTACTTTCTTTACCCGCAGCTTTGTTTTATGTTTCCCTTTTCTTTGTCATTACTTGAATGTTTGGGAAGGTTTACACACCACCTTAGGGGTCTAGGTCACTTCACGAGCGTGGCGACACTTTTAGGTCTTTTCTTTAGGACGAGTGAGGATTGTCAGGGGTCCGGGGTGATTTACTTGAGTTGATTGATTTTGAGAACCAATTCACCTCATTTTTTTGCAATTTTATGTTAGGTGAATTGTTTTCTCCTCTCTCCTTTCATTGATCCCTCGTCCATTGATTTTCTCCTTGCTTCTTGGTTCAATGTCCGCACCTACAGGGGACATGTAGGTGTGCACATATAGCCCCTTTAGGCTATATGTGGGGCCATCAAGCAAGGCTGTAAGTGCGGTGGGGACATTGATGAGACCGCAAAAAGAAAAATTACGAGAATCATAGAATGGGGCCGCCTCGACTCGTAGACTCGCAGAGAGTAGAGCGAGAATCACGGAACCGTTCGACCGTCCTCGGGGTTTCTACTATGACATGTCCTAATGTTCGTAGACCTAGTCCTATTAGGGTAGTCAACTTGTGGACTGAAATGTTTTAAAACAAAAAATACATATGTTTGAAAAATACAAAATTACCTCCACTACTACACAACCTACTTACCTACAGTCTTTCTTGCATGAAAACCAAAAATGAAATTTGTGAAAATTTATAAATGTCCACGATTGGCTATTCGAGTCGGATTAGGACTGCCTTCTACAGAAAGTCGGTCTAGTAGTCAGCACTCAAGTCCGGACATTAGCATAGCTCTGAGTCCGAAACACCACCGTGCTTACGGGTCTTTCTTTCCAGAGGCCCATGACTTTCTTACGGTTTGCCTTGAGTTTAGCGGGCTATCTGTGAGTTTCTTCCGGTGTTCTTTGCGGTTTTCTACGACTTTGTTTTGTTTTCGTTCGTGACCTTTTTTGGAGTTCTCTACGGATGTTCTTTTTCTTTCCTTCTCGATTTTCTGGGTTTCTCTCGTGATTTTGTTCGCTCCCCTGTCGTCCTTCTTTTGTTTTACTATTGTGTTTTCGTACTTCGCTACTTTCGTACGTACCGTAGTACTCCTGTTGAGCCATGTGTTTGCCCACTACTTGTACTCTTGCTTTTTTTCCTGCGCTAACGACTCTTCTGCAGGAAATATAAGATAAATATGAAAATAATAAACGTGTAACAAGTATGCACCGCGGTTGAGCGGTAGCATACGGTACTCCCGTGATACGCTTTTACTTTCTTTATCGTTATACCCGCTTTACTTTTCAGTACATACTCCCGCTAGTCTAGCCTCGTTTACTTTCGACTTATACTCGTTACGCATGCCTTACTTTTCGACATATACTCTTGCTAGTCTAGCCTCGCTTATTTTCGCATACATACTTGCTTAGCATGTTTTGCTTGTTGTAAGCATGTTATTCCCGTTTAGCTCAAGCATAACCTCGCATGTGATACTTGCTTCCTGTTGTTTGCTATAGCATATTCCTCGCTTACTTGTTTTCCTCGCTTTCTTTGCTACACTCCGTCACTGTTGCACTCACTCACCGTTGCAATAAAATGATAATAAAAATGAAATAAAAGGATTCGCATGTTCACTTTAACTTAAGATTTAAGTTTAAACTGCAACATTGCTACGACGTGGAGCACGGAGCATGACTTCGAGGGCAGCACGACCATTGTCAACAGCAAAACTTGTGTCGACATCAACAAAACTATTCTTTAGTTTAAACAATAAGCCATAGGATTCGAGGTAGTCCGCCTAGTGCGACATAAATCCTCACCTATTCTTTTAGGCCTTTGTACAGCCTTGCTGTGCAATATAAGCCCTAACTCGCTCAGGTTTTCGAGGTTGTCGTCTGATACGACGTAAGCCCTCCTGTCTTTCAGGTAGTTTGCATAATCGGGACATTATGCAAACGTAATTCCTATAATTAATTGGCAGGATTGAAACATAAATAAATTCACTTCCGAAATTCAAAGCCTAACATTAGGATAGTCTGGGAAGTCATCGAAGTTCACTTCGGGTTTGTGACATCCCCTACTTCTCTTCCTTTGGACTCCTGAAATAAACTGTTCCAAATTTGATCCATTCCCAATTGAAATTTCCAAAATCTAATTGTTTGAAAACCTTAAACTTTGAAATTCTTGAGAGCAAAACCACTGATCATTATCGAGAGTTTTCTCAAATGATTCCCGTCATTTAAGATGTAATTAACTATGGTGGCTTGCCCTTATAGGGAACTTTAAGAACCTGTGTAATATAAACCCCGCTTAATTCATTTATATTAAGCAGGGAACTTGTCGGCTTATAAAATTGGTTCGCGTACCAAACGGATGTCACAAATCTCCTAGTTTATTTAATCGAGCCCCATCATCAAGCAAGTGGTGTCTATTATTCGGGATAGATACACGGTTTGTGGTGCGGTGCTCGTTTGTATAAACTATTTGGGATGTGAGATCGGTTTGAATTCATATCTTAAAATTTTCAAATTTAAAATTATTTTCAAAAATCAAATACAACTTTTCAAATTATTTATTTAAATTAAATTAAAAATTCGCCGACAATTTCTGGCGACTCCGCTGGGGAAAAGTTCCTCTCTCCATTTTAATCAGATGGTTTTGCTTTCATAAATCGGTAGTGAGTCCATGCCCCTAGTGGACCAAACTACTATTCTTTCCGTTGGCATACCCCGCTCATTTACGTCTCGAGTGAGTATAGTCAACTCCTTTTTGGATTCTGGAGCCACTGTTTAGACACCCCTAAACAGAGAGGTTCCGGAATCCTCCCACCTCTCTAAAGAGGCGAGGTAGACCCCCGATAGGTTTGTTAGAATAGGAGCGATCTATTCATGTGAATTCGACCTCCTCTAAATCTCGGACTGGGTCCGATACTTCATTCCTCGTTAAGTTTGATTCGTTGTAAAGATGTCAAATTGAAATTTCGCTCTAACAACCTTCCAATAAACTCTAAACAAAATAAAATTTTGTTAAAATTTCAATTCAAAATAAAATTCTGAAAACCCATCGAATACACAATAATAAAACAAAATGCAAAATTTCGAGATAAAAAAATCACATGAATAAATTTTAAAGGATGCCCAGTTTACAGAACAAGTGCGTTAACTTGAGTATTACCGCTGAAATTACAAGACACGGGATTCCACTGACTTCTGGGAATTCTTCAAATGACAGGGACAATGTCTTCACCGAAGTTGATCTTTTCTTTCGCCTCCGGAGTAGAGTTCGCCATCGATAGGGATGAGCCGTCCGATCCGTCGCTCATCAAGTTTGGACAAGGGTTCAACGATGTCGAAGTTAAGTTCGGGGATGTGGCTATTGAAATAGTGAAGCCCGAAATGAGCAAGTCCGTTAAGCCTATTGTAATGTTCAACCCGAAGTCCGTCGAGGAACTTCCCATGCCAAAGAAGGAATGGATCGAAAAGAACTCGTTGTCATTACAAGTGTCGGGACGTCTCCTAAAGCTTTTTCTCGCTCCTATCGTCGGATTGATTACCGCTGTACCGCCGCCCCGCTGATTAAAGGAAAAGATATTCTACATGAGGAAGAGTCGGCTAATGCTTGTGTTTCTGCCGTCTTCTAAGTTCAAGATCGGGTCCGATTTGAAGTCCGTACAAATGATAAAAGCACAGGAATGGAAACACGATCAGGGAATTCTGAAAGTCAAGCAGCTGCAACAACTCCTGCAACAGTCTGAAGAACAGTTGTTCCGGATGAGACTGTACTGCGATAGGCGGAAGAAAGGTTCCAACAACGTCGGATCGATCATACGTAAACTATTCCTTCAAGGATGATTCCGTGGCAAAGATGTTCAAAAATCTAATTAAGAGGCCGAATTCGACTACTGCGAGCCGAAGAAACCCGACGAGATCAACAAGAAAGGACATCCAAGGTATCGCCCATACCACAGAGTTCGTTGGACACACCATCGAGGACCGCTTCAGCCTTCAAGGATCGGCTTGAGGAGAATTTCGAAGTGGAAAGGTGGTAATCCTGGAAGAATATTTAAAAGAACTTGAAAAAGGTTCTATAAATATGATTTCGGATGATTCAATCGACTTCTACGTGACGACACCAAGGTCTCTGGGAAATAAGTGATGTTTCTCGAAAATCTCCAGTTGACCTTAAAGTCATCAAAGGAAAGTCAATTGAGGAGGTCATGGAAAAGCTTCGAGCTAACATTGCACAATTGTCTAAAGATCAGAAAAACAACATTGAAGAGGAAGATTACGAACTAGCAGATTTCATGGAAGGTGAATTCGCAGAAATCGACGTCGTCGAGACCCAATCAACATTATCTGCGAGCGACACTCCGCCTTTTGGTGAAGAGAACGCCGCAGAGGATTGGCAAAGGGCCATTCAACAATGAGATGAACATATCAACCATTTGAAGAAGCAACTAGAAGAAGTGATGGCTGCTATGGCTACAATTCAAGGAAAGTCACAATCACCTCGAATAACACCTCCAGAAACAAACCAACTAGAGACCATTAATGTTACAGATGAAAGAAGGGAGTTCATCGTCGATGTACAACAGAAGAGGGATTCAGTTCAAGGTCCAGTACCAGAAAAGGACATTAAGCAAATGGTGGAACAGCAGATGAGAGAAGCCCTGGCTCAGTCTAAAGAACGAACATCTATTCTGAAGGGTAGACCATACCCTGAAGAGTTTGATGCTGTCCAATATCCTAGAGGTTTCGTATCACCTCAGTTCAAGATTTTTGATGGTAGCGGAAACCCCCGACAGCATGTTGCACACTTTCGAGCAAGTTGCTGCAACACGGGGAGTAGCGATGCATTGTTGTGTCGTCAATTTGTGAATAGCCTTTCGGGGGTTGCATTCGACTGGTACGCAGAGCTGCTAAATGGTTCGGTGAGAACGTTCATAGAATTGGAAGACCTCTTTGTTAAGCGGTTCGCTGGAGCTAGACACCATATCACCATCGGTGATCTTGTGGTGGAGCGACAGAAGTCAACCGAAACATTGGTAGACTACATTTTGCGATGGAGAAATTTAAGCTCGAAGTGCAACCACAAGCTCGGGAGCAACATGTAGTTGAAATTCTCTTAAAGAGCATCCATGGACCGACTTGCATTTCTCCTCAAAGGATTCACAATCAAAACGTTCGAGAAACTACTTTGCAAAGCCGGAAGTTTGCAAGAGGAAGCCAACATGTTGGGTTTTCCAGAAAATTCTGAAAAGCTAGAGCCGATCAAGACATTTGAGGAGTCTGAGACATTGGCAGTGGTGGGTAAAGGCAAGCAGCCAATGTAGATCCAGATTGAACAGCCTCAACAACAGTACTATCAGCAGTCGTCTCAACAGTGGTCGCTTCGGATGGATGGAAGACAGGGTCCGTCTACGGCCAAGAAACAAAGCAGAGTATATTCTTTCAAAGATGAGGCAGTGGAAAAGATGTTTCGTAACTCGATTAAGAGGCCCGAGTTCGGATTGCTCGAGCCAAAGAAGCCGATGAGGTTGATAAAAAGGATCACCTAAGATATTGCCCATATCACGTATCGCTTGGGCACACCATAGAAAATTGCATCGCTTCAAAGAATGGCTCGAGAAGAACTTTAAGAAGGGGAACATAACGATCCCGAAAGAATATTCGAGAGAGCCTCGAAAGTGGTTTTATCAATATGATTTTGGTCGATCCAAGCTTGTTTCGATTGATTCCTACGCAGATCGATGTCGAATGACACGTGCAGTGAAAGCTTCAAAGGAAACAAAGGAAAATAACTAGATCCAAGCAGCTTGCAGTGCAGAAGGCAGCGTATTTCAAGACCTCTCCATCGAGAGAATGTAGGGTTTATCGTTTTAATACCACAATAAGTGTAAAAGGGACATTAGCGGAATCGATGTTAGTCCGTCCCATCCCTCCCACCGCAATGAATGAAAGAAAAGCGAGTTTGTTTTGTCCGTAATCGCTCTATATTCGGAAAAGCTTAAATTTGGATATTTTGCTAAGACTATGGTTTCAGTGAAGAATGAAATTAATGCTCTAATAACCGAGTCATTTACTTTAAGGAATTTGGACTCGGGTCCTAAATTGATTTCAATATGAAGTAGTGTGGTTGAAATACGAGTAATCGATTCGGGATATCACGAGCCTTTTAATTTCCCGCCATGTGGTCGGGTCCGGACTTTCAAATAATTTATAATATCCCGTGATTCATGTTAAGAAACATTTTGGAATTATTAATTAGGGGAGTTTCAACATTCAAAATCTTTAACAAAAATATGCACCGCCGTATACAATAATTCTCGTAAAACAAAGGAGCAAAAAAAAAATTTCCTGAGGAGAAGCTTGAGGTGGGCACAAAATCAAAAATTGGTGTCTCAATCAAGAAATTCAAAATCTTTAACATGTGCTCCACCAGATATAGTAATCCTCAATAAAAAAAAGAGAGCGAAAAGCTCAATGAAAAAAAAGAAAAAAAGAAAAAAAAAAGAATGCTCCCTGAGAAGAAGCTTGAGGCAAGCACATAATCAAAAATTGGTGTCTTAATCCTCCCCTAATTAATAAAACTTGAAAGATAACCTTAAGAAGTTTCCTTCGATATTATGCTTTGAAAAGAGTCAAGTGATTCTATGCCTTTTGGTCGGTCATTAATTGGCTCAGAAATATCTTTGGACGGTGAAAAATATTTTAATCACATGAATAGAAATTTTGAAATCCGCTTAAGCCCAGAAGAAAGAATTAAACAAATGACAACGATATTAGCAAGCTAATGTAAATTAAACCCCGAAGTCGTATCCTTCAGCGCCAAGCAAATACAACTTCAACGTCAGCTCAAAGAACGTCATAGTAATTTCTCGAAGACAATGTGAACACCCTTTACGAAATCGGTGACAAAATCAAATGACAACTCGCTACGAACAAAGCTACTGGAGTTGCGTGCCTCCTAAACCGCGACGTCCTCGGAGATAACACATCTTTATAGGTTCTTGAAAGAATATAAATTCCGATAGCAACTTAAAGAGTGAGTTATTATCTACAGTTGATTTCAATCAATTGATGATACCCTCAGAAGTGTTGTACATCGCAACGTTTCAAACACAGAGTCTTGTTCTATGAAGCGCTGGTGCCGCACTTGTCTAAAACTGGGTCCAAATTCTAAAACAAATGCAACTAAATAAAACATTGCATCAAACAAAATAAAAGTCAACATTTAAACAAAACAAAAGAACTCGCACCTCGTGAATTTTCAAAAATCTCCGCATAAGCATTTCGATAAAATTCAAGCATTTACATGAACTTCTACAAACATTCTCTCGCACTTTACAATATGTTTTCACAATCTCTCGCTTTCATAAATCTCAAGAATATGTTCGACCTCGCATTCATAAAACTCTCGCATTCCCAAATATCAACAAAATCTTTCTCAAATCTCAAAGATAAGCCAAATCTCAAGAAAATTCTTCATAGACATAAAGATAAATCAAATATCAACAAAATTTTTCACAACCACCGCATAAACTCGGATCTCAAAGAAAATTCCCCATGGACCTCAAAGAAAATTTTCCTCGATCTCTCGCATAAATATATTTCAACAAAATTCTTCGACCTCAAGATAAGTCAACAAAATTCTTCAATGTCTCCGCATTCACGTAATCTCTCGCAATTCTCAAGCACTTGGGATAGGCTTCTACCCTACTCCCTTCTCAAAGAATTCTCGACGATTCTCAGCAATTCTCAAAGATTCTCAACGAATTCTCAAGCATATTCTCAGCATTTCTCAAGACAGTCCTCAAGAATCCTCAAGCAATCTCAAAGCAATTCTCAAAGCATATCTCAACGAATTCTCAAGATATTCTCAAGCACTCGGATAAGCTTCCGCCCGACTCCCTTCTCAACAATTCTCGCACTAGGGATGTATACAAGTCCTACTCCTTTCTCAAGAATCTCAAAATTTGATCCTCTCAACAAGAAATTGAAATTAAAGCACTCGCATTTCGGATAGGCTTTGTCCTATTCTTCCTCAAGATTTGGGATAGGCTCAGTCTTAATCCATCTCAAAGATACACATATGGAATAAGTTCAACTTCGCTTCCTTCTCAAAGATACAAATGCATTCTGGTCGGCCTTAAATCTCTACTCTTTTCTCCGCATAAAACCAAAATTGAAACTCAAATCGAAATTTAAACTCAAAATTAAAACTTGAAATAAAAATAAAACGAATCTAAGATCCAATCTCTTAAAATCTTGTGATCCGAAATTCACCTCCTTTTTTTCCCCCCAGCGAGAGTTCTGGAATCTCCAGTCTTGGAAATATACCTCGTACTCCTCAGCGGAAATTCTTCTACTTCATCCTAAGTTTTTCACTTGGACATCTGTGTTAGTTTTGTTGATCTCTTCGGTTAACGCCAATACGCGCGGTGTGCTTGGTTAACACACCACACATTTTGGGGGTCCATTTGTTGACCTCATTTTTGATGAGGTATTCTCTTCTCTCTTTAGTACTTAGGATCTAGCCTTAGGCTTTTACTTTGACTAATCCTAGAGGACTAGAAATGGGACCCACAACTTAGAAATTCCAAACACTTCTTGATTCCCTTCAAACCCCACATGTTTCGATTGTAAACCCCTGTGCCACTTGGAGGGTTAAGACCAATATGTGGAGGTTTAAAGGACGAGTTTCCTCATGTGACGCTCGGCCTTAGTGAGTACCCCGAATGGTCCGGTCCGGTGAGGTCTAGCTTGCACACATCACACTCTCACACACATCCCGAACCCTAAACCCACCAAAATACCCCAATACCCTCCAAATAACCTCCAAATACCCAAAATACCCCTTTTAACCTAAAATTCCAAAAATTCCAAGAATTCCCAGAAAATCCCAGAAAATCCCAAATATTCTCAATTTCATTTTGTTCAACTACATCACAGCCCAATTTTATCAATTTAAGTCGATTTCATCAAAAACCCCAATTTTAACCTAAGCTCGACCTAGGCTCCGATTTGACCCAAATTGACCCGACGCTAACCATTTTCTTCTCAATTTAAATTTTAAACGCTTCGACACACTCCCCTAAACTGAATGCAACATTCGATCGCTACCAGTTCAACCTTGAATTTCAACCAAATCGATTTAATCGCGAAATCCCCAAATTCGACCTTTTTCGACTCGTTTTGATAACGAGGTTGTCAAAACGATCTCGGATGACGAAACGGACTGCGCCGTTGCGTTTGGAAAGTCGAAATTACTTAGGAAGGACACTAATTTTGATATAGTTTCGTGCGGGGTCGAAATTTGTCAGAATCGGCCAAAAATTTGAATAAAATGTTGTTTTAAATTAAAAAAAAAAGAGAAATGAAAAGCAAAAACACACCTAAATCCCTAACGCTCATCTCACTCACGCCTCTAACTGTCGTTCCCCTTCCCCATTCCGAAATGGAGCGTTGAGTCGAGCGCCTCCCTTCCTCGTCGAAAGCCATTTCTTCTTCCTCACAAGACTTCGGTCCCCTCATCGTACGCATGCCTGGTAAAGCTCCCTGCTCCCCTGGCTAAAGTCCTCCACGCCTCCTCGCTCTCCTCGTCGCGACGTTTGTCGCCTCTTCCTTTTTGTTGCGACTTCTCCCGTCACCGATGGCTTCGGCTCACCGTCCAGGTAAGAGTAGGTAACTCCGTCTCCTCCTCCTTGGCTATATAAACCCCTCTTGTGGAAGACTGAAAGGGGGGCTGAAATTTTGGTGTGAGGGGGAGGTTTTACCAAATTTTTGAGTGGTGCGTCTCTTTGCAATTTTGAAATCCTGTGGCTTCATTTGGTGGTCGATCTCGTTTGTTGGCCGAAATTTTGGAGGGGGTGGAAGTGCTGCCGAAATTTTGGATGGGGTGGTTGAAATAGCATTGCTAAATCTTCCTTGCCGCTTCGAGACATTTTAGGAGTTCTGGAGATAAAGCTTGAACAAGTGGGAATCAAAAAGGTCGTGAAAGCTTTGGGCCGCCGGAGCTTTACTCGGTTTGTGTTATTTCTTGTGTGTTCTCCGGGCTATTGGATAGAGGCGCTCTGCATTTCTGCATCAGGGTGTAAGAGTTCTTCCACTTTTCCCCGTTACTTTTTTATTTGTCTAAAATATACAGATGAATTGCTAATTCATTGGCATAAGAATAATGTGCACGCTGAATATCTTAAGGTATGAATTTGATACGAGCTTCTTAAATTTCATCTCCTTGTAGTGTTTCATGCTTCTCGGGTAGTTCATACTTTTGAGTATATGATGTAGAGCAAAATGAAGAGGAAGGAACTATTCATATATGCCACTCATTTCTTTACATTTATACCACCCGATTCTTATATATTTACATACCTAACACTATGACAATCCCTCCTAAGTTTGCGCCATTTAAATCACTCGCATAGTATATAGGGATCAAGTGGTATGTATGTAAATTTATAGCTGTTCTTTAGTGGATGTGCATAAGGGCTTAACTTACCTTATATCTACCACTTTAAATTTGATATGTGCCACTTTGGAAAGGTTTAGCATACTTCATGTGCCTCTTTAAGCGTGTTATGTGGAAGTTTTAGTACGTCTTATTTGTTCTAATGTTCGTCGCTTTTGGCTTGAAAGGTTTGATGTGCTTTGCATGTTTCCTTAAGTTCGAAAAACATTATTTGAGAAGTTAGCATGTATCGTTTACATCTCCTACATGTTGTGGCTATGAAGTCTTGCATATTGAAAGACAAAGATTTATTCATTATGTGCAATTTTCGGATTTGGAGATAGGCACATGTATAAATTCCAAGATTTGAACTCATGAGTGCTTGTTCTTCCTCTATTTCATCAAGCATTCATATGTATAACATCTAAACTTGGTTTCCACACATATCTCACTTCATTCCATGTATTTATGGTGCTTTGCATTGGTTTACATACACATGAAACAACTTGGGGAAGTATTTGCGATTTTCGGATTCAAACATGTCCCTTCATGAAACATCAAAATTTGAAGCTATGTATGCTTGCTTTTCATCTATTTCAACGTGTATTTAAATATACAACATCAAAGCTATAATTGCACACATGTCTCACCTCACTCCAAGCATAAAAGTATGCCTCACACGTAGGGATTTGAAGTTCTCTTTTTCATGCAAGCTGTCCTATGGTTTTGAGAGTTCTAGCATGCTTTATACATGCTTGGAATGGATGGAAATAGTGGTTGTCACATATACATATGCTTGCGACATCTCTTTTTATGCAAATTACAGGTGTGAAAAATTCATTTTTATGCCGTTATGCTGCCCGATTTTTCTTGGTTGGTTTTGTTCTTTTTCTACTTCATTTCTACTTCACTCCGTTTTACTTTCTTTACCCGTAGACTTTGTTTTATGTTTCCCTTTTCTTTGCCATTACTCGAATGTTCGGGAAGGGTTACACACCACCACCTTAGGGTTCTAGGTCACTTCACGAGCGTGGCGACACTTTTAGGTCTTTTCTTTAGGACGAGTGAGGATTGTCAGGGGTCCGGGGTGATTTACTTGAGTTGATTGATTTTGAGAACCAATTCACCTCGTTTTTTTGCAATTTTATGTTTGGTGAATTGTTTTCTCCTCTCTCCTTTCATTGATCCCTCGTCCATTGATTTTCTTCTTGCTTCTTGGTTCAATGTCCGCACCTACAGGGGACGTGTAGGTGTGCACATATAGCCCCTTTAGAGCTATATGTGGGGCCATCAAGCAAGGCCGTAAGTGCGGTGGGGACATCGATGAGATCGCAAAAAGAAAAATTACGAGAATCATGGAATGGGGCCGCCTGACTCAGAGACTCTGTAGAGAGTAGAGCAGGAATCACGGAACCTTTCGACCGTCCTTGGGGTTTCTACTATCGACAGTCTAATGTTCGTAGACCTAGTCCTATTAAGATAGTCAAGCCGTGGACTGAAATGTTTTAAAACAAAAAATACATATGTTTAAAATATACAAAATTACCTCAACTATTGCACAGCCTACTTACCTACAGTCTTGCTTGCATGAAAATCAAAAATGAAATGTGTGAAAATTTATAAAGGTCTACGGTTGGCTATTCGAGTCGGATTAGGACTGCTTTCTGCAGAAAGTTGGTCTAGTAGTCAACACTCAAGTCCGGACATTAGCACAGCTCTGAGTCCGAAACACCACCGTGCTTACGGGTCTTTCTTTCCAGAGGCCCATGGCTTTCTTACGGTTTCGCCGTGAGTTTAGCGGGCCATCTCGTGAGTTTCTTCCGGTGTTCTTTGCGGTTTTCTACGACTTTGTTTTGTTTTCGTTCGTGACCTTTTTCGGAGTTCTCTACGGACGTTCTTTTTCTTTCCTTCTCGATTTTCTGGTTTTCTCTCGTGATTTTGTTCGCTCCCCTATCGTCCTTCTTTTATTTTACTGTTGGGTTTTCGTACTTCACTACTTTCGTACGTACCGTAGTACTCCTGTCGAGCCATGTGTTTGCCCACTACTTGTACTCTTGCTTTTTTTCCTGCGCTAACGACTCTTCTGCAAGAAATATAAGAAAAATATGAAAATAATAAACAGTAACAATGTACTCCTGGATGAGCGAGAGCATACGGTACTCCCGCGATACGCTTTTACTTTCTTTATCGTTATACCGCTTTACTTTTCAAGCACATACTCCCGCTAGTCTAGCCTCGTTTACTTTCGCTTTATACCGTTACGCATGCCTTACTTTTCAACGATATACTCTTGCTAGTCTAGCCTCGCTTATTTTCAGTATACATACTTGCTTAGCATGTTTTCCTTGTTGTAGCATGTTATTCCTCGTTTAGCTCAAAGATAACCTCGCTTGTGATACTTGCTTCCCCGTTGTTTGCTATAGCATATTCCTCGCTTACTTGTTTTCCCGCTTTCTTTGCTACACTCATCATCGTCAGCACACACTCACCGTTGCAATAAAATGATAATAAAAATGAAATAAAATGATTTGCATGTTCACTTTAACTTAAGATTTAAGTTTAAACCGCAACTTTGCTACGACGGGAGCACGGAGCACGACTTCGAGGGCAAGACGGCCATCGTCAACACAGAAACTCCGTGTCGACATCAAGCAAAACTATTCTTTAGTTTAAACAATAAGCCATAGGATTCGAGGTAGTCCGCCTAGTGCGACATAAATCTTCACCTGTTCTTTTAGGCCTTTGTACAGCCTTGCTGTGCAATATAAGCCCTAACTCGCTTAGGTTTCCGAGGTTGTCGTCTGATACGACGTAAGCCCTCCTGTCTTTCAGGTAGTTTGCATAATCGGGACATTATGCAAACGTAATTCCTATAATTAATTGGCAGGATCGAAACATAAATAAATTCACTTCCGAAATTCAAAGCCTAACATTAAGATAGTCCGGGAAGTCATCGAAGTTCACTTCGGGTTCGTGACATCCCCTACTTCTCTTCCTTTGGACTCCCGAAATAAACTCGTTCCAAATTCGATCCATTCCCAATTGAAATTTTCAAAATCTAATTGTTTGAAAACCTTAAACTTCGAAATTCTCGAGAGCAAAACCACCGATCATTATCGAGAGTTTTCTCAAATGATTCCCGTCATTTAAGATGTAATTAACTATAAGGGCTCGCCCTTATAGGGAACTTTAAGAACCCGGATAATATAAACCCCGCTTAATTCATTTATATTAAGCGAGGGAACTTGTCGGCTTATAAAATTGGTTCGCGGACCAAACGGATGTCACAAATCTCCTAGTTTATTTAATCGAGCCCCATCATCAAGCAATGTGTCTATTCTTCGGGATAGATACACGGTTTGTGGTGCAGTGCTCGTTTGTATAAACTATTTGGGATGTGAGATCGGTTTGATTTCATATCTTAAGATTTTCAAATTTAAAATTATTTTCAAAAATCAAATACAACTTTTCAAATTATTTATTTAAATTAAATTAAAAATTCGCCGACAGAAGGTAACAGTCTTGTAGAGGTTAAATAGTGCCAAGCTTTAGATGCAACATTTAACTTGGAAGCAGGGAAGTCAATTATCTGTTTTTGACTTATTTTCCATTCCCCTCTTCTGTCTGTCAGAAAAGCAATCACTTCTTTCATATTCGCCTCTTGGGTATCAAAATTTTCATATTCACAAACAAATGGTTCCCAAGTTTAATAAAATGCATTGATACACTGAGGGGTGAATTCAACCATTTTCCTCTAACTAGCACATACTCAATCTCAGTCCAGGGCACATTTGCATAGAACTCTCTAACAACACCCATAACAGCATTCACAGTAAAATAAGAAAATTACTCCCAATTCTGCTCAGCAATTAACTGCTCAATTGATCCACCAGGATTATCAAAAGTTTGATCCTGAATACACTTCTTATTGTAAAGGTAAGAGTTAAAGAGAAATTGCGCTTTAACATTGACAAATCTTTCTTCATCAAAATCCAATTTTCTCTTCCCTTTACTCAACCTTGGAGCCATGTGGATTTCTAAAAATTGCAACAAAAATCTAATAAACTCCAAATCCATAATGTACTAAACTCCAAATACTATTCCAAACAAGTTAGAACAAATTTCATCATAGGAAATCTTAAATTTTCTTCAAAATTCTAAAATTCCAATCTAAGCAAATGTGAGAGATTCCTATGGTGAAAATAAAAAACTTTTAACTTAAAGTGAAGCTCTTACCAAGGGAAGTGTAGTTCCAGTCTCGAAAAGCTTTGAAATTACTTCAAATCTAAGATATAGCAAGCCCTAGGTCTTCAAAATCACGAAAATGGAGGAGGAAGACAAAAGCAATGGAAAAAACCGTGGGTCCCATGGTCAAAATCACGAAATAAAGGGTTTTTTGTCTATTTTTGTATTCGGGCGCCGGCGGCGCTCTATTTTTTTAAATAGGCCAAACTCTATGTATTTGGGCGCTGGCGGCGCCAATACAATAATTTTTTCATAATTTCAATCGTATTGTCCTCCACAATGACATTTAATACTTCATTAAGCATCTATTTCATCACACAAACATTAACTAACACAATTTTTACACAAACAACACAAAATATACTTCTACATATAAAATCCACATTACAACATAAACACTAACATGTTCATCAAATTAAATCAACGACCCTTAGATTTATAGTGTTGCAAGTACGCTATGATAAGCAAACACTAAAATCTAAGCACACACAACGAAATTAAGCATAGGAAATCTAAATGCAAACTACAAAGCAAAGCAAAGCAAATACTGAACACACCAAACATAATTAAGCAAAGTAAAGCAAACACACATCAAACATAAGCATAATCCAATAATCACTCCTCATCGGTCTTAAAACTCTCTTCCTCTCTGATATCTCCAATAGATTGCTGATGCATGAACAAATTGTAGAAGGGATGAAATGGGAATTCATCAGATGAATCCTCAGCAATCACAGCTTCTTCTTCATTAGATTAATCAGGCCCATCTCAATCCGACCAGTGTGATCAAATTGTTCCTTCATCCTCTAGTCTATATGATTAAATAAATCAGAAATATTATTGATGGCATTCATAACATTTTTTACCTCTTTTTCGAATTGCTTGATTCTCTTCAGTATCACTCTGGAACTTTCTGGAAAATAAGGCTGAATAGGTTGTGAAGTCTGAGTTGGTTGATCAGCAAGAAGATCCATATCACCTTCATTTCCTACTGTGTGGCAGTCATAAAGATTAGTTAGATCAATAGACATCCAGGGAAGAAGAATATTTTCCCAACTCTCATATTGAACTTGTGATTGACTACATAACATAAATATGGTGGAGAAGTGTCCAAGCCCATATTTAGATTCATGAACTATCAAACCCAAAATTAATTTCACAATTATATTTTCAATATCAATCGACCTTCCAGTTTGAATACAAAAATTTAAAATAGCACTTTCCTTAGTTACTTTACTAATTTTCAAAGTTGGAAATAACTTTACAGAAATAAAATAATGCCACTGCTTTGATACCAGATTTAAAGATGCAGACGGGAAACTAATATATCCATTTTATCTAACTTCCCAATCTTCCTTTTCATCCGTCAAATAATGATAAACATAATTCATATTATCGCTTATCACATTAAAATTTGAATAGTGGCAAATAGGTACATTCTCAATCATAAAGATATCATTAATTCTCGCAGGAGTGAATTGCACAAACCTAGCTCACACAAAGACAAATCCTTGGTTGATCCCATAAAGATTTGCATAGAATTCCTTCACAACCGGAACGTCTATGGCAGCAGTAGTGTAACATAACACTTGCCAACATATTTCCTTTATTATCTCTTCAACTATTATAGTAGGATTATCCATACCTCAATTAATAAAGCCTCTTTCCTTGATAATCATCCTCTTCATCATCACCTTGTTGAATAATTATTGCGCCTCGAAACTGATAAACTTCCGTCAGTTGAAAATGCAAGATTGAGGGGTTTCAATGGAGTAGGAATCCATGGGATGAGAATTGGGAAATGAAGTTTTCTTTTTTGGGAGTTTGGAAGTTTAAAATGGAGTTTAGGGAGTAATAATGAAGAAAATCACGCTCAAAACTGCCAAAAATTGCATTTTGAAACTCCAAAAACTGTCAACAAGTTTTGGGCGCCGGCGGCGCTCAAACCCAAAGTTATGCAGACTTCTTTGTAATTGGGCATTGGTGGTGCCCATTCTGGCGCCGGCGGTGCCAGTGGTAAAAAATCTCACCGAACTTCGTTTGGCCTGAAATATTCCAATATCTCAATTTGATCCAATATTTATCAATTTTAAAAAGTATTTAGGAGTGATTAGGATTCCAAAATAACTATCTAAAAGCACAACTACAACAAACAAACAAACACACCACGAAGATACATATGGGTTGCCTCTCATAAAGTGCTTGGTTTAACGTCGTCAGCCCGACAAACCATTCAGTTAATTGAGATGAGTCAGCATTAAAATCTCTCTGAAGTAGGGTTGAAACTCGTCAAAGTAAGGCTTTAATCGATGCACATTAACCTTAGAAACCTTTCCAGTATTAGGATCCTCCATATCAACAGCTCCAAAAGAATGAACTTTTACAACTGTAAAAGGACCCAACCATCTAGGCTTGAGCTTTCCAGGAAATAATTTAAATCCTGTGTTGTATAACAAAACTTTTTGTCCATATTCCAATTTCTTTTTCAATATCTTCCGATCATGCCACAATTTCATTCTCTCTTTATAGATTCTGTCATTGTGATAAGATGCATTTCTAATTTCTTCCAATTCATTCAATTGCATAAATCTCTTCTCTCCAGCATTTTTCAAACTAAAATTCAACTCTTTTATCACCCAATATGCTTTATGCTCCAATTCAACCGGTAAATAGCAAGTCTTATGAAACACTAGTCTATAAGAAAACATTCTAATAGGGGTCTTAAAAGCAGTTCTATACCTGTAATGTTGACTTGTGTTGCTAAATTTTTTCTGAAAATCTAACCACTATATTCTTTTGGATGAAAATTTTAGTCTCTTACAATTGAAAAATACATTGCCTAGAGTTATATTTTATGTAGTAAAAGGATTACTTGAGGACAAGTAATAGTTTAAGTTTGGTGGATTTTGATGCACCAAAATATATACTCTTTTAGCTATATATTTTTACCTACTTTTGGTGATATTGCACTTTAAAGGAATGTATTTTTCATGATTTGTTGTAGGTATGATGATTATAGGTGATTGGAGCTAAAAGATGCGAAAAGGAATGAATTTGGAGCAAATGGAACAATTTGGAGGAAAACAGTTTTGACACCGCCGGCGCCAGAATGGGCACCGCCGACGCCCTATTCCAGAGAGTTCAAATTTATTGGCACGATAGGGCGCCGCCGGTGCCACTATCGGGCGCCACCGGCACCCTATGTCGGTTCACTTCGAATTCAAAAGTTTTGGCAGATTTTTGAAGAGGTGCTTGAAGAAACTCTTAGGGAATTTGTTCCTAACATTAAATTAAGTGTCCAAGATGAAAATAGGGAGGAGGAAGAGAAGAGAATTGCTGTAGAGAGTGTGAGGAAAGTGTAAGAGAGAGTTAGGGTTTGTGATTTTAAGAAAGATTTTTCTCTAAGGAGGGGAGAAGAGGGAGTAAAGTAAGAGATTACTTCTTCATCTTTGTTCCAAAGGGAGAAATCAAGTGTTGCAAGGAAGAGAAAAGGAATCAAGGGGACTTTGAAGAGTTTTCTTAGGGAAGAGAAAGAGATAAGTTGTATTTACTTTTGTGGTTTATATGACTCTTCTTTTATATATAAAATCCATGTGTTTTTATATCTTCTCCATGAATTGTGAGTAGTTTCCCTTGCCTTTCTTCTTTCATGAAGTAGTGATGTTGTGATGATGTGGAATTGATGTACCCTTGAAGTATTATAAAGTTGATGTTTCTTTCATTTAGAACTTAATTTACTTTTCAATCAGGAAAATTGAATTGTTAAAACATGTTGAGGAATATTAATTCCAAAAGAATTGAATATTCTACAACAAGAATGAAGAAGTCATTTCATGTCCGTGAATGAATTGCGTAGTTCATGGGGATTAAGTGCAAATAAATAGGGAAATGAGTTTTGATGGACTTTAAATTTGAGGTTTCATGGTGACAGAATGGGACCGCCAATTTGGTCTTAAGATTGGTAACTGAAGCCTATGGTTAGCCTTCGTGTGAAGGGTGAGTGGGAGCTCCGTAGTGAGAGCCGATATCCTCCCTAGCTCTAGCCTACGTACTTAGTGACTAAACTTAAGATATGTCAATGTTATTTACATGCTTAGAAGAGGGGGTACTCTTTTAAGGGTAAAGAAGTAAATATGCTCCTATTCGGCACAATACAGTATAATTAACATTCTTCATCATCCACACATCATGATCTTTATGCAGAAGAAAGACACTTTTTCATATAGAAGTATCTTATAAATCACATAAGTTAGTGCGTGTGTTAGTTAAGAGTTTAGTACGTAGAAGTAATCGTAGTAATTTTATTATCGAACTTTGCATTAACTAGTTGTAGTACACTTAAGCAATTGTTACATTTGGTATTGGATTTTAGTGCTATATTATCTGATTTAAAGAACGTTCACTTCCCTGTGGGATCAATAACTAGGACTCTATTAGAGCCCTGTATTACTTAATACGATACATATACTTGCATTGAAAGTGTGACTTTATTAAACCATTATAAATATATAAATCTAAATTCATAAAGTCTTGCATTTTTAAGTATATAAAGTCGCCGCATCAAGTTTTTGGCACCGTTGCCGGGGAGGTAGATAAACTGTACTTATTTATAGATATTGTAGTAACTGAAAACCTTTACTTTGTAGTATATTTGTGTGCTTATTTACTTAGTTGTGTGATTTTATATGCGTAGTAGTGGATCTGTAGGTTTGATACCTTACGATTCAAAGTTAGAGCGTACTATTAGAAAAATTAGAAAACAACAAAAACAAACTGAAAATTACTGTGAAATGGCGAATAATCAAGAGAATCAGATTATTAATGTTGGAAATTTGTGAAGACCTTTAAGAGATTATGCTAACCCAACAGCAGATGAAATTCATGTAACTATTCAAAATCCTGATGTTGCTGCTAATTCGTTTGAACTTAAACCTGTTATTATCCAAATGGTACAAAATAATCAATTCGGAGGAACACCTAATGAAGACCCAAATTTACATCTCGCTAGTTTTTTAGAACTCGTGTGCTACTTTTATGTATGACGGAGTGTCGAATGATGCCGTCGTACTTAGACTTTTCCTTTTTCCTTAAGGGATAAAGCTAAGGCGTGGCTAAAATCGTTAAGACTCGGATCTATTCAAACTCGGGAGAACTTTCTCAAAAGTTTCTATCAAAATATTTCCCTCCATCAAAAACTACTAAATCGAGAAATGATATCACATCTTTTGGTCGACTTGAAGGAGAGTAAATATATGAAGATCGGGAGAGGTTTAAAGATCTTCTTAGGAAGTGTCCACATCATGCTTTCATAGATTAGGTTAATAATTCAAACTTTTTATAACAGATTAGTGGGATCATTAAGATCCATTATTGATGCTGCTATTGGTGGATCATTAATGTCAAAACCTTTTGATGAAGCATATTCATTAATTGAAGAGATAACTACTAATAATTTTCAATGGCCCTCTGAACGGGTAAATCCTAAGAGAGTAGCTAGTGTTCACGATTCTGATATGATGACTATGATAGTTTCTCAAATAACAGCACTTTCTAAGAAAATAAATCAATATGGAATGAATTATTCTCAACCACACCCAGTGTTAGAGGAAAATTCATTTGGGCAAATAACGTAATCTCAAACACCTTATGAAACTTTAAACGCAATTAATAGAACTAATAACCCTTATTCGAATTATTATAACTCTGGTTGGAAGAATCACCCAAATTTCAATTGGAATAATAGTAATGCTAATGTGAACCTACAATGGGGACACAATTCTATGAACCCAATTGGAAATTCAAACAACCAAGGAAATACTAACTTTAGACCATCTTATCCTCTTGGATTTAATAATAACCCATAGATTAAGGATAAGAAGTTGTCTTCAGATGAAATGATTTTGAATATGGGTAATCAATTACAAATTCAAGTTGTTGCGATAAAAAATATTGAAAATCAATTGGGACATATTTTCACTGCGCTTAATAATAGACCTTCGGGAACGCTTCCTAGTAATGTGGAGATCAATCCAAAAGATCAAAACAAGGAGCAACTTAAGGCTATTCAATTAAGAAGTGAAAAAGAATTAGAAACTAGAGTGCATAAAGAAGTTGAAGAAGAGATGGAGAAGGTGAATATTGAAAAAGGTTCAAATAAGATTTATGCAGATATCGAATATCCTCTTGAATCTATGAAGATTACTGTTGAAAAACCACCTCCTCCATTTCCTCAAAGATTGAAGCGTAAAAATAGGGATAATAGATTTGGAAAATTTTTGGAAATCCTTAAGAATTTAACAATAAATATACCTTTTGTTGAAGCATTAGAACAAATGCCTGATTATGTGAAATTTATGAAGGATATTCTTAAAAAGAAGAGAAAGTTCACGGATCATGAGACTGTTGCACTTAGCGGATAGTGTAGTGCAATAATTCAAGAAAACTTCCTGAAAAACTTAATGATCCGGTAGTTTCACTATCCCGTGTGCTATAGGTGAAAAGTTTTTTGGAAGAGCCTTATGTGATCTGGGAGCTAGTATTAACCTTATGCCTTTATCAACTTTCAAAAGATTAGGAATTGGAGAAATTTCTCCTACATCTGTAACTCTTCAATTAGCTGATCGTTCTATTACTTATCCTAAGGGAGTGGTAGAAGATGTGTTAGTGAAAGTGGATAAATTTATCTTTCCTGTGGATTTTACTGTGCTTAATATGGAGGAAGATAAAGATATTCCAATTATTTTAAGAAGACCATTCCTAGCTACTAGAAGAGCGGTAATTGATGTTCAAAAAGGGGAATTAACTATGAGAGTTAATGATCAAGAGGTGACCTTTAATATTTTGAAATCTATGAAGTATCCCTCGGTTGTAAAAGATAATGAATGTTTTAGGATGGAAGTCTGCAAATATTTGAGAAATGATTATTTTAAAGAGATGTTTGAAAAGAATATGGAGTATGAAGATATAATAAGATGAAACCGAAAATGAAACGATTCGGATAATGAGAAGAATAAGGAATTGGAGTATATTCAAGAGAAATTTGAAGTGTTAGATACCATGGAAGGTGAAGATAAAAGTCTAATTTCATCTATTGATAAACCTCCTGAACTTGAGATGAAAATTCTCCTTAAGCATTTAAAGTATATGTTCTTAGGAGAATCATCTACCCTACCAATTATTATATCTTCGGAGTTAACTGAATATCAAGAACAAAAATTATCGGAAATCTTAAAAGATACAGAAAAGCTTTTGGATGGACTTCGCGTATATCAAAGGAATCAGTCCTTCTATCTGTATGCATAGAATTTTATTAAATGAAGAACATAAACCTAAAATTGATCCATAAAGGAGATTAAATCCTATAATGAAAGAAGTAGTTAAGAAGGAAATTTTAAAATGGCTAGATGCTGGAATTATTTATCCTATTTCGGATAGTTCTTAGGTAAGTCCAATTCATTAGTGTACCGAAGAAAGGTGGAGTGACTGTGGAAGTGGATGAAAAGAATGAAATTTTACCTACTAGACAAGTTAATGGATGGCGAATTTGTATCGATTATAAAAACTTAATGCCGCCACCCGAAAAGACCACTTTCCTCTTCCTTTTCTCGATCAAATGTTGGATAGACTTGCTGGACACAAGTACTATTACTTTTTGGATGGATATACTGGTTATCATCAAATACCTATTGCTCCTGAGGATCATGAAAAGACAACGTTTACTAGCCCCTATGGAACATTTGCTTTTTGAAAAATGTCTTTTGATCGTGTAATGCACCTGCAACTTTTCAAAGATGTATGATGTCTATCTTCAATAGTATGATAGATAATGGAATAGAAGTTTTCATGGATGATTTTTCTGTGTTTGGAACTTCATTTGATATTTGTTTAGAAAACTTGACAAAAGTTTTGTAACTTTGAAAAAAAAATAAATTTAGTTCTGAACTGGGAAAAATGTTAATTCATGGTTGCAGGAGGAATAGTGCTTGGGCATAAAATTTCTAAATTTGGTATGGAGGTTGATCCTGCTAAAAATCGAGTAATTGAGAGATTACCACCACCCAATACTGTGAAAGAGGTGTGGAGTTTCTTAGGACATGCTGGATTTTATAGGAGTTATATTAAAGATTTTTCTAAAATTACTAAACCCTTGTGCCAACTTCTAGAAAATGATAGGAAGTTTGATTTTAATGAAGATTGTTTGTGGGCATTTGAATTACTTAAAGAAAAATTAATCGCTGCTCCTATAATCGTTTCACTTGATTGGGAGAAACCCTTTGAATTGATGTGTGATGCTAGTGATTATGCTATTGGAGTTGCGTTGGGGCAAAGATATGATAAAACTTTCAAAGTTATTTAATATGCTAGTAGAACTCTTAATGATGCTCAAATTAATTATACCACTACTGAAAGGGAATTATTAGCTATAGTATTTGCTTTTGAGAAGTTTAGACCTTATTTAATTATAACTAAAAGTATAGTGCATACTGATCACTCAGCTATCAAGTATCTAATGGAAAAGAAGGATGCTAAACCTAGATTAATTAGATGGATACTCATTTTGCAAGAATTTGATTTTGAAATAGTTGATAGGAAAGGATCTGATAATCAAATTGCTGATCATTTATCAAGAATAGAATATGATAAATTGTTCGAATTTGAGAAGGAAGTTACGTAAACTTTTCCTGATGAACAATTGTATATTCTTATGGAAAAGAATTTGCCTTGGTATGTTGATATTGTGAATTATATTGTTAGTGACATTATACCATCGAATTTAACAAGGCAACAACAAAAAAATTTAAATATGATGCTAAATTTTATTTTTGGGATGAGCCCTATTTATATAAACAGTGTAAGGATATGATTATTAGAAGATGTGTACCATATGAAGAAATTAATCCAATCATTCAAAGATGTCATGATTCTGAATTTGAAGGTCATTTTGGTGTTGATAAAACGACATATAAGATTTTACAATCTGGATTTTATCGTCAACTCTTTTTCGTGATGTTTATAAATATGTTAAATTTTGTGATCGATCTCAAAGAGTAGTAATATTTCTAGAAGAAACGAAATTCCTCTCGAATTATAATTTGGAAGTCGAAATCATCGATGTATGGGGATTAGATTTTGTGGGACCATTTACACCTTCATTCGGAAATTTATATATATTGGTCGTTGTAGATTATGTTTCGAAATGGATCAAGTCCGTTGTTTACCAAGATGTGATGCTCGGAGTGTTTCATAATTTTTAAAGAAAAATATATTTACAAGATATGGAATGCCGAGAGTAATTATAACTAATGGTGAATCCGATTTCAGAAATAATTAAATTAAGAGATTAATTGAAAAGTATAACATTATTCATAGGATCTCTACTGCTTATCATCCCCAGACTAGTGGTTTAGTGAAAGTATCTAATATAGAAATTAAAAGAATTTTAGAGAAAACAAGCGGATATTCATAAATTAGATCGGTCTCGCTGGATTAGATACCACATTATGGGCTTATATGACAGCTTTTAAGACCCCTATTGGAATGCCTCCTTATAGATTAGTATTTAGCAAAACTTGCCATTTGCCAGTTGAATTGGAGCATAAAGCATATTGGGCGATTAAGGAGTTGAATTTTAATTTGAAAAATGCGGGAGAGATAAGATTTATGCATTTGAATGAGTTGGAAGAAATCAGAAATGAATCATATCATAATGATAGAATTTATAAAGAGAAAATGAAATTTTGGCATGATCTGAAGATATTGAAAAAACGATTTGAACCTGGACAAAGAGTTTTATTATATAACACGACATTGAAATTATTTCCTGGGAAACTTAAGTCCAGTATGGATAGGACCTTTTATCAGAAGTGAAAGTTCGGCCTTTCTGAGTCGTCGATATCGAGGATCCTAAAACCGGAAATATTTTCAAGGTTAATTGGCATCGTTTAAAACCGTACTTTCGAAGGGTTTTCCCCCGATTTCAAATAGATTTTATTGCTAAGTCATCCCGATTAATCGAATGGTTTGTCGGCTAACGACGTTAAACTAAGCGCTTTATAGGAGGTAACCCATATGTTTGTTTGTGTGTTGTATTTGCTTGCTTATAGTTGTTTGTGCTTTTAGTTTGATATTTAAGAATCCTAATTACCCCTAAATAAGTTAAAAATTAAAAATATATTGGATCGAATTGAGGAAACGAAGTATTTCAAGCCAAACGAAGTTCGGTGAAAATTTTTGTCACTGGAGCCGCCTGCGCCAGAATGGGCGCCGCCGGCGCCCTATTATTTTATACCAGCGAAATTTCTAGTTTGAGCACCGCTGGCGCTCAAATTCTGGGTGATGGTTTTTAAATTATAAAATGCGGATTTTGGCAGTTTTAAGTAGGATCTTTTTCCTTAAAACACCCAAAAACTCCATTTTAAACTCATAACCACCAGAAGAACGAAAACTACCTTTCCCAATTCGCATCCCATGGATTCCCACTTCATTGAACTCCCTAGATCTTGCATCTACAACCGACGGAAGTTCATTAGTTTCGAGGCGCAAGTTCTATTCCATAAAGTGATGATGAAAAGAAGGATTATAAAGGAAAGAGGCTTTGTGAATCGAGATTTGGAGAGTCCGACGACAAGAGTTGAAGAGATAGTGAAGCAAAGATGTTGGGAAGTGTTTTGCTACACTACCGCCGCAGTGGTTGTTCCGATCGTGAAGGAATTTTATGCAAATCTGAATGGGATCAACCAAGGTTGTGTTTTTATGCGAGGATGGTATGTACCATTCACTCCTGCAAGGATTAATGATCTCTTCATGATAGAAAGTGTACATATTTGTCATTACGCAAATTTCAATGCTAAGAGCAACGATATGAATGAAATATATCGTTATTTGACGGATGAGAATGAAGAATGGGAAGTAAGGGATAATGTATATGTCAGTTTCTCTTCTTCATCCTTGAATCCAGTATCAAAGCAGTGACATTACTTTATTTCGGCAAAATTAAGTCCTATTATGAAGATAAGTAAGGTGACGAAGGAAAGTACCATTCTGAATTTTTGAATACAAACTGGAAGGCCGGTGGATATTGGATCAATCATTATCAAATCTGTTTCTGGGATTGATTGTGCATGGATCTAAATATGGGCTTGGACACCCGTCCACCATATTTCTGTTATGTATTCAATCACAGGTGCCATATGAAAGTTGGAAGAAAGTTCTTCTACCCTGGAGACCTATTGATCCCAATGATCTTTATGACTACAGAACAGTTGGTGATGAAGGAGACATGGTTTTTCTTGTTGATCAGCCCACTGAGAGTTCACAACCTATTCAGCCTTACTATTCTGAAAGTTAGAGGATGATATTGAATAAGTTCAATAAGTTGGAAAATGAGGTACAAAATGTTAAGAATGCTTTCAATAATATTTTTGATTTACTTGATCACATTGATTGAAGGATGAAAGAGCAATTTGATCATACTGGTCGAATTAAGTTGTGTCTGATTAATCTATTGAAGAAGAATGCTGTAGTGGCTGAAGATTCATCTGAGGAATTCCCATATCGTCCATTCTACAATCTGTTCGTTCATCGTCAATCAATGGGAGATTTTAGAGAGGATGAGACTTCCGAGATTGATGAGGAGTAATTAGTGGATTCTGTATGCTGCTTTATTATGTTTAAGTGTTTGCTTTGATTACAATGTTGTTTGTTTTACTTTGCTTTAGTAGGTGTGCTTAGACTTTGCTTTGATTTCTTGTGTGTACTTAGGACTTAGTGTTTGCTTATCGTAGTGTACTTGCAACACTAAGGATCTAAGGAATGTTGCTTTTAGTTTGACGAACTTATGTGTGTAATCGTTGTATCATGGATTTTATATATAAAAGTGATGTGATGTGTTGTTTGTGATGTGATGTTGTTTAATGTACTATGAGATGAAATACATGCTTATTGATGTGCTAAATAGGAATGTGGAGGTTGAAACGATTGAATTTGCAAAGAAAATTTTTGAACCCAATAGAATTTTGGACTGGCGCCGCCGGCGCCCCAAATACTGAAAAAAGCCTGGAACCCTTAAAAATTCATGAAAACCGCCTGGGATCCATTTTTTCCGCCATTTCTTTCATCTCCTACCTCCATATTTGCAGTTTTAAGCTTTAGGGCTTGTTAGATCTCGAAATAGAAAAGATTTCAAGGATTTTTGAAGCCGGATCTGCACTTCTCTTAGTAAGAGCATTACTTTAAACTATAATTTTTAGATTTTCACCTTGTGAAACTCTCACATTGATTAGATGTTATTTTTGGATATTTTTGAGAAAAAGTGAGATTTCATATAGTAGAAATTGTTCTTACTTGTTTAGATTAATGTATGGAGTTAATACATTGTGGATTTGAGATTTATTGGTAAATTTTTGCAATATTTAGAAATCCACTTGGCTCCTAGATTGAGTAAGGGGAAGCTAAAATTTGATTGGGATGATGAAAGATTTGTTAATATTAAAGCTTAATTTCGCTTCAACTCTCAATTACAAAACAAGAAGTGTATTCAGGATCGAGCGTTTGAGAATCCAGGGGGATCTGTGGAACAATTGATTTCTGAGCGGAATTGGGAGCTTTTATGTTACTTTTCTGCTAATGCTGTTTTGGGAGTACTAAGAGAATTTTATTCTAACTTGCTTTGGTCTGAGACCGAATATGTGCTAGTCCGAGGAAAACTGTTTGAGTTCACCCCACAACGTATCAATGCATTTTATCAAATTTGGGAACCTTTTGTTTGTGAAATTTGAAACTTTTAATACTAGTGAGGGGAATTTGATGAATGTAATCACATATCAGACCGATGGAAGAGGGGAGTGGAAGATGAATCAGAGACAGATGATTAACTTCCCTGCTTCTAATTTGAATGTTTCTTCTAAAGTGTGGCATTATTTCATTTCCGCAAGACTATTACCTTCTTATCATCACAGTGAAGTTACTAGGGAACGAGCTATGTTGAATTATTGTATCCAGAATATGAAGAAGATTAATATTGGAGCCATTATTTTTAAGAGCATTCACTCTATTGCCAAAGGAGAAACCATTGGTGGATTAGGGCATCCTGCCCTGATTCAAGCACTTTGTGTTCAGTCTGGAGTGGAGTATAGTAGTTCTGAGGAAGTGGCAATACCTTTAAGGCCGATCACAAAGACCATTATCCGTACTTATGAAGTTCATTTGGGTGCAAGAGAGGAGAGTAGGAGTACTGATATTCTTACTACGAGCTATGATGTTCCATCTACTTCTGAGCCCCCGACACTATCTGATATCATGCAGCAGTTAAGATTGCAGAGTGATAGTATGGATAGGATGCATCATAGGATGGATGCATTTGAGGCCCGGAGTGATGTGAATGAAGACTTTTTACAGAGAAGAGTTGAGTTTGATATGACTAATTATGATGCTCAGATCAGATTTATGAGAGGGGAGTCCGATGTGACATTTCTTACTTGTCCTAGTTATACACCATACAGGCCTGGACCTTCTGACCCTACTGCTGATCCTGGTGATGGAGACTGGTAGATAGTTTGTTTGTTTTATTTATGTTGTTTTTAGTCTGTTGTGATGTATCAATGTGATGTAGTGGATACTTACTTTTTATGTAATGTGTAATCCTGTGTTGTACTGTGTGATGTAGTGTCATTTACTTTTCATGTTGAACTGTTAGTTGTAATGTTATGAGTGTGATAGTTTGCTTCATGTTATAGTGTTCTGTTGGATATTTAGTTGTTTAATGTTAATTTCTCTTTACCCATGCAAATATTTAAATTATTATATCACTGCTACTAATTGTTTCATGCTTGCTAGCTGTAAATTTTGATTAATACCAGATAGATTATGAAGATTTCAAGATCCCAGCACAGAAAGGTTAGTTTTCTTTTACTCTCAACCATTTTAAATTTATTGAAAAATGTAAGTTTGGGGAGGGTAGAGAAATGCTAAACTTTTATTTGTTCTCAATTATTATATTTTCAAAAAATTATTAGCATAACTTTTGACAGTTGAACTCATTATAAGGCAACTAAAACTTTTAATTTCAGTTGAATATTATAGGAGGAAAGGATGAAATTTTTTTTAGTGATAAAGGTTAATTTTATAGAAGTAAGATATTTGGTATGAAAGGATTTGATTATAGTCAACTATTTAAAGTAAATAAAACTGTATTTTTGAAATGTCAAGGGATTTAAAGTATTGTGTTTTAAGAAGAGATTGTAACTTTATGATGAATAATAAAGCTTGTATTTAACTATAAAGTAAAGAGGTGACTTAAGTTTGAACTTTATAAAGAGGAGAGTGAAGTTCAAAATCATTAAAAGCTATCCAGATATAGTAATCCTAATAAAAAAAAGAAAAAGAAAAGAAAAGGAAAATATTTATGAGGAGAAGCTTGAGGAGATGCCTAATCGAAAATTGGCTTCACTTGAATCACTTTAAAGGGAGAGCTTTATTTCATTTCTGAATTTATATTTAAAGTACTAGCCTACATTCTAATAAAGTTTACATGAACTCCTTTTTCACATAGTCTTTTAAAGTACTCTTAATGTAACAAATTATAGTTCATCTTGAAATAAATAGAAGACTAGAATTCTTAGACTTAAATATTGAATATTCTTATACCTGTAATGTTAACCTGAGTTACTAAACTTATTCTGAAAATCTCACCACTATATTCTTTTGGATGAAAATTTTAGTCTCTTACAATTGAAAAATACATTGCCTAAGTTTATATTTTATGTAGTAAAAGGATTACTTGAGGACAAGTAATAGTTTAAGTTTGGGGGATTTTGATGCACCAAAAATATATACTTTTTTAGCTATATGTTTTTACCTATTTTTAGTGATATTGCACTTTAAAGGAAGGTATTTTTCATGATTCGTTGCAGGTATGATGATTATAGGTTATTGGAGCAAAAAGATGCAAAAAGGAATGAATTTGGAGCAAAATGGAGCAATTTGGAGGAAAAAAGTTCTGGCGCCGCCGGCGCCTTATTCCAGAGAGTTCAAATTTTTTGGCACGATCGGGCGCCGCTGACGCCCTATGTCGTTTCACATCGAATTCAAAAGTTTTGGTGGATTTTTGAAGAGGTGCTTGAAGAAACTCTTGGTGAATTCGTTCATAACATTAAATTAAGTGTCCAAGATGAAAATTGGGAGGAGGAAGAGAAGAGAATTACTGTAGAGAGTGTGAGGAAAGTGTAAGATAGAGTTAGGTTTTGTGATTTTAAGAGAGATTTTTCTCTAAGAAGGGGAGAAGAGGGAGTAAAGTGAGAGATTGCTTCTCCATCTTTGTTCCAAAGGGAGAAATCAAGTGTTGCAAGGAAGAGAAAAGGAATCAAGGGGACTTTGAAGAATTTTCTTAGGGAAGAGAAAGTGATAAGTTGTATTTACTTTTGTGGTATGTATGACTCTTCTTTTATATATAAAATCCATGTGTTTTTATATCTTCTCCATGAATTGTGAGTAGTTTCTCTTGCCTTTCTTCTTGCATGAAGTAGTGATGATGTGATGATATGGAATTGATGTGCCCTTAATGTATTATAAAGTTGTGATGTTTCTTTCATTTAGAACTTAATTTACTTTTCAATCCGGCCAATTTAATTGTTAAAACATGTTGAGGAATATTAATTTCAAAAGAATTGAATATTCTACAACAAGAATGAAGAAATCATTTAATGTCCGTGAATGAATTGGGTAGTTCATGGGGATTAAGTGCAAATAAATAAGGAAATGAGTTTTGATGGAATTTAAATTAGATTTTTCATGGTGACAGAATGAGACCCTCAATTTGGTCTTAAGATTGGTAACTAAAGCCTATGGTTAGCCTTCGGGTGAAGGGTGAGTGGGAGCTCCGTAGTGAGAGCCGGTATCCTCCCAGCCTAGGCTTAGACTTAGTGACTAAACTTAAGATATGACAATGTTCTTTACATGCTTAGAAGAGGGGGTACACTTTTAAGGGTAAAGAATCAAATATGCTCCTATTTGGCACAATACAGATAATTAACATTCTTCATCATCCACAAATCATGATCTTTATGGAGGAAGAAAAACACTTTTTCATATAGAAGTATCTTATAAATCACATAAGTTAGTGCGTGTGTTAGTTAAGAGTTTAATACGTAGAAGTAATTGTAGTAATTTTATTATTGAACTTTGCATTACCTAGTTGTAGTAAACTTAAGCAATTGTTACATTTGGTATTGGATTTTAGTGCTATATTATCTGATTTAAAGAACTTTCGCCTCTCTGTGGGATTGATAACCAGGACTCTATTAGAGCCCTGTATTACTTGATACAATACGTATACTTGCGTTGAAAGTGTGACTTTGTTAAACCATTATAAATATATAAATCTAAATTCATAAAGTGTTGCATTTTTAAGTATATAAAGTCGCCACATCAATTGCCATAACTTATGAACTCAAATTTATATATTTAATATTGATTTTATAAAGTCCAAACATTCAACACAAGTATACATATCGTATCAAGTAATATAGGGATCTAATGGAGTCCTTGTTATCAATCCCACAGGGAAGGCACGCTTGTTACAATAAATAACGTAATATTGAAATCCAATATGCAATTTGCAATCAAAGTTTAAGTTTACTTCTACTAACAAGATGCAAAAAACAGTAACAATTAAGTAAACTATAATTACTTCTAATATCTTTAAAACAGATTTAACTAACAGACACACACTAAGCTATGTATTTGAAAGGTTTTGATATATAAGAAAAGTATCTTTCCTCTTGCAAGGAGTATATGATGTGTGAATGATATGGAATGATTATTTATTATATTGTGTCAAATAGAAGCATAAATATTTCTTTACCCTCAAAAGACTACCCCCTCTTCCAAGGATGAAAAGAACATTGACACATCTTAAGTTTAGTCACTAAATCTAAGGCTAGGCTGGGAGGATACTGGCTGTCACTACGGAGCTCCCACTCACCCTTCACCTGAAGGTTAACCTTCAAGTTTAGTTACTAATCTTAGGACCAAATTGGGGATCTCAGCCTGTCACCTTGAAACCTCCAATTTGAAGTCCATCAAAACACATTTCTCTATTTATTTGCACTCAATTCCCAAGAACTGCACGATTCGTCCATGGAAATTGAATGGATTATTCATTATTGTTCTAGGACACTAAATCCTTTCAGAGTTAATGTTCAACAACATATTTTAACAATTCAATTAGCCAAATCGAAAAGTAAATTAAGTTCAAAATGAAAAATCATCATAATTTCTTCATTACTTTAAAAGCACTTCAAATCCACATCATCACATCATCACATCTATATGTAAGATGAAAGACAAAGGAGACTACTCAGAATTCATAAAGAAGACACAATAAAACATGGATTTTATATATAAAAGAAAAGTCATACAAACCACAAAAGCAAATAGAACTTATCTCTCTCTCTCTCTTTCCCAATGCGAATCCCTTGAAGTTCTTTTCTCTCTTCTTAGAATGGAAAGAAAGAAGCAATCTCTCACTTTACTCCTTCTCCTTCACTCCTTAGAGAAGAATCCCTCTCAAATTCTCACTTCTACACTCACTCTTCTAAACCCTAACACTCAACACACATTCTCCCTCTCTAAAACCACACTAGAACTTCAGAACACTCTCCATTTTTCGTCCAAAAATAGTTACTTATAAGTTAGAAATGAAATCCCAAGAGTTTCCTTAAGCATCCTGATACACCTAAAATATATAGTATTTTTATGCACATTTTTATACCTATTTTTAATGATATTGCACTTTAATGGAAGGTATTTTGTGTTTTTATTGTAGGTATGATGAAAATGGATGGTCATGATGAAAGGAGCAAAATTGGATCAAATTTGGAGCAAAAAAATGAAAAATAAAAAATTTGGCACTGGCGGCTAAGCGCCGTAGGGTCGGCGCTTAGCCGGAACAGTTAAAAATCGAGATTCAAATGGATTTGGCGCCAATTTCAAAGGGGATGAGATGCAACTCTTGGTGGTAATGTTCATAACTTCCTTTGGGGGGCAAGTTTGAATGAAGGGGTGCATTCCTTGGTAGATACATCGAATCTGGACACGTTTTAAAGAGACACCAAGGCACCTTTTGGTTTACTATTTAAAGAGAGTCTTAGGAAAGATTTAGAGGAGGCAATTTGAGGAGACTCTTCCATTGCATTTTGAAGAGTACTTCCATTGTTCTTCCACTGCATTTTAAAAGTTTTTATTTAGAGTAGGAGTAGAGAATAAAAAGGAGAAAAGGGTCGGAGTGAAGTATTCTTCTTCCCACTTCTTTTCTTTCTTTTAGTTTAGTTTTTATTGAAGTCTGAAGTCTGTATTCTGAGTCAACGGAGTTGGGAGACTTGCTCTGAGAAGTAGTTTAGCGAAGAGTCAAAGTTTCAAAGGAACTTCCTTAGTCTTGTGGAGAGGATTTTCAGATAAGTGTTTACTTTTATGTAGTTTATTAATACTTATTTTCGTTTATTATTTTTCTTATCGTTGTTTTTAATTTCAAATCAATGTGTTTTTATATTTTCTCAATGCATTCTGAGGAGTTTACTTTATCTTTTTCTTTCTTAAATGGAGAAGTAATTAATTTAAAAAGAATTGTTGTATAAAGTATAAGTGTTTAAAAGTTTGAAGAAGTTGTGAAGATTGATTCTAAAAACTTTGTTTACTTCTTAATTTGGCCTGTTAAGTTGTAAAATTTATTGAGATTATGTAAAATCCAATGCGGTATTGTCTCATAAAATTTAGTAAGAATCACATGAAATTATATGGGTGAGAACTGTAGTCCATATAATTGAATGTAACATTAGAAGATATTTTTATAAAAGGGAGTAAAATTAGAGGATTTTAGAGTGACAGGCTAAAACCCCCTAATTTGGTTTGAAGTTTTGAGTTTTGTTCGAGAAGTTAGCCCCTAGGTGGTGGGAATCGAGGGAACTCTAGAGTGAGAGACTGGTATCTTCCCTGCCTAACCATGTTCAAAATAATATAAAATTCAAATTAACCTATGTTCTTTATAGAACCAAGTAAAGGTAAAGAACACATTTGCTTCTATCCGTCACAACAAAAATTTGAATACTTCCACAACAATACTTTAAGAATTATTACTACTTCATGAAAGGAAAGAAAAAGATATTCTAGTTAATAGTATTTTACATCCAGTGTTATGAGTTTTTGTAATTTTAATTTCTTGCTATGCATTTTTATTAAGAAAATTTCAAAAGACATATCAACCTTCAAAACTTTTCAAAATCAAGACATACTTTTTCGAGAACAATTAAAGAAAATAAAAAGTTAATTTCTCTGATTCCTTTAAAGATTTCACATTTTCCCTATGGGTTCGATATCTCGGGGCTTAATCAGAAAATCCTATATTACTTGATAAACGATACGTATACTTGCGTAGTATCCCATATTATAAAATTATTATTTTCATATCTTAAATCATTAACGCACTTATATCTAACAGTACTAAGTTTTTGGTGCCGTTGCACTTACATCTATCGGGGATCACATCCCTTCAAAAAAGTCACCAAAACTCTTCAAATTTGAATTGCACCGACATTGGTCGCCGGCGACACTGATAAGGTGTCGGCGGCGCTCTATCACTCAAATTGATTCTGGAGCTCTTGGGAAAATGGGGTCGTTTCGCTCCGATCACCTAAAATCATCATACCTTTTCGCTCTGAATTCGTTCCTTTTCGCTTCTTTTCGCTCCAATCACCTAAAATCATCATACCTGCAACAAATCATTAAAAATACATTTCCTTAAATTGCAATATCAATAAAAATGGGTAAAATTATATAACAAAAATAGTATATATTTTTGGTGCATCAATGCTCCTATGGATATTTCTCCAGACAATACCTCTGAAAAGAGTTCTGGTAAAACAATTAAGGAAGGATTGGAGAATTTAAGAGATAACATTAAATGATTAGCTTCATGAAGAAAGGAATATTATTCTAATTAGCACAGTCAAGAGTTTATAGAAATACATGTCATTGAAAAATGATCTAGTGCTGCCTGAGAAAATTCTCCTCAAAATGAAGAAAATGTTACTAAAGAATTACAATATGTCATTCAACAACGAGACAAAAAAATCAATCATCTTGAACAAAGAATGAAAGAATTGACAGCGGATTTACAAAATTCACCAACAACTCCATCACCGACCATTAAAATTGTTTGACCTGAAACAATACATATTCATGAAGATAAAACTAAAATTGAAGAAAGCTCACCAAAGAAAAAGGAACCCATTCAATGTGGGATTCCTGAAAAAGAACTTTCACAATTAGTGGAACAAAAAATAAAAGAAACCATGACACAATAATGGATTGGATCATTAATTTCAAAGGGTAGGCCCTACCCAGAGGAATTTGATGCAGTTCAATATCCTAATGGTTTTGTTCCACCACTTTTCAAAATGTTTGACAGAACAGGAAATCCGAGACAACATCTTGCATATTTCAGAGAAAGCTGTTGCAATGCAGGATGGAGTGATCCCCTGTTATTAAGACAATTTGTCAACAGTTTAAAGGAGTTGCTTTCGACTGGTACGCCAAACTTCCTAGAAGGGTATGAAAATGAGCGAGTCAATTTTGATCCTGTTGACAATATTTCAATCATATGTAATAGTGAAGATGAAACCTTTACACTCGAATTAGGAAAAGTACCAATCACCATAGAATTGGAATTTTCTGATTCAGAAACTCAAGAATTGAACGTTATACCACAAGAAATAACTGAAGTCAATTTAAGAAGTGGAAAAATTATACCTTCAAGAATGGCCCCTGTAGGAAAAGAAAAATAAATAGTAGCACCTAAGGAAAACGTCCCTCCAATACAAGAAAAACCGCAGGAAGAAAATAAAGATGATATCCATGGAAAAGTGGATTATACTGTATTGGCTCATTTAAGGAAGCTACCTGCAAAATTGAGCATATATGATGCTCTTGTCCTATCTAAAGAAATGAGAGAATCTTTAATAAAGGCTCTCTTAGATCCCGAAATCTGTTTAGCTCAACTTGCTAGTACTTCTGAGAATGAAGCATATTCATACAAAGAATAAACAAAAATAACATTTTCTGACGATGATTTGCTACTCTACACAACTGAACATAATCGTCCACTCTATATTACATTGAATATCAATGATATTATGCTTTCGGATGTACTCATTGACCCTGGAGCTTCAATTAATATTATGAATTTGAAAACTCTCACACAATTGGACATTGATGCCAACAGATTGTTAACTAATACGATCATGTTACATAGATTTAATTAACAAGGAGAACAAGCAGTAGGATAGAAAACTTTGCTTTTAAATATAGATAATCTGTTGACAGCGGCAAATTTCCACATCATTGATTTAGATACATCTTTTAATGCTCTACTTGGCCGACCTCGGCTCCACGAAAATAAAATGGTACCGTCATTATTTTACTAATGTATCAAATATCTACAAAAAGGAAAAGAATGTTGCATAATAGGGGATTTCCAACCATTTTCAATTTAGGAAATTGGTGTACACGAGGATGCTGCATATTATGCCCTATTAGAGAAATTGATATTATATAGAGATGTGATGTCAAATATGAAGGAAAAAGATAAAAATCAAAATAAACAAAAATGATTTGATGTCGGTGGTCGAAGTTGAGGCCAATGACAAGCACAACGAAAAAGGATCCTTGCTACTAAAGTGAAGAAAACACTAAAGTTTGAAATTTATTTGGATTATGAAGAAGAAGAAAGGAAGAAAACAATTCCAAAGGATCCCCGATTTGAGATACTTCTTAAAGAGGAAGATAAAGGAAAAGAATTTAAATCTATGTATGAACAAATAAATCACTATGTAAATACTATGACCCTAACTCCTCTTTCTTCTACAAAAGTTGAAGATTTAGTAGTCAAAGAGATACATAGTGAAGACAAGAAACCAATAAAATTTTGACTTGGTTCTACTAGCTCAGATGTTAATGTAAAATCAGAAGATGAAAACTTTTTGGAATCAATAATCATTTCTTTTGAGTTTTATTCTCATTGTGTTCAAAAAATTTTGCGAAATAGTTTAATGTCTAAAAAAACCAACCTTATGATTTTGGGCATTTATGGAATAATAATAAATAGAATTATAATTTCAAAGAGGGACTAGAATTTGGTGTCCTAGGACCTTTAGATGATACGGAAATTTGCCTGGTTGTCACAGTTGATCTAACTTTTGAACAAATACTCGATCCTATGATAGAGGATGCCCGACTAGAATTTGAAGGAGAAATCAAATTTACGATGGTCAAATTAAAAGAAATAAACTTGGGAATTGATGAAAACCCAAACCAACTTTTATTAGCAGTTCTCTTAATAATATAGAACCAGAAGAAATAGTTTAAGTATTAAGAGAGTACAAGGACTGCTTTGCTTGAAATTATGACGAAATTCCTGGATTTGCTCCAAAAGTGGTAGTTCACAAGCTAGGGATAGATTAAGAAGCTATCCCTGTAAAACAAGGTCTAAGAAGAATGCATATTGACATAGAACAACAAGTCATTACAGAAGTCAAGAAACTAATTGAGGCCAATTTTATTCGAGAAGAAAAATATCCAATATGGCTGGCCAATATTGTACCAGTAAAGAAGAAAAATGACTAAATCCAAGTTTGTGTAGACTTCTGAGATCTAAATAAAGCTTGTCCAAAAGACAAATTTCCATTACCAATTCCTGAATTAATGGTAGATATTGCATCGACACATGTAATATTTATCTTTATGGATTGAATGCCAGGATATAACCAAATTAAAATGTCTCCTGAAGATGAACCAAATACAACTTTCAGAACACCCATTTGGATATACTATTGCCATTTGAACTAAAGAAAGCCGGTGCTACTTACCAGAGGGCCAGGACAAGAATTTTGGATGAGCTTATTCACAAGCAAGTTGAATGTTACGTAGATGACTTGGTTGTTAATAGTAAATACAAAAACAGACATACATATGATTTAAGAATCGTCTTCGAGCGATTACGATAATTTAATCTTAAAATGAATCCTCTTAAGTGTGCCTTTGGTGTTACCTCAGGAAAGTTTTTAGGATTTGTTGTTTGACATCGTGAGATTGAAATTGATTCGCTCAAATTTGAAGCTATCATGAATATGCCTCCTCCCAAAAATCTAACACAATTACGATCTTTCCAAGGAAAATTAACATGCATTCCTTGTTTCATCTCCAATATGTCATGAAGATGTCAACCTCTCACAACCCTGACTAGAAAAGACACCAAATTTGTATGGGATGAAAAATGCGAATATGCTTTTGAAAACATCAAACAATATCTAATGACACCTCCTTTTCTAGCAGCTCCTATGTTAGGAAGACCTTTTATCCTTTATACTGCAGCTTTAGAAAATTCTTTTGGAGCATTGCTGGCACAAAATAATGACGTAGGTAAAGAAAATGCTCCATATTACCTAAGTCATTATTTAAATTCAACTGAGATAAAATATTCTGTGATCGAAAAACATTATTTAGCTTTGATCTTTACAGCTCAAAAGCTAAGAGATTACATGTTATCACCCAAAGTAACCCTTATTTCAAAGATTAACCCATTACAATATTTAATGACTCAACCAACTCTTTATGGAAGATTAGCAAGATGTGCAATGTTGTTACTTCAATTTGATATAATATCAATGTCGTTGCGTGCTGTCAAAGGACAAATTTTGGCAGACTTTCTAGCAGCACACCCTATACCGAATGAATCTCCCTTAATGATGATTTATCTGATGAACAAGTATTCAAAATAAAAGATTCTGACTCGAAGCAATGGGAGATTTATTTTGATGGAGCTTCCTCCTCTAGAAAAAATAAAAATGAACAAACCACGATACCTGGAAAAGCCAGGGTAGGAATAATTTTTATTACTCCGGACAAACGAATGATACCATTTTCCTATCATCTAACTGAGCCATCTACAAATAATGAAGCTGAGTACGAAGAGCTCATAGTCGGCTTAGAACCGACAATCAAAATGAACATCAAAAGTCTCAACATTTATGGAGATTCTCAACTGATTATTAAATAGATAACAGGAAAATACAAAATTTTAAAATCACTGCTTGAACAATATTTTAATTATGTTATGGAATTACTACAAGATATTCCTAATGTGACATTTTTCCTAGTTCCAAGGCAAGATAATTTCCTAGCAGATGCTTTGACAAAACTCGCAAAAGAATTTTCTTGTCCTGAAGGGAATAAAATTTTAATATCCGTAAATGAATGTCAAGTTTTATCTCAAATTGATTTTGATAGTTTGGGAAAAAAGGAAGAAAATATAGCAATAATGGCTGTCAATGAAGAAAATAACGAGGATTGGTGACAATTGATTATTGAATACTTACGAACTGGGACATTACCTAACAACAGTTCCACTGCACTTCAAATTAAACAGAGAGCATTATCTTATGTCTTAATAGGTGATATTATTTATCATTGATCTTTTCATCAAATGTGGTTAAGATGTTTAAGTCAATCCAAATCTCAGGAACTCATTATGGAAGTTCATTCAGGCTTATGTGGTGCACACCAATGTAAGCCCAAGATGAAAATGAAAAGAAAAAGAATGAGGTATTATTGGCCATCAATGTTGAGTGATTTCCTTGAAGTAGCAAGAAAATTTCATCAATGTCAAGTTCATGGAGTGGTATTACATCAACCACCAAATGTATTACATCCGATAATTGCATCGTGGCCGTTTGAATGTTGGGGCACAGGTATTGTGGGCCCTTTAGATTCTTCGTCAACCAAAGGCCATGAATTTATATTAACAGCCACTGATTACTTCTCAAAATAGGCAGAAGCCATGCCACTTAGGGAAGTCAAAGCAAAACAAGTTCTTCATTTCCTCAAGACACAAATTGTTTATAAATTCGGAGTTCTCTGAAGGATTACCTCAGATAACGGATTAGCCTTTAAGAACAAGAAAATGAATAATTTTATTCAAAGACATGGAATAGATTGGCGATATTCAATAATTTATTACCCAAAGGCCAACTATTTAGCTGAAGCTTTCAATAAAACCTTAGTCCAAATTTTGAAGAAAACATTGACAAGCAATCCAAGACAATGGCATGAAAAATTAATTGAATCGTTATGGGCTTATAGGACTACATACAGAACACCAACATGGTCAACACCGTTTTCTTTGGTATATGGTTCTGAAGCCATAGTTTGATTAGAAATTCAAATTCCTTCTCTTAGGATTGCGGTTACAAACAAAATTAGTGAAGAAGAAAACACAAAATTACGGCTTGAAGAACTAGAAAATTTAGAGGGCAAATGACTTCAAGCTCAAGAGAATCTAGAATTGTAACAAGACAAAATGATACGGGCCCATGATAAATTGGTTCATCCTAGGACATTTCAAATCAGAGATTTGGTCTTAGTACTTTGAAGACCTATCCTTGCTCACAGGAAAATAGCTGGGACATTCGAGCCAATGTGGGAGGGCCCATATGTAATTGAAAAGACGTATTCAGGAGGATCCTATCAGTTAGTTGACTGTCAAGGAGATAGAGTTTTGCCCCCAATTAATGGGTGTTTACTAAAAAAATATTATGCGACATAAGACAATGACTTGTTTTTGAACTGGAAAAGTAATAATAAAAATCTTTCGTCTCGTTTGTGCAAATTTAAGTTTGTCTCTTGACATTTTCTTTTTGCTTACTAAGTATACACTTGTGAGCACAATCCCTCAAAATAAAAAATATAATAATAATAATAACAACACTTTGAAAATGAAATTTAGTCTGACATATCATATAACCTTGTCATTTGCAGGAAAATGTTGACAATAGACTATTTTTCACTTTTCAAAATAATACGACTTTTGCATTGGACTGCTGACACTTTGACAAAGGTTCAAGAATTCATTTCAACTTTGATTTTCTACAGATTGAATCGATATACCATGGGTCATTACTGTACCTAGTTGATGAAAATGAAATTAAGGAATAAACACCTCTGATAGAATTTAAACTTCAGGAATAATATGATTTCGAGGATGAGTCAGAAATTGATAATCTTGAACTGAATCCTACTATTAGGAAATTAAAATTGGTAGCGACAACTGTAGCTCAAGAATTTGCAGAGGTTAACAAGACGACAACATGACTTACTCGTTCCCAAAGGTGAAACTGAAACAAACGTCTAAAGCGACAAGAAGAAAATTAACTACAAGATAGAAAACTTGTGGAAGATGACATCAACCAGTTTGAATCTCTTGACCTTGAGACTTCATTTGCTAAAATTTATCCTATCCAACAATGCCAGAGAAAGAAATCCCTAGAAGAAACGTCTCTAAATTAGAAATACGATGAATTCAAGCTATTAAACAACAATCATTTGAATAATCCAAGCATATCAACGGACGAACAATCAATATCCTTGAAGGTAATAAATTATTCACTAGAATATTTGATGAATATGAATAAGAAGCCATTATTGAGCATGTGATGAAAGCCCGAGACCTAGGCCGTGATGGTCGTCTTAGAAGGAGAACCTACTCTGAGCTTAACAAATGGTTACATGGTAAGGGAAGGCTGACATTCCAATATGGATGTGTCGGCATATTTTAGGGTGTGTTGTATTTAGAAAAGGGGTCGCCTAACAGAAATTGTCGGCGAATTTTAAGATTTTAAATTTAGTTTAAATATATATAATTTGAAAATTAGTATTTGATTTTAAACATAATTTTAAATTTGAAAATTTTAAAATATGAAATCAAACTGATCTCACATCCCAAATAGTTTATATAAACGAGCACCGCACTACAAACCAGTGTATCTATCCCTGAGGACGGACACACTCGCTTGATGGTGGGGCTCGATTAAATAAACTAAAAGATTTGTGACATCCGTTTGGTCCGCGAACCAATTTTATGTGCCGACAAATTCCCGCTTAATATGAAAAACATTAAACGAGGTTTATATTACTCGGGTTCTTTAAAATTCCCTATAAGGGCAAGCCCCTATAGTTAATTACATCTTAAGTGACGGGAATCACCTAAGAAAACTCTCGATAATAATCGGTAGTTACGCTCTCAAGAATTTCAAAGTTCAAGTTTTCAAAGGATTGAATTTTGGAATTTCAACGAGGAATGGATCAAGTTTGGAACATTTTGTTTTGGGAATTCAAAGGAAGAAAAGTAGGAGAAATTACAGATTCGAAGCGAACTTCGGTAATTTCCCGACTATCCTATTGTTTGGCTTGGATTTAGGAAAGTCCTAATGTTTATTTAATGTTTTGATCTTGCCAGTTTTAGTTAATTAGGACTTATATCCGTATGACATGATCATATAAATGGCCTGGAAGATGTGAGGGTTTATGTCGTATCAGACGACTACCTCGGAATCCTAAGACCGGTTAGGGCTTAATCTACAAGGTAAATGCCTAACGAAGAGTTGAGGATTTATGTTGCACTAGGCAAACTACCTCGAAGTCCTATGGCTTTGTTGTTTAATTCTAGGAATGTTTAGCTGTTGTAGAGTTGTTTTGCAGACGAAGATGACCGTGCTGCCCACCATGCTCTGAGCTCCTTATTGTTGCAGAGGTTTAGTTATAGAAGGTGAAAATCAAGGGATGAGAAAAGTGTTCTGGTTTAGAGAAGTCTTAATTTCCAAGTGTTTTTGTGTTTTAATTAAAACAAATCTTAAAGTTGATTATAACGACACAGGTTAAGATCCCACGGTTCCATCCTTCCGGCATCGTTATTTTTATCGGATTCACTTAGTCCGGATGAATTTGCTAAACTCAATCGAATGAGTTCCACACTTTCATTTAGACCGTGGGAAATCCCGTTAGCAACATGTAGGTTACATCATCCGAGGTATTCCCGATCATCCAACATGACGTTTTAATTTAGTTGTAATTGTAGTTTTGTGTTACGTTTGTGATTAAATTTTGAGTTGTTTTATATTTTGAAATGTTGTGGCGGTGAATTTTATCTTGTAATGACTTTTAATTTAGTTTAGGTTTCGGTTTTAGGGACTATCCTAAAGGTGTGGGTTTTCATGCAACGGTTGTTTATCATGCAAGAAAAAGTAAGTGCGATGCGATTAAAGAAATTGCAATAATGTAAATTGCAATAAAATAAAAGCGTACCTGGAGGGTCTTCCCGTCATCCCAAGCTGCACTTAAAACACAATTAGAATATTTAAACAAGTTCCTAGGTAAAGCTAAGGGAAGGGTTATAGTTTTCTACCAAATTCCTAATCCTACAGCTAGTCATTTCCTATGACGTCTAGGTCTTTGTGTTTTGGTTTGAGGACGATCTTCTTCATCAAAGAATAATTAAGTTCAATTGTTCTTATGAACATCCTATCATATCGAGGAAGTGCTTAAGACAAATCTTAAACATCTTTTCAATATTTCTAGGATTGTTTTAAGTCCAAATGAATTTAATTATACAAATGAATTAATCGTCCGAGAATTCAAGTTTTGTTATCTTGCTCGATGAATCTAGGACATTTGAATATCCTATAAGTGAAGTAGCATTTCATTTAACGTTACGTTTAGGAGTTATGATAACCAAAGCTCTCGAGGGCAAATTGGTGTTCAAATGGTTTATGATTTAGTTTAACTTCGGTTAAAGGGTTTAAATTTGGAATAGTGTTCAAGTTGCTTTATATTTAATTTCTTTATGTCTTAGGTAATGTTATTTAATTCAATTTCATTTAACTTTAATTTAATTTATTTTAATTTTAATTTTAATTTTAATTTAATTTAATTTAATTTAGTTTGATTTGATGTTAAATTAATTTAGTTTAATTTGATTTAATTTCCTTTAATTTAATTTAATTTGATTTAATTTTAATTTAATTTAATTTAATCTAATTTAATTTAATTTAATTTGTTTTAATTTAATTTAGTTTAATTTAATTTATTTTAATTTAATTTAGTTTAATTTAATTTAACTTAATTTATTTATTTAATTTGATTTAATTTGATTTAATTTAATTTAATTTAATTTAATTTAATTTAATTTAATTTATTTGATTTAATTTAATTTAATCTTTAATTTAATTTTTTTTAATTTTAATTTAATTGAAAATTTAAAAAGAGTTTAATAATTTAACTTTTTAATTTAATTTAATGATTAGTCCTTTAACATTTTAAAATTTAAATTTGAGTTATCATTTTTAATTAGGAATTAAATATTATTGAAATGATTAATTTAGGGATTTTTAAATTAAAGAATAAATCTCTTCCTAATAATATCCCTATTTTAATAATTCCAATTTTATTATTCTTCCAAATTTAATCAATTATTAAATTAAGGTTTATTTTAATTATTTTAAATTGTTTAATGGGTTTCTACCCTTTAATTATTTAAATTTCAATCATCCAAATCAGATTAAGATCAAATATTTTACTTGTTAATTTTATTAAACCTAAAGTTTTAATTAAGGGTTAAAATTTTAATTACCATTTTGCCCTTCAAGCTTAATAATTTCATAACTCACTAAATTGAGCTTAAATGAACTTGAAATTTTTATGTGACTTCACTCATATGTCAATAAAGACATGAGAGAAGAAAATGTGATTTTTCTATATTTAATTTATTTATATAATTATTTTTGGTGGAAAATAGAGATTTCCAAGGAAAATTTAATAACATGAACAAGGGAAAGTTTCGTCCTTAAGAAAATTAGGGGATATTCCTAATGACCGTAGGCCACTTGGACCAATTTTGGTGATTTTTTGAATTATATTATTTTTATTATAATTATTTTAAGTTTTGGAGTGTTAATTAATTTAAAAATAAAATAAATGTTGAAAATGAATTTTATATTTTTCAAAAATCTCTCTGATATCAAGGAAATCAGAGAATCAAATTTTACAATTTTCTAATTTTTCTATGATTTATTATAATTATTTTAGTGAAAATGCTAGAAAATACATTTTTTTAATTTTAAATTTACCCTAGAGCTTTAAAATTTAATATCTCACTAAATAAACCTAAGAAAAATATGGGGTTTGTTCCTAAGTGATTAAAATTCAAAATGTGACATTTTGGTGAATTTTATTATTTTTGTGATTTTTATTATTTTTTAATTATTAAAAATATTAAAATAATATTAAAAATCAACTTTTTTAGAAAATTGAAATTTTAATTTTCTTAAATTCCCCTAATATCAGAGAGGCTCCAAAATCAATTTGGTGAATTTTTAAAAAGTATTTTGAAAGTTATGAATTTTTAAAGTTTAAAATGACTAAATGGCTTAATCAACCCATTTAGTAGGGCTAACCAAGTCCAATTGACCTCAAATTTTTATGGTGGGTTCCTCTGATCCTAAAGGTCAGTGGAGAATTGATTTCAAGTCAATTTGATGTATGGTTAGCTCTAATTAATTAGAGATCCATTTTGGGTGTTTAAGCCGATTAGGGTTGTTTTAAATGAACTAACTCAAAACCTATTTTTCCTAAGGTCCTCTAGTCATAAAGAACATCACCAAATTTTCCTAGAATTTATTTCATAACATGCTATTTATTGGAATTAAAATACTCAAAACGAGTAACATGAATTTGAAAAATCAATAACTCTTCATAGGGATGGCCTCGACTTTGGAAAATTCAGGGAATGTTCCCAAATTCAGAGGCTTCAAAATCCCTATGGTCTCATGCCATGGTGAATTGTATACATGCATGGAGAATTAAAAATATACAGAGAGTAAATAAATTATTAAAAATAAAATACTTGATGAAATTAAATAATTTCTTTTCCACATTATTCTCCTCTGTTCACTCGAGCAAGAGGGTATTTTTATTTTATTTTTCCGATTTTTCTACACAAAGTTATGAATTTTTGAAGTTTAGGGAATTAAATAAATCAGAAAAATCCCTAATTTTCTATTTATCCACGCGGCGCCGCGTCAACCTCAGCAGCTCCGAACGCACACGCGTCGCGCTCCCATTCGACGCCACCATCTGAGTCGGTAGCCCGGGCCCCGCGGTTCTCGTACCGTCTCCTGATCCGACGCGATCCTGGCCGTCCGTCCGCGCGTATATGGAATGGACGGCATCCGTTCATCGTCCCCAAGTGTCCTCACCCGAGATCCGTCCACACTAAATCCCTAATATCTCACTCGATACTCAATGGATTTTCATGTTCTTATGCTCTATGGATTCGTCTTGAAGAGACGAACACATCTATATGGTGATCATGCATTGAAATTAAAGCATTTGAAATGGAGAATCTCCAGAAGCTCGGGATGAAGAATTAGCTCATACCTTTGCTCAGAGAAGTGTGGCTTCGATCCGAGGGTTGTTGCACCTTCGATTGGATCCCGGCAAGCTCCGGATGAAGTCTCCCGGTTCAGTGAATTGTCTAGGTGGGATTTTGACCAAGCCCGATCACAAAGCTTGGAGGCTGGAGCAACTGGGCGGCTTGGAGATGGGGCTTTTGCTGGTGGACACCTTCCCTTGGTCTGGTGAAGGTGTAGAACCAATCAATTTGGGGATTGGCTCACCGTGGAGAAGTGTCTCGGTTTTGGGCCTAGATTTCAACTCGAAATTGAGCTCACGAGAGAAAAATGGCGGGGGATCTCGGTGGGGATCAAGTGCTCGTGTATGGGAAGGAGTCCGGAACAATTTTGGCGAGTTTCCTTAAGGTTTGTTTCAGCACCTCTCATGGCCGAGAGGGGTGGTGTTTAAATAGGAGAGGGTGGAGGGCCTCCCGGGAGAGTTAGGGCTTGGGATCGACTGCTCTTGGCAAGAGAAGAACGGCTCCAATGGCCACCGAGGATGGGGCGGCTCGGCAGGTGAGAATTCCAAGTTGGGCTCACATGTGAGCTCTCGGCCATGGTGTTTTCCGGCGACCCGGGCGGGCTGGCCGGTAGGCATGGGTCACCCTCGAGTCCGGGTGGGTCGGGACTAGAGGTTTGTGCGATCAATTGGCCATGGACATGTGTAAAGGGTTTGAATCAAAATGGAATGGGAAAGGGCTAGTTTTGGGTCTAAATGGGTCAACCCTTGGTTCCGGGTTAGGTTCACCCTCCAAGGTCAATTTGGGTCGAAGGGAAAGTCACTTCGATCGGCTTGATTAGTGGGGTCAAGTCACAATCCAAGTACAATTAAGTCTAAGCATGGTTTAGTGGAGTCATGGAAGTGGTTAATCACTCTTAAGAGAATATGGAAAGGGCCTCCTCCTCTTGCCATCTTGGGTATGGTGAGGTGGAAAGTAGATTCCATGGCTCTCATGGCTCCCATGTGGCTCATGCATGGCTTCATGGCTCACCTTTGGCTTGGGAAAAGTGAAGTCAATTTCATGGAAATGGATTTAAGGAAAATTTTGGTATTTAGGGGTGATTTGGCATGAGGCTTGATTTGGAATTATTTGATGATGAACTTAGGACTTAGGTAATGGCTTTAATTAAGTTGATGGCAAATGGAGATGTCATGTGGGCTTTAGGGTGGATTTTGGGCTTTTTGAAATGGTTTTAGATGGGCTTTTAAGATGGTTTAGGAAAGTGGGCTTTTGAATTTTAAAATGGATTCTGGGATGAAATTTTGTAAAGAGATTGGGCCAAATAATTGTTGGGTTTAGCTTATGGATGTATCATGAGTGACTTGAAGCAAATTGGGGGTGATTTGGGTTTGAATTGGGTTGAATTTGGGCTCTTTTGGTGAATGGGCCAATATAGGTCCAAGTGGGCCAAGTTGGGCCAATGTTGGGCTAGGGTTGAAATTGATGTAAAATTAATGTTGAGAAATGTTTATGGGAGTGTTTCAAAGAGGTTTTGACTTTGGTTGGGCTTTGATTTTGGGGTTTGGGCTCATTTGGGTTAGGTTTGGGTTTAGGTCAAAATTGGGCCTTAATGCTTTGGGTTGAATTTGAGTGGGGTTTAGGTCCAAATTTTTGGGCAAATCATGTTAGGGTTTTGCTTGTGGGGATGTTAAGGAAGATTTAGAAAAGATTTGGGGTTAATTGGAGTTAAATTGGTTTGGTTTGGGCTAGGTTTGGGTCATGGGTCCAAATTGGGCTTTAAGGCCAAAAGTGAAATTGGATTCAAATGTCAATCAAATTAGACTTGGATTTGGTCTATATTGGTGTTGGGGATGTTGAATTGAAGTTTAGAATTGAATTGGACCAGAATTTGGATCAATTGGGTAGATTTGGTTTGACATTGGGTTCACTTTGGGTTAAAATGGGTCAAATTGGGGGTTTTGACAAAAGTGGGGTAAATTGACAAATTTGGCCCATGGTGTAGTTGAACAAAATGAAATTGGGAGTATTTGGGATTTTCTAGAATTTTCTGGGAATTTTCTGAATTTTTTGGGTTTTTGGGTCAAGAGGGGTATTTTGGGTATTTGGAGGGTATTGGGAGGTTTTCTTGGAATTTTTGATATTTTTGGGTATGGATGATCAACTTGATTGGTGAGGAAATGTTCAAGGTTAATTTTGGGGAATTTTGGGTGATTTGGAAATTTTGAAAAATTTGGGTAATTTCAAGGGCTTTGGGTAAGCTAGGCGGGTGTAGGGTCCGGGGTCAAAAATTGAAAATTTGGAAAATTGAAGATTGGGTAAATTTGAGTGGGATGAAATCATTTTGGTTGAGCCATGAAGCCACATCAAGCCCACATGAGCCATGAAGGGACCCATTTGAGGCATCCACTATGTTGTTCCTAACCCTCTTAGCCAAGGGCTTAGGGGTTAAGGACCATCCATGTGAATCACCTACATGAGTCAGGAGGTCAGGTTAGGTATAGGTGTGTGAAAGTGTAGTGTATAGGTGTAGTGTGTGTGTAAGTCAGCCCCTTCACCGGACAAGGCCACCTGGGGCAGTCCTAAGGCCAAAGAGTCCTATAGGAACTCATCCTTTAAACTTCCACATTTGATTTCAACCCTCTAGGTGATTAGGGGTCTACAATCAAGTTTGTGGAGTTTGCGGGGAGTTAAGAAGTGGTTTGAATTTCTAAAAGGTGGGTCCCAATTCTAGTCCTATAAGATAGTCAAAGGAAAAGCCTAAGGCTAGATCCTAAGTACTAAAGGGAAGAAGAAAAGACCTCATCAAAAATGAGGTCAACAGGATGTCACTATAATTATGCTAGAGACAACGAAGCAAATCCTTCGGGAATCCTACAGCACGAACAGGTGGTTCCATTGCTTACAGTAATCATTCAAATTATTAAATGACTTGTTACCTGGGGAATCATGCCATCAAGCTGTATTCCAGATAGTTGCATTATCAACATCTACAATGAGGGGGATTGTGTCCGAACTCACATCGGCAGTCATGACTTCAAAAGACCATTATGTACGGTTTCCTTGATGAATTGGTGTTTTATCCTTTTCAGAAGGGAAATATAGATCCTTGGACTAGAAGAATTTGTGGGAACATACCAGGTCCTTTTGCCACGAGGATCAGTTCTTCTACTATAAGGAAACGGTGCCGACATCATGTAACACTGTATACCTAGTGTCAGTAGACCTCTCATTTCGATCACTCTACGTCGAATGCGACCAGAAAAAAGACCCATTGGATATCAGGAGATTCCAGAACTTGAAGGTTTGAAGTCTTTGGAGCTACCATGACTCCGTGAATGTGCAAACACCTGAGACATGTTTGGCAGACAATGGTAAGCCGTTAAAATTTGATGAGGTTGAAATTTTTTTAAAAAATGATTAGAATGCAGTTTTATAAAATAGAATTTTGATTTAGTTTAATATATATGGATTTTTGAAAATAACATTTTAATTTTGAAGAATACTAAATCAAATTGATTTCATATAAACTTTAGTTTAGATAATGAAGCGCTTCATCACAAACATGTACCTATCCCTAAGAATAGATACATTTCTTGGGGTGAGGCTTGATCAAATAAACTAAAGAATTCATGACATCCATTTGGTTTGTGAACCATTGTTGACTGACAATTTCCCCTATCTAATATGACAGAATTAGAAAGGGTTTATATTAATATGGGGTCTTTAAGGGCAAGCCCTATAGTTAATTACATCTTAGATAACCGAAGTCACCTAAGAAAACTCTTGATATAGATCAAGAAATATTTATATTCATGAATTCCAAAGGTAAGGTTTCCAAAGAAAATGTGATAGTAAAAAATTCAATAGGTGGATGGCTCAAGTTTTGGGACATTTCATTTTATCAGAAATCAAAGGAGAATAGGCTAGAGGAAGGACATAGATTCAAGGAAAATCTTGATGTCTTCCCAAACTATCCTATGGTTTGGTTTTGATTTAATGGAGAGACCCAAATATTTCACATTCCTTTTGAGCTTTCTTGAGGTCTTTTTGGACTTATCATAGTTATTAAATGATTTATCTGTTTCATACCCTTATGCTCAGTGAGCCAATGCTTTAGTCACCCAGAAGGCGGGGTAGTTATCATTTCATACTTTACTTAGAAATTATGTGAGTGGGCCTTTAGAGGTAAAATTAACTAGTGGAAGAATTTATCAAATTTTGATGGGCTTGTAATGTTTCAAAAGTAGTTTAAAATTAATTTTGTTTTTTTTCTAATTCTTATTAGTTAATTCCTTTGATTAAGCCTAACTCACCACTAAGCCCTTAAGGTTTTAGTGGGTATTTTTATGTCTTTAGAAAATGAAATTAAATGACCTTCATGATTGTGATTCTTATCAAAACATTGAATTATCGTTTAAACATCAAATGAAGGGGTATTAAATTAGTGGAATATTAACTTCCAAAATCAACCCTTAACCTTAATGCTCTTTTAATTTAATTTTCTTCCAAATTATGATAATTAAAGCAATTTATATATTTAATTTTGGTGTGACAAAATTGCAATGGGTTTCTACCATTTATCCCTTGATGTTTCAATCATCTAAACATAATAATTAAGGTCATTTATTGCCTTTTTCCCATTTTGATTAAGCCTAAATACTGATTAAGGCTAAATTTTCCAAAATTATAATTTTACTCCTAAAGGTCTTTATCACTTCATGATTCATTAAATTTAACTCAAATGACATTGAAATTTATGGGTTAATTAAAACATTAGATGAAAAAATGTGATTTTTCAAAATTTAATTTAATTTATATATTTATTTTAATGCAAAAATAGGGGTTTTCAATAAAAATTCAATAACTTGTCGAAAACAAAACACTTGACATTGAAGTTTTTATTGGAGGTAGAACTAGATTAGAGGACCATATGGACCAAATTTCATTTTTTTTTGAGTTTTAATTTAATTATTAGAATTATTTAATTTCTAGAGTTTTGATTAATTATAAAATATTTTAAAAGTTGAAAATTCAATTTTATATTTTTCCCGAGTCTCTCTGAGGTTAGGAAACCCTGAGAAAAAATTTTATATTTTTTAGATTTTTATCTAAATTATTAGAATTATTTAGTGTAAAAATAAAAATTCATTTTTAGCCTTAAAAATTAATATTTTGGTTTTGAAGCTTAGGAAAATTATGTGGATGGTTCCTAAGTGATTAAGAAATCAAATGTGACAATTTGGTGATTTTTAATATTTTTATAATTTTTATTGGTTTTTAATTATTTAAATATTTAAAATATGATTAAAAATGAAAATTTTAGTAAAATTCTAATTTTATTTTTAGAAAACTGCTCTGATCACAAAGAACTCCCAAAATGAATTTGGTGAATTTTTGTGTTGTATTTTAATTATTAAAATTATTTTGATGTTTAAAATTATCATTTCATTTAGAAAATTCATTTAGGTGGCTAAATGAACTCCAAATGCCATGAGATTTTTTTGGGGAGTTCTCTGACCTTTAATGTTTAGTGGAGAATTGTTTTTGAGTAATTTTCATTTATATATAATCCAATATTTTTATATGATATTTAATACTTAATTACCATTAGAGTTATTTTTTAGCTACTTAAATCAAATTTCTTTTTTTCCTAGGGTCCTCTGGTCATAGGTAACCTACCATAATTTTTCTGGATTTTTCTAATCATCATGCTTATTATTAGAATTAATTTATCAAAACAGATGCAGAATCTTGGAAAATATAGATCTCTTCATTGAGGTCTTCTTTGACCTTTAAAAAATCAGTGAAGATCTCCCATGACAGAGGCTACAACATGCTATAATGGCAAGTCATGGTGAAATGTCCTAATGCATGGAGAATTAAAATACTACAGATAATATTAAATTATTTAAAAATCATACATGCATCAAATAAACTCAAAACATTTCCACATTATTTTCCTTTGTTCACTGAGAAGTGGGTATTTTTATTTAATTTTTATGATATTTCTACACCAAGTTATGGATTTTTAAAGTTTAGGTGATTTAAATAATTCAAAAAATCCATATTTTCCTACTTAACTAGCTCAGTGCCGCGTCAACTTACGGCGGATCGAAATCCCACGCGGTGCGCTCCCATTTGACACCACTAGCTGACTGAGATGCTATGCGTTCCATCTCGTCATTCGACACGATCAGAGCCGTCCAACAGAAACACATGTGATTCAACGGCTGCCCGTCTTCGTCCCCCGTCTGGTGTAATCGCGTGACCGTCCACACTAAAAACCTAATTTCTCATGCTAAACTCAACTAAATCATTTTGAGTTTGATCTTATGGACTCGTTTAAGCATGGCGAACATATCCATATGGCTAAGCATGATTTAAATTAACCCTAATTAAATGGAGAATTCAGAGAAGCTCTAGAAGAAAGAGAGGTCAATACCTTGGCTCTGAGAAGTGAAGCTTTGATCAGAGATGCTCTACACCTTCGTTGGAGTCACAGGAGCTCAAGGATGAAGCCTCTTGCCCTGATGGATTGCCTATGTATGAAAGTGACCAGACTCAATTTGGAGTTTTTATGGAAGTCCCTGTTAGAGTGGCTTGGTGATGGGGCTTTCAGTGGGGAACTTCTTCTCTTACTGTGGGGATGGTGTGAGTGAGTTTAATTTGACTTTGGAGGAGTTTTAGGAGATGTCATGTTTTGGGCTCAATTTTAAGCTCAGAAATTGAGCTCAGACAGAGGATTTAGGGGCTGGAAAATGGTGGGGATTGGCTTCTCTGTGCTTGAATTAGGACTGGGAGAATTTTGGGAGAGTTTGGGAAGGATTTTGATTGAGCTCTCCTTTGACTGTGAAGGGTGGTGGCTTAAATAGCTATGGCTGAGGTGGCTGCCAGGACGTCAATTCAGGTGCAAAGAGCTGCTAAGTGGAGTGCATAGGAGCTCCAAAGGAAATTTTGGGATGAGTTAGCCATAGGGTGGAGTTTGGGTTTGGCCAAGTGTGAGGTGGCTCTCATTTTAGGCGACTAGGCTGGCTGACCAAGCAAGAGGAGGTGGCCAGTGGGTCAGGTGAGCCAGTGGGCAGGCCATCATGGGGTGAGCTTAAGTGGTTAATGAATTATGGCAAATCTCCCCTAAGTTTAACCATTTATAGGAGGAGATCCCATAATTTAGGGGACCTTTGGTCCATGGCTCTATTAGGGTGGGCTAGGTGGGTCTAGCCTAGTCCCTAGGGTCAACTCAGTGGCTGTGGAGGGGTTGGTTTGGTCACATTTGGTTCAATTTAATTAAATTTGATCATGGGTTCATTTGGGTCACCTTGGGTCCAAATTGGGCTAACTTGGGTTTGAGCTTGAATTGAGCCCAAGTGATTGAGCAATATTGTGTACATGATTTCCATAAATGGTTCAGAGAAGGATTAGAGTAGTTTTGGATTGGTTTGGGAGGTGAATTTGGCTTGATTTAGTCATTTGGTCAATTTTGGAACATTTAGGTTAGCTTGGGTTTAGTTTAGGCTAACGTTGGGTTCAAGGCCAATTGAAGGTTCCAAATGGTCTAAGGGGATGTCATAAAGAGTTCAAAACATCAATTGGGTGGAAATTTTGGGAGTAAAGCAATCAATTTGGGATATTTTGGGCATATGGCATGTTTGGTCAAAATTTGGGGTTTTGGACTTTAAGTGGGTTTGGGTGAGAGTTGGGCCCAAATTAGGGGCAGTTAATGATTTAATTCAGTTTAGGGGAGTGTCATAAGAAGTTTAGAATTCAAATTGGGTAGAAATTGATTGATGTTAGATCAATTTGGGGGATTTGGGTTACTTAGGCAAAATTTGGGCTTTTGGATTTTAAGTGGAATTGAACTCAAATGTGGGTCAAAATACGATTGGATTTGGTTTAGATTGACATTGGAGTTGTTGAATTAAAGTTTGGAATTGAAATTGGGCAAGATTGGGGTCAATTGAGTAGACACTGGGTTTAATTTAGGCACTTTTGGGTTAAATAGGTCAAATTAGAGCTTTTGATTGAATTAGGCTAAATTGGCTAAATTGGGTTCTGTGGTATTTGAGAGAAATGAAATTGGAAATATTTGGGAGGTTTTGGAAATTTATGGGTTTTTTGTAATTTTGGGCTAAGAGAGGACATTTTGGTTATTTTTGGGGATTTTTTTGGCAATTTTGGGTAATTTTGGTTAGTTTGAGTGGTAGGGAATATTTTGGAATGATTTTGAAGAATTATGGGTAATTTGGGTGATTTTGGAAATTTTGGGGAATTTTAGGGTTTTGGGGGTATTTTGGGTATTTTGGGGTAAAGGGATTAGAAATTGAAAGTCTTTGGGAAAACTGGGATTGGTTAAAAGTGAGTAATATGGTATTGTTTAGATTGAGCCATAGACCAAGGGTCACCCTCATTTGGTCCTATATGTGTTGGTACTAGCCAAACCCTAGCCTGAGGCTAAGGGCTTAGGAAAACCATTTACATGAGTTTCCAAAAAGTTAGGGGATCAAAGGTGATGTGCCTTATTTAGGGTTGTGAGTGTGTAGTGTAAGTGTGTGTAAGCTCCAGACCTCCCAGGGTAGATCCTAAAGTCTGACCACCTATAGGAGACTTCCCTTGGGCTTTCTTATGCTTGGTCTCTTCCTACCAAAAGCTAGAGGTTAGACCTTAAGCATATGAAATCTCCCAGTGAAGTGAGAAAAGTTTAAATTTCTAAGGGGGAGGGTTCCATGGCTAGTCTTCTAAGAAAGTTACCAGGAGAGTCATATTGCTAGACTCTAGGCTATTCTAAAGAGAGATTAGACCTCAACCAAAAGGGAGGTAAAAAACAATGTCTTTGAGTGTTAGATGTTTATGGTTGGTCTAGTAGTACCCAAGGCAATGTTATGATAAAAAGAATAACATGAAAACTTCTGACATATGATATATCGGTAGTTTGTAGCATGTGTGCTATATGATATATGTACATATATGTACTGTTGACTTTTGTTTGCAATAATATGTACAGATGACTGTTTTACATCATCTTTGGAAATAAAATGAAATGTTGAAAAATACCCCCTGTTGTCTATGATACGTCGGCAGGTCCTAAAGTGCCAAAATGAATTCTTTAAATAAAAATAACTTTATGAATGATTTTTGATAACTGATATGAGAATTATCCTTTGGCTTGTAAAGGTCAGATCCCCAGTAGATATCCCCAGTGAATACACTTTTTCCAAGTGAGCCTTCCACTCTCTCTAGTTATTGGATTTAAGTCCTTTCCTGAGAAGGAAGTTATGACATTCCTTAACTTGACATCAAAATTTGACATTTCTGAGAAATGGGATATGACACCCACTTTCTCTTTCTTGTTATTGGATATACGTCATTTCCTGACACGGAAGTTATGAAATTCCTTTAACTTAACATCGACATTTGACATTTTTGAGAAATGGGATATGACAACCATCTTCTCTCTAGTTATTGGATATAAGTCCTTTCCTGACATGGAAGTTATGGCGTTCCTTTAACTTGATATCGACATTTGACATTTCCAAGAAATGGGATATGACACCCAATTTCTCTTTCTTGTTGTTGGATATAAGACCTCTTCCTGACACAGAAATAAGAAATTCCTCTTTCTTCGAGAAAGGACATAAGTCACATAATATTCTTTTTTAAAATCAACATATAGACATTCGACATTTTATGACATACAATCTCCTCCTTCAAATAATGATATAGAATACTTTCCGACAAATTGACATTTGTGACATCTATACCGTTTCGGTCAATGCCAATGTGTACGACATACTTTTACAGTATCCCACACATATTGGGGGTCCATTTGTTGACCTCACTTTTGTAAGGATTATTTCAAAATTAGTTTGAGATAGGAATTATACCAATATTAACTTCCTAAATCTCATTGATAGGCACTAAACTCTAATGATTAGGTAAAACCCTATAAATCCTTCTCTGACCCAGATTGATTAAATCAGTAATTACAAACCCTAATTTAATCAATCATTGACCCAATAGGTCAAATTTTGACCAAAAAGTTAATTTTGGTCAAAATGGTCAGATTTTGACTCAATGACCACCACGTTGACCCAATAGGTCAATTGTTTTAACCAAAAAGTTAATTTTAATCAAAATGGTCAATCCTTAACCCAATAACTATTCTATTGACTCGAGTAGTCAAATTTTGATCCAAAAAGTCAAAAATTGATCAAAATCATTAAAACCAATACCTAAAGACCATTACATTCACCTCATTGGTCACCTTTGAGCAAAAGGACAATTTTGGTCAAAATGGCTAACCCATGTCCCCTTGACTACAAAATTGGCTTCAAAGACAAACATTGACATGATCAACTTGACAATGATCAGAATGACAAAAGATTAATCCAAAAATCACTACATTGACAATTGGATTGACCTAAAACCCTAAAATTGGCCAACCGTAGTCAATATTTGTCAAATTTGGTCAAAATACCTAATTTTGAACCAAAAAAATGATAAAAATTAATCAAATAATTAATTCCAAAATTATTTTTGATTAACTTAATGGCTAAAATACAATTTCCAATTTTTTTAATTAATGACATGATTAATTAAAAAGGGAAATATAATTAAAAGTCATAAAAAGACCATGCTTAAATTTAAATTAAATTCATATAAAGTAATTAAATAATTAATTTTAAATTTTTTTGATTAATCCAATAATATAATTTTCAATATTATTATATAATGACATAATTAATTAAGGATGAAATTATATTTAAAAAGCGATTTTGACCAATGACCAAATTTATGACATAATAAATGGTTTTCACAATTCTAAGCTCATTAATGACATTAAGGATAACCTCATATAGTTTAGACACAACCCATATGACCCATCAAAAATGAATTGACCCATTAATACTTTATAATATAATATTTCTAACTATGGTTAAAAGATATGATGACATGAAAAATGAAGTGGCAAAACCTTACCATTTCAAAGCTTGGCTCACCTTTCCTTTCAAGGTGATGTGGCTAGCCATCCAAAGGGCAGCCTACCACACCTCATGGACATCTAATAGAAGAGGAGAAAAGCCTAGGATAAGCTTTTACCTTGGTTAAATACCAATATAATCCATTTGTGCATGAAATGAGTAAGGGGGCTAAGGTGGCTTTCTCTCCATAATACCTTTAAAAATTATTAAAACATGTTGGGGAGGATATACCATGCTAAATTAACATGCCATATCCAAATCCTGAAGGATCAAATAAGAAGAATTCATTTTTATAATTCAACCATAACCTAAGTGTAACCATGAGTAAACCCTACATGGGTTAATCATTTTTAAATCCCAAAATCCATTTAATTGACAGACACCATTTTATCCAAAGCATTAATAGCATGGTTAAGAACCTCCCTAAGTGAACCTAAGCCATCTAAAGCTCAGGCCTAGCCATCCCCATCGCTATAAATTGAGCTAAACATGAACACACGAGGAGAGAGGGGAAGAAATCCAAAAACCTTATATAATGCCTAAACTCTGAAACTTTGAACATTAAAGTTCTTCTCCAGGACCTTAGCAATTGATCCCACCCCAAATCAAGCCAAGAAATTCACTCAATCCATTCAATTTGGCTAACCCGAGAGTCCAAGAAGCCTAAAACCAGAACATTTTGGAAGTTCGAAATCAAACTCCACAAACCTTTAAGTTAACCTTCCCAAATCCATTTAGGTACTGAAAGAAGAGGAGCCAAATCAAAATTAGGCCTCTCTATAACCTCTAATATAGCTTTTGATCAACTCCCTTAAGCCGAGCCTCACTTTGATTAAAGTCATATAAAGACTTGATTTGAGCTCAAATTGGACTGCGGGAAAGTCTTCTGTAGACCACACTACGCTTCCAGACTAATCAATTTGAAGCTAGACCCACTGTGGCCAAGGTATGGATTACTCAACCCTAATTTCATTTAGTTTTGATACATTGAGAAATGAAGTAATTCAAAACATATATAAATCCATATGGATGTGTTCGATTCCTCTTGATGAAGCATCTGAAACAAATTTCATGAAATTTCTTCAAGAGTTGGCTAAGATATTAAGCCTAGAAAACGGATGGTGTTCGGGATGAGAAGGGAGGAGGAAGACGATGGAGAGCTATCTGATCTTCTATTTAAAAGAAGGACAGCTCAGATTAAATGATAGCCGCTCCGCTGTTCAGCTCCTGCGCAGAGGATCAAGCGTGTTTCGATCCGTCTGAGGACGAGTGTCTTCACCAGAGGATTTAGAGTTAGTTTGGATTTATTTAAATTCAGAGAACCTTAAAAAATTGAAAATTCATAACTTTCACAAAAAAAAATCACAAAAATATAAGAAAAATATCTCTGAATTTAGCAGTGTAAGGAAAATAATGTGAATTTAAAATTTTTAGATTTTGAATTATATTTAATTTTTAATTAATTAATTACTCTATGGAGTAATCAGTTATTAAAAATTAATTATAACTCCAAAAATTCTGAAATTTTCACAAAATTATCATCTCACATTTAGACATGTTCCCTGGTTTTTCTAAGGATAGCAAAATTCTTTAGGGTAAACTTTCCTAATTTCTAAATGACTTATAATTATTTCTAAGATTAATTATAAGAATTAGAAAAATAAGTAAATAAAATTGGCAATTAATTAAATTATTTAGAGTGACTGAAGATAACTCTAAAGTGACATAACTTAACATTTGGGAAATTTAAAAATGACATTTTAAATCCTTAGGGTAAATAAATATAAATTATTTAATTTATATTCAATTAACCCTAAAAATCCTATAAATCCTAATTAAGTCTAATTACTTTAGATGTAGTTAATAATTTAAACTTTAATTAGGTTGGGTTTAAGACTAAACAAACATTAGTTTGGTCTAAAACATCATTAAACCTTAAAGACATTAGGTTGAATAATAAACAAACTTTTAATTAAGTCTAAAACATCATTAGGCTTAATTAACCATCATTAAACCTTAAAGACATTAGAATTAGTAATAAACAAACATTAATTAGGTCTAAAACATCATTACGCCTAATTAACCATCAATAAACCTTGAAGAAATTAATTTTAATAATAAACAAATTTTAATTAGGTCTAAAACAACACTAGGCTTAATTAACCATCATTAAACCTTAAAGACTTTAGGTTTAATAATAAACAAACTTTAATTAGGTTTAAGACATCATTAAATCTTAAAGATATTTGGTTTAATACAAGACAAACCCTGATTAGAGCTAAAACATTATTAAGCTTAATCATTAGGATTAATATAAATCAAACTTTAATTAGGCTTAAGCTTAATCAAAAAATTAAATCTTAATTAAAGTAGGTTTAATATAGATTAATCCTTAAAATAATTCTTAATTAAATTAGACTTAATCAATCCTAAACACTAATTAGGTCTAACTAATTAAACCTAATTATTCCATTAATTCTTAATTAAATTAGACTTAATCAAACCTTAAACCAATTAGGCTTAACCCCAATTAAGTCTAATTAATCAATTAAAACTTACTTAAATTAGGTTTAATTAACCTTAAACCAATTAGGCTTAACCCTAATTAAGTCAAATTAATAAATTAAACCTTACCCAAATTAGGTTTAGTTAACCTTAAACCAATTAAACTTAACCCTAATATGTCTAATTAATAAACCTTACCCAAATTATGTTTAATTAACCTTAAACTAATTAGACTTAACTTTAATTAGGTCTAATTAATCAATTAAACCTTACCTAAATTAGGTTTAATTAACCTTAAACCAATTAGGCTTAACCCTAATTAAGTCTAATTAATCAAATAAACCTTACCCAAATTAGGTTTAATTAACCTTAAACCAATTAGACTCAACCCTAGTTAAGTAATTAATTAACCTTACCCAAATTAGATTTAATTAACCTTAAACCAATTAGAATTAACCCTAATTAAGTCTAATTAATTAATTAAACCTTACCCAAATTAGGTTTAATTAACCTTAAAATATTTATACTTAACCCTAATTAAGTCTAATTAATCAATTAAACCTTACCCAAATTTTGTTTAATTAACCATAAACCAATTAGGCTTAACCTCAATTAAGCCTAATTAATCAATTAAACCTTACCCAAATTAGTTTTAATTAACTTTAAGTCAATTAGGCTTAACCCTAATTAAGCCTAATTAATCAATTAAACCTTACCCAAATTAGGTTTAATTAACCTTGAATCAATTGAATTAACCCTAATTGGGATCAATTAACCACAAACCTCTATCAAACAAAACTTATAAATTAGGTTCAACCTAACTTGAACCCAAGTTAAACAAAACTTATGTTCAACCCATATTGAACTTGAGTCAAACTTAAGTCTAGGTTCAACTTAATTGGAACCTAACTTAACTCAAACTTAAAACCTATGTTAAGCTTAACTTAAGTCCAAATTGACTTGGGGTCGGGAGGCAGCAGGGTTCATATGATTGTGGAGCTTTATATTATATCTTTTATAAATGATTATCAAAGTAAAATTAGCAATTGTGTCCCCCCTTTTATCAACGCAAGTATACGTATTGTTCAAGTAATAAAGGGCTCTAATGGAGTCCTAGATATCGATCCTATAGGGAAGTTTAGAGATTAAGAACTAATTTCAGCAGATGTAATTACTATCTAGTGCACGGAAATAAAAAACGCTTATACTAAACTCTATTACTTATTTTTTAAATAGAAGATTGCAATTTAGAAAAAGTATCTTTCTCCTTTTTAAGAGAATTAAGTGAATAAATAATTAAATTAGTTAGAATTATATTGTGCCAAATAGGAGCATTCCTATTCTTTACCCTTTGATCCAGACATAAAGAACATTGACTAATCCTATGCTTGGTTACTAAATCAGCGGCTAGGCTCGGAGGATACCGGCTGCCACTTCGGAGCTCCCACGTTCCCCTCCCCTGAGGGCTAACTTCTACACTTCAGTTCCCAAATGATAGGACCGAATTGAAGATTTTAGTCTGTCACACTAAAATATCCAATTCTATGCTCGACAAAGAATATTTTCCTATTTATTTACACCCTCCTTCCAAGGCTTTTGACTTCCCTGAATCTTAGATGTAATATTTACTATAGTTGATAATTCAATATATTTTAACAATTCAATTGGCCAAATTGAAAGTAAATTAAGATTTAAGTAAAAAGATTATCACAGTTTTATTTAATATTTTTATGCACAACTAATTCAATTCTTCATTTCACAAAATCTCAACGAAAAGGAGAAAGACAAAGAAAACTACTCAGAATGCATAGGAAAAATAACACAAAACTTGGATTTCATTTAAAGTTATAAAATAATAAATAAAAACTTATCTCGAATCTTCTCCCCAAGCAGACTTCTTGAAGTTCCTCTAACTCTTTCTTCTTGTGCAACACACTTAATTATACTTACTAATATACTCTAAAACATACTAATGCACACATAATAGACTCACCACACACTACTGACTTCCACAAGACACACACTTTTCAGCCTAAATTCGGATATATTAAAGAATAAGGAATATATCCAAAGGTTTCTTAAGCACCTCTTCAAAAAGCGTCCAGATTCACTATATTTGGCTTGAACCGACATTTTCGCAGTCGGCGGGCTCGATCTTGCCGTTGGCAGGCTTCTAGAACATTGGCTAACCGCTAAGGCTCGCTGTCGGTGGGCTCGATCTCTCCGTCGATGGGCTCCTTCATAACATATTCAAAACTTTCAGGAAAATCACGCCTTCGGTGGCCTATTCCTCGCCGTCGGCGAGATAGTTCAATTTCCATCTCTTTTTAGTCCTTTTCATTCCAGATTTGTTTCTTTTCGATTTTTTTGCTTCCAATACCTATAAATCTTCATACCTGCAATAAAACATAGAAAATACCTTTCTTTAAAGTACAATTTCATATAAAATTGGTATGAATTTCTTAATACATTTTCCCGTGGACAAAATCCCCCAAACTTAACTATTACTTGTTCTCAAGTAATCTTGATACTATATAAAAGTAATGATTACTTGTAATAAAATTGTAATTTAGAAATACTATGAATTTGATTTAAATAAAATATTATAGTAAAGTTTATTAGGAAGATTTTTAGATAATTAAATTAACTCTATAGATGTATGGCTATTTAGTCATCAAGTTTAAGATTTCTAGTCTTCTATTTATTTCAAGAGTTACTATATTTTGCAATATTAAATTACTTAAGATATTCAGATGATAGGAATTTCATGAAAGAACTACTTAGTAAAATACTAATCCATATATATAAGTTCAGAAATGTAACTGAGTTTACCCTTTAGATTGATTCAAATGAAGCCAATTTTTGATAAGGCATCTCCTCAAGCTTCTCCTCACTTACTTTTTCTTTTCTTTTCATTTTGGATTGATTTTCAATCCTTTTTCTTTTTCTTTTCTTTTTTTTTCTTTCAAGTGAGGATTACTGTATCTGGATAGCCTGTTAAAAATTTTGAACTTCATTTTCCTCTTCCAAAAATTGAAACTTGCAACATTTACTTACCTTATATGTATTTCAAAGTTTTTACTTCATTGAGTTTCAATCTTTTCTTTCTCAATTAAATACTTAAGAATTTCATATTTTGAAATATAGTTTTCCTTACTTTAAATAGTTAACTATATTCTTATCCTCTTATACCAAATATCTTAATCTACAAAATTAGTTTAATCACTATAACTATTTCTTTTAACTTACTATAATAATTAAATAAATTAATTCTAGTTTACTGAAATAAATTCATTACAGAAAATCATTTTATAATAATTTTTGAAAATATAAATTGAGAACAATTTAATAATTAAATTTTTATTTTCTTTTTTCTCCCCCAAGCTTAAATTTTTCTATCTAATTATATAGGGTGAAAAGAAAATAAACTGTAAATTTAAATCATACCTTTGTGCTTTAGGTATTTCTCCTTTTTGAAGTTTTGCAGGTTCTTTTCATCACTTAATTAACCTGTACTGTTAATAACTTTCTACACATATATAATATTAAAGAAATTGTTGGGTAAAGAAGTTTTGAAATAAGTACAACTACTAACATAATTTATACCACAACATAACACAACATCGACATATATTTCACAACTCTAGTTTCGGAGTTACAATCACAAATTGAAATATTAAAATTTAAAAGCCACACAAATTTAACTTATAAAACAATATTAAAATGTCTTACACAACATAGTAATCAAAGTTCATAAACTAAACATCAATACTGAATCTAAGAAAACAAAGAAACAATCACATAACATAAATACCTAAGCATAAAATCTAATCATCAACATTAAAATTCCAAACTATATCCTCGTCTCCTTGTTCAGCAGGTGGAGTAGGCTGGTAGTGAGTATAATGGGGGCACTCAGAAAATATAACATCAGACTCTCCTCTCCGATAACGATTCTCAGCATCATAGTAGGCTATCTCAAATTCAGAATGTCTTTAGAGATAATCGCTATCATAATTATGCCTCCGTTCTAATCCTCCAATTCTCTGATCAAAATGCTCCAATTTTTCTTCAATCTTTTAAAAACTTTTTCACTGCAGGGTCATTTCATTCATCAAATCATAAATGGTAGGAGAACTATAGGTAGGAGTGTCATAACTGGTAGAGGGAATATCCCTATTAGTTGAAGGTGCATAGCTCCTTGTCCCAGATCTCCATCCTTCGTGGGATTCATAAGTTTTTATATTAGCCTGGGTAATGGGTTTCATAGGTTCAACCCATTCCTCATCATCTCTAGCCTCTACTCCAGACAATTGGCAGAGTGCATAAATTAGACCAGGATGTCCTAGTCCTCCTCCACTTTCACTTCTTGCAGAGGCTAATATATTTTTGTAAATAATGCTTCCCACATTATTACTTCTGTGGTTATGAATACAAAAATTCAGAACTGCTCTATCTCTTGTTACTTCACTATGGTGATAGGTAGGTAACAAAGTAGAACAAATAAAATAATGCCAAGCTTTAGAGGTTGCATTTAACATAGACAGAGGGAAGTTTACCCGTTCATACTGCTTAATTTTCTAAGTCCCTTTCGCATCAGTGAGAAAGTTAATCACCTCCTCTAGTGGTCCTTCCATTGTTCTGAATGTATCATACTCGCTGGTATGCAGATCTTGTACTTCGTAGAAAGAATTTATTCTTGCAGCATTAAAATCAACTAAAAATCCTCTAACCTTTATTGATACATCTTCTATCTCAGTGAGGTTGGCATAAAATTATTTCACTATTTCAACTGCAACTCTATTTATTGTATAACAGACATTTTCCCATCTTCTCTCTTTTATCGTTCGTTCCACTTCTCCTCCCAAATTCTTAAAAACTCTATCTTGAATACATTTTCTTGCTTTGATATTAAAGTTGTATCTTAACTGACCTCTAGAATTCACGAATCGTGTCACATCATAATCTAGTCGCCTCTTCTGTCATGGAGCCATTTCTCAATTTGTCAAATTTACAAAAATCTTGACTAAACTTCAAAATACTACTAGAATGGCTTCCAAAGGTGACTTAAAATAATCTAAAATGAATTCCACGGATTTCTTCCAACTATTTTTTCTATATTTCAATTTTTTCCAAAATCCCCAAATGTGGAAGAAATACTCGATGAAAATAAAAAATTTTTGCATGGGAGTGAAGCTCTTACCAAGGGAAGATAAAATCCGGTGTCAAAATGTGTTGATATTCCTTCAAATCCATGATCTCTCAAGCCCTAGGTCGGTTTTTTGAAGTTTTAAGGAAGGGAACGATGAATAGTGACGGTTGACCGGTCAAAATAAAGTGTTTTTCGGGATCTCGCTGTCAGCAGGAAAGATCTCACAGTCGGCGGGCTAATTAATTCAAATAGGCTTAAAGTTTATGGAAAATCTCGCCGTCCGTGGCATCGTTCTCGCTGTCTGTGGGATTTTTCAGGAATTAATATTTTTAATATTTATAACGTTTTCAATTTATTTTAAGCCTTGATAATGTCCGATCAATCAATTAAATACATTTTATTGTGATTAGATACTATTTTAACTCACATAAATTCACAAAAAACAAAACATAACAATTTTATATATGAAATCCAAGGTTTTACAATATGCATACACCACATTTACTTAACACATAAAATTCAGCGTTGTAATCCAAACCACAGTACTCAAAACGCCGAGAATAAACAAACAACACATAATCTCATCTATATTGAGATCAAATCTTAAAATCTAAAATATCAAAAGTTCAAATTTCATAAAAATTAAATTTAAACTAACTCAACTCAAAAACAAATTAGAATGTCTTGTACTCGTCAGTGTCTGTGCTAAATTCATCTCTGATATCTTCGATAGAATGTAGATGAATGAATAGATTGTAGAAGGCCTGTAAAGAAATTCTTCTGTAGATTATTCTTCAATCCATCATTTCTTTCTCAAAAGTCGTATGAAACTAGCCTCAGGATGTCCGGAATAATCGAAGTGTTCCTTCATCCTCCAATAAATATGATCAAATAAATCAGAGATATTATTAATGTAAGTCATCACGTTTTGTACCTCTTTTTCCAATCCTTTGAGTTTTCATATGATCAGATTTGTTTTATCATTAAATGAACTGATTGAAAGAGAGTTTTGAGATGCTTGGTCCGCAGTAATGGCTGTCTCATTATTGTTTTCCAGAGCAGAAAACATATCAGTTGGATCTAATGGTTTCCAAGGCAAAAGTACTTTTTCCTAGGCTTCATAAGAAACTTGGTACTGACTGCATAATGCAAAAATTGTTGAAGGATGTCCAAGCTTACAATTTGATCCATGTACAATCAGGCCTAATGCAGACTTCACAATAATTGAACCAACATCGATAGGTAATCCCGCTTGAATACAATAATTCATAATTGCACATTCCTTAGAAATTTTGTTTACCCTCATAGTGGGTAATAATTTTGAAGAAATAAAGAAGTGCCAGTGATGCATAAAAGCTAACATACCCATCTTCTCTTGTTTCCCAATCTTCTGATTCATCAGTCAAATATTGATATATCTCATTCATATTATTTCTTGTAGGAACAAAATTGGAATAGTGGCAAACAGGTGTATTTTCAATTGAATATAACTCATCGACTCTAGAAGGAGTGAAAGTTACCCATCTGCCTCGCACATAAATGCTTCCGTTGTTGATTTCATGAAGATTGGAGTAGAATTCTTTTACTATGGGATGACTACTGCTGAAGTTGTATAACATAATACCTCCCAACGTCGTCGCATAACCATCTTGTCGATAGACGTTGTCGAATTCTCCACTCCTCTATTCACGAATTCTCTTTCTTTGATTAATCTCTTCTTCATCATAACTTTGTTGAAGATTCCCTGGGCCTCATAACTGACAAACTTTCTTCGATTGAACACTCGGGATCTAGTGATTTCAAGTGGATTGGATGTCATAATGATGAGTTTTGTGGAGTTTCAAATCGTTTTAAGGAAGTAAATGGTTTATATTTCGAGTTTTAGGCGTTCTTAAAGAGTTAAAACACTTAGAATCGCCAAAAACCGTCAAAATAACTCCCTAAACTGCTCATTCACCGATCTCGTCGTCGGTGGCAACGGTCTCGCCGTCGGCGGGATTCTTAAAAATATGAACTGAATTTGGTGGGCAAAACTCGCCGTCGGCGGGCTAAGCCAAAATTACCCAGTTTTGCTCTGGTCCGAATGCTTTCCAATTTTTTCTATGTATCCATTATCGTGATGATAATAAATATAAAATTGAGTAGTAGAATTCATTTTATACCAAAAATAGTAATAAATCAAATAAATATACAATTATTACACCTAAATAAAGATCACTATGGGTTGCCTCCCATAAAGCGCTTGGTTTAACGTCGTCAGCCCGACCTATTATGGTTATTAATCAGGTTGACTGAGCATTAAAACCTCTATAAAATTTGGTCTTTTTTCTTTAAAATATGGTTTTAATCCGTAGTACTATTTACTTTAAATCTGTGTCCAGTCTTTTGATCTTCAATTTCTACAGCTCCGTATGTAAATATTTGAGTTATAGGGGAAGGTCCTAACCATCGAGATTTTAGTTTTCCAGGAAATAATTTCAATCTTGTATTATAAAGTAAAACTTCTTATCCTGGTTCAAAATTTTTTTGGTTAATCTTCCGGTCATGCCATAATTTCATTTTCTCTTTATAAATTCTATCATTATAATAGGATTCATTTCTTAATTCTTCTAATTCATTCATCTGCAACAATCTCTTTTCACTAGCATCTTTTAAATTATAATTCAATTCTTTAATCGCCCAATACGCTTTGTGCTCTAATTCAACTCGTAAGTGACAAGTTTTTCCATAAATAAGCCTGTGAGGAGTCATTCCAATCGGGGTTTTATAAGCAGTCCTGTATGCCCATAATGCAGTGTCTAGTCTTGTAGAACAATCTAATCTACTAGGGTTTATAATTTTTTCTAAAATTTGTTTAATTTCTCGATTAGAAACTTCTACTAATCCACTAGTTTGTGGATGATAAGTAGTCGATATTTTATGAATAATGTTAAATTTTTCTGCCAATTTCTGAATATATTTATTCCTAAAATGGGATCCTCCGTCAGTGATAATCACTCTCAGCATTCCATATCTTGTGAAAATATTTTTCATTAAAAATTTTGAAACACTCTTAGCATCACAACGAGGTAAGGCTTGTGCTTTACTCCATTTAGAAGCATAATCTACAACAACTAATATATATGAGTTTCCAAATGAAGGAATAAATGTTCCGATGAAATCTAATCCCCAAACATAAAAAATTTCAACTTCTAATATAAAATTCAGAGGCATTTCATTTCTTCTAGATATATTACCTACTCGTTGAAATTTATCACAAGTTTTGATATATCTATAAAGATCTTTAAAAAGAGTAGGCCAATAAAATCCAGATTGTAAAATTTTATAGACAGTTTTATTAGTCCCAAAATGTCCTCCAAATTCAGAATTGTGACATTTTTGAATAATTTGTTCAGATTCTTCGTAAGGCATGCATCTTCTAATTATTAGATCCTTACATTATTTATATAAATATGGTTCATCCCAAAAATACGTTTTAGCATCGTAAATGAATTTTTTCTGTTGTTGCAGAGTTAGCATGGGTGGTAAAATATCACTTACAATATAACTATATCAGCATACCAAGGTATTTTCCACTCATTTATATTATAAAGTTGTTTATCAGGAAAATTGTTTGTAATTTCATTGTTAGTGTCAGATAATTCACAATATTCTAATCTTGACAAATGATCTGCAATTTGATTATCAGTTCCCTTTTTATTAATTATTTCAAAATCAAATTCTTGCATCAGTAATATCCATCTGATTAATCTTGGTTTGGTATATTTCTTTTGCATTAAATATTTAATAGCAGAGTGATCAATATGCACAATACATTTAGTTCCAATTAAATATGGTCTAAATTTATCAAAAGCATACACAATTGCTAATAATTCTTTTTCTGTAACTGTATAATTGATTTCAACACTATTGAGAGTTTTACTAGCATAGTATATAACTTTAAAAATTTTATCATACCTTTGTCCAAGAACAACTTCTATAACATAATCACTAACATCACACATAAGTTCAAATGGTTTCTCCCAATCAGGTGAAACTTTTATAGGTGCTGTGATTAATTTATCTTTTAATAATTCAAAAGCATTTAAGCATTCTGTAGTGAATTCAAATTTCTTGTCTTTTTCTAAAAGTTGGCATAAAGGTTTAGTAATTTTTGAAAAATCTTTTATATAGCGTCTGTAAAATCTGGCATGACCAAGAAATCTTCTTACCCCTCTCACTGTAGTAGGAGGTGGTAATTTAGCTATAACTTGAATTTTTGCAGGGTCCACTTCCAAGCCATTTTCTGAAATTTTATACCATAATACAATTCCTCCTGCAACCATAAATTTATATTTTTCCCAATTTAGAACTAAGTTAGTTTGTTCGCATACCTCTAAGACTTTTTCAAGATGATCCAAGCATGCGTCAAATGATGTTCCAAATACAGAGAAATCATCCATAAATACTTCTATTCTATCATCAATTAATTTACTAAATATAGACATCATACATCTCTGGAATGTTGCAGGTGCATTACATAATCCAAAAGGCATCCTTTGAAAAGCAAATTTTCCATAAGGACTAGTAAATGTAGTTTTCTCTTGATCCTCAGGAGCAATAGGTATTTGATGAAAGCCGGTATATCCATCTAAAAAACAAAAATATTTGTGTCCGGCTAGTCTATCTAACATTTGGTCTAGGAATGGTAAAGGGAAGTGATCTTTCTCAGTGGTTGCATTTAATTTTCTATAATCAATACATATACGCCATCCAGTAACTTGTCTTATAGGTATTAAATCATTATTTTCATTAGCTTCAACAGTCACTCCTCCTTTTTTAGGAACACAATGAATTGGGCTTACCTAAGCACTGTCTGAAATAGAATATATAATACCATTGTCTAACCATTTCAATATTTCTTTCTTGAATACATCTTTCATTATTGGGTTTTATCTCCTTTGGGGATCAACTCTTGGTTTATGTTCATTATCCAAAATAATTCTGTGCATACAGATCGAAGTACTAATTCCCTTAATACCTGCTAAGGTCCAACCAAAAGCTTTATTATACTTTTTTAATGTGTTTAGATTATTTTGCTCTTGTGATTCATTTAATTCTGCCGATATAATAACCGATAAAGTTAATGAATTTCCCAAAAATGTATACTTCAAATGAGTAGGTAAAATTTTTAACTCAAGTTCATGAGGTTTAATAATCGATGGAACTAAATTCTTGTCAGCGTTTTCAGTAATATCCAACATCTCAAATCTTTCTTGTATATAATCTAATTTTTTATTGTCTATTTCTTCAGTTAATTCTGTATTTTTTATTTTTGGTTTATCTTCAAAAAATTCTTTAAAATGTTCATTTCATAGATGTTCAAGAGTTTCCATTCGAAAACATTCATCTTCTTTTTCTATAAAAGGATATTTCATTGATTTCACAATGTTAAAAATTATTTCGTAATCATTTACTCTCATAGTTAGTTCTCCTTTTTGAACGTCAATGATAGCTCTTCCAGTAGCTAAGAAGGGTCTTCCTAAAATTATGTGTATTTCTTTATCTTCCTCCATATCTAAGACAATAAAATCCACTGGGAAGATAAATTTATCCACTTTTACTAACACATCTTCAATAACTCCTTTAGGATATGTCACTGAACGATCGCGTAAGCGAAGAGTTACTGAAGTAGGTGAGACTTCTCCCAATCCTAATCTTTTAAAAATTGATAGAGGCATAAGATTTATGCTGGCTCCCAAGTCACACAAAGTTTTTCCATAAAATTTTTCTCTAATAGCACACGTTATAGTGAAACTACCAGGATCTTTTAATTTCTCAAAAAGCTTTTTCTGAATAATTGCACTACACTCTTCGCTAAGTGCAACAGTTTCATTATCTGTGAACTTTCTTTTCTTGTTTAAAATATCTTTCATAAACATCACATAATTGGACATTTGTTCTAATGCTTCTACAAAAGGAATGTTTACCTTTAATTTCTCAGGATTTCAAGAAATTTAGAAAATTGCTTATCCTTTTTATGTTGCTTTAATTGCTGAGGAAATGGTGGTGATGGTCTCTCAACAGAAATTTTCATAGGAATTAGTGGATATTCTAAATTTCGATCTTGCTGATCCTTTTCTTTTTCAGTTTCCACATTCTATTTTTCACTTTCAGTTTCTTTTTGTATTCTTATTTCTAATTCTTTTCCACTTCGCAACTGTATCGCTTTGATTTGTTCTTTTCCTTGATCTTTAGGATTTATTTCCACATTACTAGGAAAGTGCGAGGAGTTCTATTATTAAGTGCAGTGGTGATATGTCCAAGTTGAGTTTCAATATTTTTAATTGCAGTTCCTTGATTTTGTAATTGGTTCCCTTGAATTTGTAGCTGATTTCCTTGATTCTGCAAATGCTGACCCATATTTAATATTAATTCTTCTATAGATAACTTCTTTTCCTTAAATTGAGAGTTATTATTAAATCCAGATGGATAAGAAGGTTTATAATTTGAATTTCCTTGGTTAAATGAATTTCCTAATGGGTTTACTGAGTTGTTCATCCATTGTTGATTAACAGAGTTGTTATTCCAATTAAAATTTGGATGGTTCTTCCAACCAGGGTTGTAATAATTTGCATAAGGATTATTGGGTCTATTATTAATAGCATTTAAAGATTCATATGAAAATTGAGCTTCTATAAGTTGTCCAGATGAATTTTCTTCTATTATATTAGGAGAATAATTCATTTCAAAATGATCTAATTTCTTGGATATAGCAGCAATCTGAGAAGCTAACATAGAATTGCATCAGAGTCATGTATACTAGCTATTTTCTTAGGATTCAACCTTTCAGAAGGCCATTGAAAATTGTTGGTAGCCATTTCTTCAATTAATGAACCTCCAGCAGCAACATCTATAATAGATCTAAGAGATCCTACTAATCCATTATAAAAAGTTTGTATAATTAACCAATCTGGTAACGCATGATGTGGTCATTTCCTAAGAAGATCTTTAAATCTCTCCCATGCTTCGCATATCGATTCTCCATCAAACTGACTAAAAGATGTTATGTCATTTCTAAGATTTATAGTTTTTGAAGGTGAAAAATATTTGGAGAGAAATTTTTGTGATAGTTCTCCCCAAGTTCTAATAGATCCAGGTGCTAACGAATTTAACCACATCTTTGCCTTATCCCTTAAAGAAAAAGGAATAAACCCAAGTCTAACAACATCATTAGATACTCCGTCATATTTAAAAGTAGCACAAAGTTCTAAAAAACTAGCAAGATGTGAATTAGGATCTTCGTTTGGTGAACCACTAAGTTGATTATTCTGTACCATTTGGATAATTGCAGGCTTAAGCTCAAATGAATTAGCCGCTACATCAGAATTTTGGATAGTTAAATGAATTTCATTTAATGTAGGGTTAGCGTAATCTCTTAAAGGTCTGGGTTGATTTATATTTTCAATTGATGGATTATCTGCCATTTGAGTTAAATTTATAGTTTCTTTTCTCTGTTTTCTAATTCTTTTAATAGTGCGCTCTAATTCCGAATCGTAAGGTATTAAACTTTCGGTTCCAATTTTACACATACACAAATTAAGTAGATTTTTTTAAAAAAATAGTCAGTTACTCTAGTAATTATCTTTAATAATTATTTTATTAATTACCTTAATAATTACTTTACTTCCCCGGCAACGGCACCAAAAACTTGACCTGGGGTCGGGAGGCAGCAGGGTTTATATGATTGCAGAGCTTTATATTATATATTTTATAAATGATTATCAAAGTAAAATTAGCAATTGTTCCTCCCCCCTTTTATCAACGCAAGTATACGTATCGTTCAAGTAATAAAGGGCTCTAATGGAGTCCTAGATATCGATCCCACAGGGAGTTTAGAGATTAAGAACTAATTTCAGTAGATGCAATTACTATCTAGTGTATGAAAATAAAGAACGCTTATACTAAACTCTATTACTTTATTTTTAAATAGAAGATTGCAATTTAGAAAAAAACATCTTTCTCCTTGTTAAGAGAATTAAGTGAATGAATAATTAAATTAGCTAGAATTATATTGTGCCAAAGATGAGCATTCTTATTCTTTACCCATTGGTCCAGGCATAAAGAACATTGACTAATCCTATGCTTGGTTACTGAATCTGCGGCTAGGCTGGGAGAATACCAGCTGCCACTTCGAAGCTCCCACGTTCCCCTCGCCTGAGGGCTAACATCTACACTTTAGCTCCCAAACCATAGGACCGAATTGAAGATTTTAGTCTGTCACACTAAAATATCCAATTCTATGCCCCATAAATAATATTTCCCTATTTATTTACACCCTCCTTCCAAGGCTTTTGACTTCCCTGAATCTTAGATGTAATCTTTAGTATAGTTGATAATTCAACATATTTTATCAATTCAATTAGCCAAATTGAAAGTAAATTAAGATTTAAGTAAAAATATTATCACAATTTTATTTAATATTTTAGGCACAACTAATTCAATTCTTCATTTCACAAAATCTCAACAACAAGGAGAAAGACAGAGAAAACTACTCAGAATGCATAGGAAAAATAACACAAAACTTGGTTTTCATTTAAGTAATAAAACAATAAATAAAAATTTATCTCGAATATTCTCCCCAAGCAGATTCCTTGAAGTTCCTCCAACTCTTCCTTCTTGTACAACACACTTAATTATACTTACTAATATACTCTAAAACACACTAATGCACACACAGTAGACTCACTACACACTACTGACTTCCATAAGACACACACTTTTCAGCTTAAGTTTGTCTATATTTAAGGAAGAAGGAATATATCCAAAGGTTGCTTAAGCACCTCTTCAAAAAGCATCCAGATTCAATGTATTTGGCTTGAACCGACTTTTTCGCCATCGGCGGGCTCGATTTTTCCGTCGGCGGGCTTCTAGAACATTGGCTAACCGCTAAGGCTCGCTTTCGGCAGGCTCCTTTATAATATATTTAAAACTTTCGGGAAAATCACGCCGTCGGTGGCCTATTCCTCGTCGTCGGCGGGATAGTTCAATTTCCATCTCTTTTAGCCCTTTTTGTTCCAGATTTGCTTCTTTTCGATCTTTTTACTTCCAATACCTATAAATCTTCATACCTGCAATAAAACATAGAAAATACCTTTCTTTAAAGTGCAATTTCATATAAAATTGGTATGAATTTCTTAATACATTTTCCTGTGGTCACAAATCACATTGGACTTAAGTCAAAACTAAACTTAGGCTCAACATGAGATTGAACTTGAGTTAATTTTAAGTCTAGGTTCAACCTAACTTGAACCTAACTCAAACTTAAATCTAACTTGAGTTCAACTCATATGAACTTGAGTCAAACTTAAGCCTAGGTTTAACTTGAACCTAGTTTAAACCAAAACCAACTTAAAATTCAAACTGTATTAGGTTTAATTAAAATCCAACTCAAACTTAATTTAAAATATTATGTTTGAGTTAAATCTAAATTTGGATAAATTCAAATCAAATTTAATTCATCATAAATTTTAAATCAAACTAAATTTGACATAGATTTTAAAGTTTGAACTTAATCAAATTTAATCCAACATAAATTTTAAATTTCGATTTAAATCAAAATTAATTTGACATAAATTTTAAATTCATCTTAACTCGACATATCTAAACATAAAAACTAAAGTTCAATTCAAATTGAAATCTAAAACAATATAAATCAACATAAATTAACATAATTTAACATAAATTGACATATCCAACTGAACTTGACACAATTTGGCGTAAATCAACCCGACTCGACATAAATTAACAAATTAAACTTAAATCAAAAAAATTAAATTTAAAACTGTCAAATAAAACTTAAATCAATAAAAAATTCAGAAATTTTATATTCAAATAAAACTAAATCTAAATTTTCAAAGTCTAAAGAGTCTAAAATTTTTATTTAGACTCAAGTGACAATTGAATCTAAAAAACTAAAATCTAATCCTTTAGGCTCAAATGACACCTAGTCTAAAAATCTTATTCAACTCCAAAACCTTAGAATTAAACGACATTAAGTCTAAAATTTTACTAGACTTATTAAGTTCAGATGACAATTAATTTTAAAGTCTAATTCTTAAAACAAAATTCTTATCAAACCCAAATCCATATAAATTGAAATAAAAATTTCAATTTTCAATATTAAATCAACATTTCAACCAAAATTGGATATACGACAACTCTAAAATAATAAACATTTACTAAGTAGTTTAAATATTTTTACGACATTATTTCTGACAATATTTTCTTTTCAGAATGAACACAAGTTTTTCTTAGATTTTTTTTTCATGTTATAAGATGTGCTAACTCTGTTTTGCACTATGATCGATGACATTAAAATATAATAAAAATTGATAATAAAAAGATAAAAAATTATAAAAAGAAAAAAACCGGAACTTTTAGGTTGACCACGAAACTAAACAAATAACAAAAATGCCATGACAACAAAAACAACAAAACTGCACTATTAGGATAGCCGTTAACAAAACAAATTGGATTATTAGGATAGTCGTCAAAAAAAAAATTGAAACTATTAAGATAGCACCAAACTTAAAGAAGAAGAAATAACAAAATGACATTAAAACAATGACAAAACAAAAAACATTGACATTGATATGGCATTTGACATTACAAAAAATAATAAAATATCTGTAGAAGATACCTCATGACAAAATGAGATAAACAATAAGAATAAAACATTCTTATGTTTATTTTCCTAAAATATTTTTAGAAAACCGAGTTTTTAACATTAATCAAGAGTTTTCTTAGGAAAAACTAGACTTGTCTAGGATGTAATTAACTATAGAAGCTTGCTTTTATAGGAGAAGTAAATGGAACTTAGAATAGGTTAAATATCTAAAAATCTCTGGTAACCAGACTTGTGATTTTTCCTAGCAGGATAAAAACATTATAGAGTTCTCCCTATACAAATATCACATTACCTTTTCTATGATTGTCTATTTTGTTCCTTTTCTCTCACCCTTTTCAAAAGGGGATTAAAGACTAGAACAATATAATTAGACTGGCGACTCCTTGACATTTGACACGACGCCCAAGAATTGGCGACGTTTGGAAGCAATGAGTTTCCATCGCCGACAATCCATGAATGATAATAAATCACACAACAACATTAAAAATAGAAATATTCCACCACAAATCACATCATAAAACATAACTCAAAATAAAATATCAATCCTAATCATTTTCTTCCTCTTTCTTATCATCCCCTTCGTTCTAGTTATGGGTTGGCACATATGGGCTATACTGTGGATGAGTAGGTAGCACAACACTAAAATCACCTCTAATCATTCTATCCATATAACTGTGATAATTCCCCTCATACTCACTATGTTTTTGTAGATAGTCCCCCAAACAATCCACTTGATCCACAGTATAGTTAACATTATCTTGTTCAAAATCTCAGTATGTGAATAAGAAAACTGACCTGAAGATGTTTGGGATGAGGAAACACATGATGTAGATGCAGCATAAGCAGATGCACTGGAACCAATAGAAAATCCTCCTCTCCAGCCAAAAATTGAAAGCTCAGCATAAGTCTTCAAATTCAAATTGGTAATAGACTTAAGAGGCTGAAGAACCTCTTCCCAATTCTCAGATCTAACACCAGCCTGCTCACACAATGACTGTATAAGGGAAGCAAATCCCATACCTGCAATGGTGGCTGATCTGACAGTACTCCATATACAATCATAAATAATCTTTCCAATGTCAATCAACTTCCTTTGCTGAATACAGTAGTTCAAAGTGGCTCTTTCTCTAGTCACTTTGATTTGATGATTTGTAGGAAGCAGCTTGGATGATATGAAATAATGTCATGCTTTGGAGGTGGCATTCAACTTTGATGCAGGGAAGTTAACTCTTTTCACATTAATAATTTTCCATAATCCTCTCCCATCGGTCAAAGTAAAGATAATCTCATCCAATTCTTCCTCAGTAGGATTGTAATTTGAATAAAAACAAACATATTAGGCGGCACTTGGTAAAATCTGTTAATGACGTCAGGAGTAAAATGTATCAGTTGTCCTCGTAACTTCACAAAATTTTCATCTGACTCTAGGAGATTTGTATAGAACTCCCGAACAAAACAAGTAATAGCTACAGTAGTAAAATAATATAATTTATCCCAGAGTCGATTCATAATCAAGTCTTCAATTTCTCTGCCTGGTTTATCGAATCCTCGCTCCTGGATCAATTTACGTGACTGTAACGTGATTAGCCTAATAAATTCTTGATTTTAAATAAACATTTTATGCTTTATTTTAATGAAATTGCACTTTAAAGGAAGGTATTTTGCATGTTTTTAGTGTTAGGTACAAGAAATGAATTTTTGGAGAAAAAGAAGCAAAAAGGTGCAATTTGGAGCAAAAACAAGCAAGAAAGCATATTCTGGCCTGACACATTTCGATAAGTCTTTCTATGCTTAATCCATTTTACACTTATTGAATATTTATGAATGAGATTACACTTTAAAGGAATGCTATTTTCATTCTTATTTTGTAGGGTTGTCTGTTAAGAACGCAACACAACTGAAACGGGGCGAAACAGAGCTAAAACAGAGCCAAACAGAGTAAAATGGTGAAGCTGCGTAGAATGGGAGCCATAGGGCGCCAGAAACCTAAGAGAGACGAAAATAGGGTGCAAGTAGTGCCTAAAATGGTGCCGGTGGTGCCAGGGACAGTTATTGGTCATATACATTGAATCTGAACTCTTTTTGGAGAGTTTCTTGAAGCACCTCTTTGGAAATTCATCTTTATACTATATTAGATTGATTTTATGTCAAAAAAGTGATAGGAAGTTTAGGAAAAACATGGAGAATGTTTAGAGATCTTAGAATAGGAGTAGAAATGTAGATTTCTATCTTTTTGGAGAGATTGATGAGGAGATTTTGAGAGAATCTTTAAGGGTTGGTACTAGCATTGCATGGATCAGCGGGAGACTTTATGGGAGAGATCTTCATCTTTCTTTCAAGGGAAAAATGCTAAGTATTATGTTTTTCATTATCTTATGATTTTGTAAACACTTATTTTGTGGATTTGCTTTGAAATGAAGGTTTCCATTGTGTTTTTTTCGTGCTTTGCGATGTCTTCTCTTACTCTTTCTTCTTATTTGGAAATAGTGGCATAAGAAGATTATTTCATTATTTTCATTCTACTTTTCTTTTACAATGAGTAAGATTTATGTTTAAGATATTGGGATGCATGCTAGAAGAAATTTTAATTATAAAAGTGATGGTTTTTTCTTGCACTTCATTTTCATTACAATAAGGGACCGTTGTGTTGTTAAAATTCGTTGTAATTGCATTGACCCGAGAGGGTGGTGTAATTCTCAATAAAGTGGAACCACATTCAAATTCCATGGATGGTGAAGTTCACGAGGGTTGAGTGAAAATAAATAAGGAAATATAGTTTGACAGGCGTAGAATTAGAGATTTTAGGGTGACAGACTAAAATCCCCAATTCGGTTCTAGTGTTTGGAAACTAAAGCGAGAGTTAACCTTCAGGCGAAGTGAAGTAGGAGCTCTGGAGTGAGAGCCAGTATCCTCCCAGCCTAACCACAAATTTAGGGACCAAACCTAGGATTATCCAATATTCTTTATGCACTCGGAAGAGGGTAAAGAATAAGATTGCTCCTATTTGGCACATACAATATTTAATGCATCTCATTTCTATACATTATCCAATTCACTACATAAGAATAATATATTTTAATATCTCACAATTCTCCAAACCAATTTATCCAGAAAGGGTTATCTTTAGAAGTAATATTTTCATTTAAAAATAGTTATTATCCCTACATATAATCATCTGCATTTAGGAGTAGTTGCTAGATAAAACACCACTTATATCGACCTTCCAAACTAAGGCCTAATAGTAGTAGACTAAAACTTTCACTTAGGACCTCTTACCTCGCTTCTCTGTGGGATTGATAAATAGGACTCCACTAGAGCCTTGTATTACTTGAATGATATGTATACTTGCGTAGAACCCCTAGTGTGTGCACTTACTTACGAACATAAAAACAAGCATAAAAACAACACACGCCGGAGGCGCATCATAACGCTTGCACGTAACGATCTTGAGCATTCAAAGTAACAAACTTGTCAGAATTGAACGTGGCTTTCACTTTACTCCTCTTAGGTGCCACTTCTAAAATTTGCAGAAAAAACATCACTATAAATTCCACATTTACCTTAAAATCACTATACTCAACTCCTAAAAGCTTAAACTACTAAATCCAAGTAATTTCTCAAGTTTTTTCTCAAATTTTCACCATGAATAGTGATTTTTGGATTTCTCCAAAATACATTCAAAATATATGGTGAAAATAAAAAATTTATACTTAGGAGTAGTGCTCTTACCTTAAGTAGATAGAATCTAACAATTTTCACGTTTTTCATAACTCCCGCGCCTAAGCGCCAACTGCTGGTGCTTAGCCGCCAGTGCTCAATTTAGCATAGGTCTGCTAAATGTCCAAAAATTCATTTTAAATCATCCAAATTGTTAAATAAGGTCTTATTAATCTCTAATAACATAATATAAGAAAAATACTACCATATAACTCTTACATAAAACCAAATAAAACACAAAAAACAAATTTTAAATAAAGCACACCGATAACTATGGGTTGCTTCCCACAAAACGCTTGGTTTTGCATCGTCAACCCAACATATCCAATACTTAATTTGAGTGACCCATCATCAAATTTCCATCAGATTTAAGTTGATCTACAAAGAAATAAGGTTTCCGTTTATGACCATTTAATTTAAATATTTTCTCAGTTTTAGATCTTTAATATCCACAGCTCCAAAGGGATAAACTCTTACTATAATAAATGGGCCCATTCATCTAGACTTAAGTTTTCCAGCAAATAATCTTAATCTAGCATTATATAGCAAAACTAATTGTCCTGATTCAATATTTTATTTATAATCTTCCAATCTTACAACATCTTCATATTTTTATATATCTTAGCACTATCATATGATTCATTCATTATCTCTTCAAGCTCATTTAATTGCAATATACTCTTCTCACCAGCATCCTTCAAATTGTAATTGAACTCTTTAATGGGCCAATATGCTTTATGCTCAAATTCAACTGGTAAATGACAAGTTTTCCCAAATATTAGTCTTTATAGGGAAATTCCTATAGGGTTCATGTAAGCAGTCCTATAAGCCCACAAAGCAAAATCCAATTGACCAATCCTTTTTGATTGAATTAATACATTTTTCAGAATTCTATTAATTTCGTGATTCGATAGTTCAACCAAACCACTAGTCTGAGGATGATAAGCAGTAGAAATTTTATGGATGATATGATATTTCTTTACTAATTTCTCCATAATTGGATTTCTAAAATGACTTCCCCCATCAGTTATGATTACTCTTGGCATTCCAAATCTACAAAATATGTTCTTTCTTAAAAATTTTGCAACACTTCAAGCAACACATCGTGGTAAAGCAATAGCTTCTATCCATTTAGATACATAGTCTACTGCTAACAAAATGTATAAATTTCTGAATAAATGGTCCCATGAAATCTAATCCCCAAACATCAAATATTTTAACTTCCAACATGTAATTGAGGGATATTTCATTCTTTTTAGAAATATTGCCTACATGATGACATCAATCTCAATTTTTAATATAAGTATTAACATCCTTAAATATTGTAGGACAATAAAATCCAGATTGTAGAATTTTATATGTAGTTTTATCAACACCAAAATGTTCCCCAAAATTAGAATCATGTTATTTTTGAATAATTTCATAAGTTCCTTCTAATGGCACACAACTTCAAATAATAAGATCCTTTCCTTGTTTATATAAAAATGGGTTGTCCCAAAAATAACTCTTAGCTTTAGATAAAAATTTCTTCCTCTATTGGTATATCAATCCATAGGGTAAAATGTCACTAACAATAAAGCTCACAATGTCTGCATACCATGGAACACGCCACTCATTAATAGTGAATAGTTTTTCATCAGAAAAATGTTCATTAATTTCTTCATTAGAAAAGAGAGATTTTTCATTATCATGCCTGGACAGATGATCGGCAATTTCATAATGAGCACCTTTCCTTTCTTCTATCTCAAATTTAAATTTTTGCAAAAGAAGAATCCATCTTATCAATCTTGGTTTAGCATCCTTCTTTTTCATTAAATAATTAATAGCATAATGGTCAGTTTGCACCACACATTATCAATTAAATATATTCTGAATTTATCAAAGGCATATACTATAGCTAATAACTCCTTTTCAGTTGTGGTATAATTGATTTGGGCTTCATTTAGAGTTCTATTAGCATAGTAGATTACTTTGAAATTTTCATATTTTTGTTGTAAAACGGCTCTAATAGCATAATTACTTGCATCACACATTAATTCAAAAAGTTTTCCCAAAATGGTTAAACAATAACTGGTGCAGTGATTAATTTTTCTTTTAATAATTCAAAAGCTTTTAAGCTGTCTTCATTAATATTAAAAATGGCATCTTTTTCCCATAAATGCCATAGAGGCTTAGCAATTTTTGTAAAGTCTTTAATATAGCGCTTGTAGAATTGAGCATGTCCCAAAAATCTCCTAGTCTCCCTTACATTTTTTGGGTAAGGTAAATTAGCGATCGCTTGAATTTTTGCAGGGTCTACTTTATACCTTTTTTTGAAATTTAATGTTCAAAAAAAATTCCTCCTGCAACCATAAATTGACATTTTTCCTAATTAATGACTAGATTTGTTTCTTCACAACATTTATGAACTTTAGATAAATGTTCTAAACATGATTCAAATGAAATTTCAAACACTGAAAAAATGTCCATAAATACTTCAATTCCTTTTTCTATTAAATCACATAAACTTGCCATCATACATCTTTGAAATGTAGCAGGAGAATTACATAAACCAAAGGGCATTCTTCTAAAAGCAAATGTACCATAGGGACTAGTAAATGTTGTTTTCTCTTGATCCTTAGGAGCAATTTGTATTTGGTGATAACCAGTATATCCATCTAGAAAATAAAAGTATTTATGCCCAGCTAGTTTATCTAACATTTAATCAAGAAAGGGAAGTGGAAAATGATCTTTCCTGGTGGCAAGATTTAATTTTCTATAATCATTGCATATTCACCATCCTGTAACTTATCTTATTGGTATTAGATCATTCTTTTCATTAACAGTTACAATTAATCCTCCTTTCTTAGGAACTCAGTGAAGAAGACTAACCCATTCACTATCCGAAATAGGGTAGATAATTCCAGCATCTAACGACTTTAAAATTTCTTTCTTAATAACTTCTTCAATAAAAGGATTTAATCTCCTTTAAGGACCAGCATTGGGTTTCCAGTTTTCTTTCATAAGTACTCTGTTCATACAAATTGAAGGACAGATTCCTTTAATATCAACTATGGTCCATCCAAAGGCTTTCTTATATTTCTTTAAAGTTACAAGCAAACTCTCTTCTTCTTCTGTAGTTAATTTGAGGAAATTATAATAGGCAAAGTTGAGGAATCACCTAAAAAGCCATATTTTAAATGTTCAGGAAGTAACTTAAATTCAAGTTTAAGAGGTTTTTCAATTGATGGACAAAAAGATTTATCTTTCTTTGTCATGTCCAAAACTTCAAAACTTCATTGAATATAATTTAAGTCTTCATCAATAAAATCATCAGAAAATTGTGTTTCCTTATCTTGCTCGTGCTCCAACATTTCAATTTCAAAATTTTCTTCATAATTTGCTTTGAAATGACATTCACTTAGACATCTCATCACATTTATCCAGAAACATTCATTATCTTTACCTCCAGCAGGATATTTCATTGATTTTGAAATATTAAATGTAATAGTTTGATCATTAATGTGCATAGTTAAGTCCCCGTTCTGTACATCTATCATTGCTCTTCTGTAGCTAGGAAATGTCTCCTCAAAATAATAGGCATCACCTTATCTTCCTCCATATCTAGCATAATGAAATCAACATGAAAGATAAATTGATCCACTTTTACTAAAACATCTTCTATATCTCCTTTATGATATGTGATCGAATGATCTTCTAACTGCAAAGTTACAGTAGTAGTGGTTATTTCTCCTGATCCCAGTCTTTTAAATAGATAATCGCATAAGGTTAATGCTTACACCTAAATCACATAAATATTTCTCATAAAATCCGTCTCCAATTGCACATTGAATTGTGAATCTACCAAGATCTTTAAGCTTTTTAGGAAGCTTATATGAATTAATGCACTGCATTCTTCACTATGTACAACAGTCTCGTTCTCTTTAAACTTTTTCTATTTAGATTATCCTTCATAAACTTCACATAGCTTGACATTTGTTCTAAGGTTTCAACAAATGGAATATTTATTGTAGGATTCTTAAAAATCTCCCAGAATTTTGATAAATTGCTTATCCAACTTTTATCATTGAAGTCTATGAGGAAATGGCGGTGGAGGTTTTTATAAATCAATTTTTGATGGAAAATTAGGTCTTTCCAAAGCTTTATATACATCCTCTTTTGGTTGTTCAATCTCTTCTTTCTCTACTTCAATCTCTTTTTGCACTCTACCTTCCAACTCTCTTCCACTTCTTAACTGAATAGCTTTTACTTGCACTTTATTTTTGTCTCTTGGATTTATCTCAGCATTACTAGGAAGCGTTCCTTAGGATCTATTACTTAATGAATTAGCTATCTGTCCTAATTGATTCTCAATATTTTTAATTGTAGCTCCTTGACTTTGCAATTGAATTCCCATTTGTAACACCACTTCTTCTATAGACAACTTCTTCTCTTTAAATTGTGAAGACTATTAAAACTTAGAGGATAAGTAGGTCTATAATTGCTATTCCCTTGGTTGTTTCAATTCCCCAATGAGTTTACTTGAGTGTTCCCCCATTATTGAGTATTACCACTCTGATTATTATTATTTAAGTTAAAGTTTGGATGGTTCTTTCAACCTGGGTTATAATGATTAGAATATGGGTTATAGGCGTGTTCAGGACATTCAAAGTTCTAATGATGTTTGCGAATCTACCATTTAGCTTAATTAATTTTCTTCAATCATTGAAATTGGTTGAGAAAAATTCATTCCAAATTGGTCTATCTTCGTTGAAATTGCAGCAACTTGATTTGTTAACATTGCAAAAGCATCATAATCATGAATATTGGCTACCTTTTTAAGATTTACCCTCTCAGAAGGCCATTGAAAATTATTTGTAGCCATTTATTTAATTAAAGCATAAGCATCATTAATCTGTTTGGACATCAATGAACCACCACCAACAGCATCGATAATAGATCTAAGAGATCCAACTAATCCATTATAAAAAATTTGAATTATTAACCAATATGGTATCAATAATGTGGACACTTTCTTAGAAGATCTTTAAAATGTTCCCATGCGTCATAAATAGGTTCCCCTTCAAACTGGCAAAAAGGTGTAATATCATTTCTACGCTTTAGCAGTCTTTGATGTTGGAAAATATTTAGTAAGAATTTTTTGTGCTAAATCACCCCGAGTTCTGATAAATCCAGGTGCTAAGGAATTTAACCACATCTTAGCTTTATCCCTAAATAATAAAGGAAAAATTCTAAGTCTAATAACATCATCCGAAATACCATCATATTTAAATGTAGCACATAATTCTAGAAGATTTGTAAGATGTAAATTTGGATCCTCAGTTGGTGCTCCCCAAAACTGACTATTAGATACCATTTGTATAATAGTAGGTTTAAGTTCAAATGAATTAGCCACTACGGCAGGATTTTGAATACTACTATTAAATTCATCTTCGGTAGGGTTAGCATAATTGCTTAAAGGTCTAAATTCTTGATGGATTTTAGCATTTTGCTTATTTTGATTTGCCATTTCTTGAATATTTTTATCTTTTTCTGTATTTTAATTTTTGAGATTTTTTTATAGTTCTTTCTAATTCAGAATTGTAAGGTACAAGTCCTTTAGAACCTGAACTGCACATACACAATTTTAAAACACAATAAAAACAACTTCCTAAAAAAAATCTAACAAGTTTAAATAAAACTTTAAAATAAAAATTAATTTTTATTTTGAAAATTTTTCTTTATTTATTTTTTTCCATGACAACGACACCAAAAATTTGATCCCGAATATTTATGCTTATGTTTTATATTTGAATTGATACTTCTCTTTAATGATATCTCTTTCTTTATAATGACGTCAAAAACTTGATGCCAATATAATAAGAGATTAAATTGATATTTTAAAATGGAATTCTACACAAGTATACGTATTGTTTAATTAAGTAATATATGACTTTCTGATTAAGCCCCGAGATATCGAACCTACAGGGAAAGTGATAAAAAATGAAAATAAGAAAATTTACTTTTTATTATTTTAAAGAAAGATCTTACTCAAACTAAAGATAAAATTTTAGGAAATGAAATTTGATTTTTTTTTGTTAATTTTATAATTTGAAGTAAAAGTAAACAACAACTTTAACTAAACTTTTGTAAGATGAAAACTTATACAAATGAAATATATTTTTCTTTTTTATGAATCAGTAACAAGTTATGGAGAAAATTTGTTGTGGAAGTATCTAAAATATGTTGTTCCAAATAGGAGCAATTATATTCTTTACCTTTACTAGAGATGCTATAAAGAACATATGTTAATTCACTGTTTTAAAAATCTTGAAGACGGGTTAGGAAAGGAAGATGTTAGTGCTCGCTTTAGAGTTTCCTCGATTCCTTCCACCTGGGGGCTAACATCTCATATCAAAACATAAAATAATAAATCAAATTGGGAGCTTTAGCCTATTACTCTAAAGTCCTCTACACCCATCAAATTATATCTCCCTATTTATTTGTACTCAACCATATGGATTATATTCTCACCCATACAATCTCATGTGATTCTTTCCAATTGTTGACTGAGACAATACCACACTGGATTTTACATGTTCTCACAACATATTTTAACATCTTAATTGACCAAATCAACAAGTAATAAAGTGCAAGATTTTGAATCACCAAAACTTCTTCCAACATTTAAATACTATACTTCACACAACTTACTTCCATAACATAATTACTTCATCACTTAAGGAAAAATGATAAAGAAAAATACTCAGAATTCATGGAGAAAATGCAATCACAACATAACGTGGTTTACAAGTAAAATTCATAGTGAAAACACAAGAAGTCTTAATTAAAAACCAAATGTAATACAAAGATAAAGACTTATCTGTAAATCCTCTCAAAAAATCTCTTGAAGTTCCTTTGAAAACATTACTTTCCCTTATAGTACTCTTTAGAGGTTGGCGCCTAACTCCGTAGACTCCAAATCTCAATTCTAATCCTAATGCAAACTTTATAAAATAAAGTAAGGATGGTGAAGTGGAGAGGTTTTTTAAAATAATTCTATAACATAAACCTCACTCTTAAACACTAACCAAAACCTCCAACAACAACCACTTTTTCTGATCTTCAAGTCCTCTTTTTATACTTTTCCAAAAGGTGCCTTCATATCTCTTCAAATTGTGCCCAGATTTAACGTATCTATGAAGAGAAGCATCCATTCAAAAGTATTTGAATTGATTTTGGTGCCAATAGAAAGTTACCCATGTTCTCACCAAGAGGTGCTTCGAAAACTCTTTAAAATGGTGCTTAAATAAAAAAAACTCCTCTTTTATAATTGCTGCACATAAGCGCGGGGTACCAGCGCTTAGAAGTGGTTCATCTGGTGTGTAAGCTCTAACTATGGTGCATAGCCACGGGGTCTTGGCGTGTATGATCGGGTTCCGACACTTACCTGTCGCATATCACTTCTTCAATTCTCATCATTTTTGCTTCAATTTTGATAATTTTTCTTTCCTTTCATTATATTCATCCATTTAATCATTCCTGTAAGAAAAACACACAAACTACCTTCCATTAAAGAGCAATATCATCAAAAATAGATATAAAATGTGTATAAAAACACTATATATTCTAGGTGTATCATGCCCGTACCTTATTTCTGATACAGACTCATCCTGGGGACTCTATCAAATACATTGAAAGAGAAAATAAAAGACTCGACCTATAAAGGAAACAACTTTAGCGGAGCAACCCATATAATGCAAAATAGGTCTTGCCTTATAATTGAGGGAGCTAATGACACCCGCAAGCAAAGGGTTAGAAATCATTACTTGCTCCCCCTTGATGGTATTTGTGTGAGTATGTATAAATAGACACGACACCCTACAAAAGAATGACATACTATACTACTATGCTTGTCAAGCACACTAGCACACCAAAAAGCAAAAGGAGATGCATGGCTAGTATAAGAGAAAGCTAGCATAGAACCATAGCCAGAGGCATCCAAATATACTACCTAGCATACTAAATCCTAGCATAACACATCATCTAATGATAAGTGTCCTCATCAACATCTAAGTGTAGGGTAAGTCTCTAGGTATGTATGACTTTGATAGGGTCGCCACATCTGCCCCATCCTAAAGATTCATGAGATCTAAATGGTATCTCCTTGGCCTTACACATGGCCTGACTTACTACATGCATAATTTTAAAATTATGACGGATGTAGTTATATATAAAAAATGTATATTTTTTTCAAAATAAGAGCCATTAAACGCGAGCCCATAACATGCAGGGTGAGATGAATTAGATCCCTCAGATTAGTAAGATTCTTGTATTGTGCCAAATAGGACATACCAATTATGTACACTCTTTTGAGTGCTATAAAGAACATTGGCTAATCCTAGGTTTAGTCTCTAAATCCATTGTTAGGATGGGAGGATACTGGCTCTCACTCCAGAGCTCCCACATGTCTTCGCTTGAAGGCTAACTCTCGCTTTAGTTTCCAAACACTAAGACAAAATCGGGGATTTTAGACTGACACCCTAAAATATCCAATTCTATGCCCAATAAACATATTTCCCTATTTATTTGCAACCAAACCTATGAACTACATCACTCATTCATGGATATTAAATGTAATCTTCACTTTGTTGTAGAACGCATATTCCTTTCGGATCGTATGTTTCACAACATATTTTAACAATTAAATTGGCCATATCGAAAAGTAAATGAAGTGCGAAGTGAAAAATCATCCCAAATTCTTAACATTTATATGGCACATCTAATCTAAACCAACACTTCACCATATTCCAATTGTAAGGAGAAAGATGAAGAATCTACTCAGAATTCATGAGGAAGATATGATTAAACAAAGATTATATATATAAAAGCAAATTCATATGTCCGCCATTTAAATTTTAGTGTGAGGTTGAAATCTTTTTTTAAAAGGTTTAGAATATAGTTTTATAAAATAGAATTTTGATTTAGTTTAATACATATAGATTTTTGAAAATACCATTTTGATTTTGAAGACTATGAAACTAAACTGATTTCATATAAAAGGTAGTTTAGATAATCAAGCGCTTCATCACAAGACATGTACCTATCTTGAAGAATAGATACATTACTTGGGGTGAGGCTTGATCAAATAAACTAAAGAATTCATGACATCTGTGTGGTTTGCGAACCATTATTGACCGACAATTTCCCCTACCTAATATGAAGGAATTAGATAGGGTTTATATGAATTTGGGGTCTTTAAGTTTTCTATAAGGGTAAGCCCCTATAGTTAGTTACATCTTAGATGACCAAAGTCACCTAAGAAAACTCTTGATATAGATCAAGAAATATTTATATTCATGGCTTCCAAGAGTAAATTTTTCAAAGAAAATGTGATAGTCAAAAACTCAATAGGTGAATAACTCAAGTTTTGGAACATTTCATTTTATCAGGATCCAAATGAGAGAAGGCTAGGGGAAGAACATAGATTCAAAGAAAAATCTTGGTGTGTTCCCAAACTATCCTATGGTTTGGTTTTAACTTAGGGTATTTATTTGGTATTCATCCTATCAATTTTATTATTTAGGACATACATTCACTTGAAACTGATCATGTGAATGGCCTGGGAGATATGAGGATTTATGTCATACCTAATGACAACCTCGGAATCCTAAGACGAGTTAGGGCTTATGTTGCACAAAATGTTTATGCAAGGGCCTAAAGAAAAGGTGAGGGTGCATGCTACACCAAGAAGGCTACCTCAAAGACCTCTGGCTTGTTTGTTTTAATTTCTAAGAAATTTTGCTGTTGAAGATGGCAGTGCTGCCCACTATGCAAGTTCCAAGCTCCTCCTCGTGGCAGGTTTAATTTAAAGAAATGTCAATTGTAAGAGAGGAGATAAGTGTCATGTTTTGGGAATATTTAAATTGAGGTGTCTTAATATTTTATTACAGAAACATTAAAGTTTATTATAGGAACACCGGTTAAGATCCCACATTTCCATCATCCCGGCACCACTATTTTCATCGGATTCACTTAGTCCAAATGAATTTATTAAACTCAACTTAATGAGTTCCATACTTTTATTTAGACCGTGGGAAACCCCGTTAGCAACACGTAGGTTACTTCCTCCGAGGAATTGCTGATCATCCAATGAGACGTTTTAATTAGTTGCAATTGTGATTTTTTTTGTTTGTGATTAAATTTTGAGTTGTTTTATATTTTGAATGTTGTGGCGGTGAATTTTATCTTATTTTAATTTTTAATTTTGATTTTGATTTTGGTTTTGTGGCTATCCTAAAGATTTCAGTTTTTCATGCAGGGTGACATTATTGTGTAACATGCAAGCTCAAAAGTAAGAAAAGATAAAGAAAGTGCTGGAAAAGAAAGTGATATAATCTTGTAAAAGTGTAACTGGCGAGTCTTCTCGTTCCTACACTTGAGACTTTAGTATTTTTTGCCGTAATCATTTCTAATTTATAGTCAAGTAAAATCCTATGAATAAATTTGTCAAAAGCCAAACAAACGCCATGCCATAACTTGGTGGGTCCTATTCATTTAGAAGATGCTTCATTTAATAAAATATGATAGGCTCAGTTGTTCTCCAAGGTATCCAGAAAGGGCCCAGGAGGTACCTAGACATTTCACAGATCTTTTAAGCTTCCTTGAGTTCATTCCAAACTTTTCATGATTATTAAATGATTCATCTGTTTCATATCCTTATGCTTAGTGAGCCAATATTTTAGTTATCCCGAAAGGCAGGGTAATTATCATTTGATACTTTACTTTGGAATTATGTGAGTGGGACTTTAGAAGCGAACTTAACTTATGGAAGAATTTATCAAATTTTGATGGGCTTCTAATGTTTCAAAAAGGTATTTTGGGATCAATTGTGTTTTCTTTTCTAATTCTTAACAGTTAAATTCTTTAATTAAGCCTAGCTCACTATTAAGCCCTTAAAATTTTAGTGGATTTTTTTATGTTTTTAGTAAACGAAATTTCATAACTTTCATGATTATGATTTTGATTCTTATCAAAATACTGATTTATCAATTGAGCATCAAATTAAGGGGTATTAAATTAGTGGAATATTAACTTCCTAAATCAACCCCTAACCTTAAGATTATTTTAATTTGATTTTCTTCCAAATTATGGTAATTAAGGAAATTTAAATATTTAATGTTTTAATGTGAAAAAATTGTAATGGTTTTCTACCATTTATCCATTAATGTTTCAATCATCCAATCATAATAATTAAGGTCAATTATTGACGCCCTTTTCTTATTCTGATTAAGCCCTAAATATTGATTTAGGTAAAATTTTTTCAAAATTACAATTTAACCCCTAAAGGCCTTTATCAATTCATAATTCATTAAATTTAGCTCAAATGGCTTTTAAATTTTTATGTGGCCCCACTTATGGGTTAGTTATAACATTAGAGGAGAAAATGTGATTTTTGAAAATTTAATTTAATTTATATATTTAATTTAATGCAATAATAGGATTTTCAATGAAAATTAATAACTTGTCAAAAACAAAGCATATGACTTCAAGAGGTAGACCTGGACTCGCAGGACCACTTGGACTAAATTTCATGATTTCTTGAGTTTTAATTTAATTATTAGAATTATTTTTAGTTATGGAGCTTTAATTATTATAATCTATTTTAAAGGTTGAAAATTCAATTTTATATTTTTCTTAAGTCCCTCTCAGGTCAGGAAACCCAGAGAAAAAAATTTTATATTTTTTTTCTAATTTTTAGTTTAATTATTAGAATTATTTTAAGTGGAAAATTAAGTAAATTCATTTTTAGCCTTTTAAAAATTAATTTAAGCCTTTAAAAATTGATACTTTTTATTTTGAAGCTTAGAACAATTATGGGGATGATTCCTAAGTGATTTTTTATGTTTTTAGTAAAAGAAATTTCATAACTTTCATGATTATGATTTTGATTCTTATCAAAATACTGATTTATCAATTGAGCATCAAATGAAGGGGTATTAAATTAGTGGAGTATTAACTTCCTAAATCAACCCCTAACCTTAAGATTCTTTTAATTTGATTTTCTTCCAAATTATGGTAATTAAGGAAATTTAAATATTTAATGTTTTAATGTGAAAAAATTGTAATGGTTTTCTACCATTTATCCATTAATGTTTCAATCATCCAATCATAATAATTAAGGTCAATTATTGACGCCCTTTTCTCATTCTGATTAAGCCCTAAATATTGATTTAGGTAAAATTTTTCCAAAATTACAATTTAACCACTAAAGGCCTTTATCAATTCATAATTCATTAAATTTAGCTCAAATGACTTTGAAATTTTTATGTGGCCCCACTTATGGGTTAGTTATAACATTAGAGGAGAAGATGTGATTTTTGAAAATTTAATTTAATTTATATATTTAATTTAATGCAATAATAGGGTTTTCAATGAAAATTAATAACTTGTCAAAAACAAAGCATATGACTTCAAGAGGTAGACCTAGACCAGAGGACCACATGGACTAAATTTCATGATTTTTTGAGTTTTAATTTAATTATTAGAATTATTTTTTGTTATGGAGCTTTAATTATTATAATCTATTTTAAAGGTTGAAAATTCAATTTTATATTTTTTCTTAAGTCCCTCTCAGGTCAGGAAACCCAGGGAAACAAATTTTATATTTTTTTTTCTAATTTTTAGTTTAATTATTAGAATTATTTTAAGTGGAAAATTAAGTAAATTCATTTTTAGCCTTTTAAAAATTAATTTATGCCTTTAAAAATTGATACTTTTTATTTTGAAGCTTAGAACAATTATGGGGATGATTCCTAAGTGATTTTTTATGTTTTTAGTAAAAGATATTTCATAACTTTCATGATTATGATTTTGATTCTTATCAAAATACTGATTTATCAATTGAGCATCAAATGAAGGGGTATTAAATTAGTGGAGTATTAACTTCCTAAATCAACCCCTAACCTTAAGATTCTTTTAATTTGATTTTCTTCCAAATTATGGTAATTAAGGAAATTTAAATATTTAATGTTTTAATGTGAAAAAATTGTAATGGGTTTCTACCATTTATCCATTAATGTTTCAATCATCCAATCATAATAATTAATGTCAATTATTGACGCCCTTTTCTCATTCTGCTTAAGCCCTAACTATTGATTTAGGTAAAATTTTTCCAAAATTACAATTTAACCCCTAAAGGCCTTTATCAATTCATAATTCATTAAGTTTAGCTCAAATGACTTTGAAATTTTTATGTGGCCCCACTTATGGGTTAGTTATAACATTAGAGGAGAAAATGTGATTTTTGAAAATTTAATTTAATTTATATATTTAATTTAATGCAATAATAGGGTTTTCAATGAAAATTAATAACTTGTCAAAAACAAAGCATATGACTTCAAGAGGTAGACCTAGACCAGAGGACCACTTGGACTAAATTTCATGATTTTTTGAGTTTTAATTTAATTATTAGAATTATTTTTAGTTATGGAGCTTTAATTATTATAATCTATTTTAAAGGTTGAAAATTCAATTTTATTTTTTTCTTAAGTCCCTCTCAGGTCAGGAAACCCAAAGAAACAAATTATATATATATTTTTTAATTTTAGTTTAATTATTAGAATTATTTTAAGTGGAAAATTAAGTAAATTCATTTTTAGCCTTTTAAAAATTAATTTAAGCCTTTAAAAATTGATACTTTTTATTTTGAAGCTTAGAAAAATTATGGGGATGATTCCTAAGTGATTAGGAGACTAAATGTGACAATTTGGTGATTTTTAATATTTTTATAATTTTAATTATTGTTTAAATATTTAAATATTTAAAATATGATTAAAAATGAAAATTTTTAAAAAATTCCAATTTTAATTTTAGAAAGATCCTCTGATCATAGAGAACTCGCAAAACTAATTTTACAATTATTGAGTTTTATTTTAATAATTAAAATTATGTTCAAAATTATTATTTCACTTAGAAAATTCATTTAGGTGACCAAATGAACTCCAAATGCCAAAAAAGTTTTATGGGGGTTGTATGACCTTTAAAGTATAATGGAGATTTGTTTTTAGGTTATTTCCATATTTAATGAACTCAAACTAATTTAAATTTAGTTTTATACCAAGTTGATGATTAGGTCATTTCTTAATGATGTAACTCATGAAAATTTTATCCTAGGGTCCTATGGTCATAAGGGACCTACCAAAATTTTTCTGGATTTTTATAATCACCATGCTAATTTTTGGAATTAATTTATGAAAACAGATGTACAAGCTTGGAAAATATAGAACTCTTCATAGTGTTCTCCTTTGACTTTGGAAAAATCTGAGATGATCCCCCATGACAGAGGCTACAACATGCTAAAATGGCAAGCGATGATGAAATGCCTATATGCATGTAGAATTGAAAGACTACAGAGGGTATTTAATTAATTAAAAATCATACATGCATTAAATAAATTTCAAACCAATTCCACATTATTCTCCTTTGTTCACTAAGTAAGAGGGTATTTTTCTTTTATTTTTATGATTTTTCTAGGCCAAGATATGGAATTTTAAAGTTCACGTAATTTAAATAATTAAAAAATCTCCTATTTTTCTACTTAACCATGCGACGCTGACTGGATCCTCGACAGCTTCGAAAGACCACGCGGTGCACTCCTATTCGACGCCGCCATCTGACTGATGTCCACATGACCGCACTTTATATTCTCAATCTCCGTCCGAGTCCATCCTCGCCGTCCATGCATTACACGTGTGATCCGACGACGCTCCATTATCTTCGACTGGTTCATCTCGAGTGCTGTCCACCTTCTAGACCTAAGATCTCTATTGATACTCAACCAAATCACATGGGGTCTGTTCCTAGAGCTTCATCTAACCTAGACAAACCTATCCATACAGTTTATACAGTATGAAATATGGTCTACAATTATAGAGGATGAAGAAAATCTCGAGAGGAAGAGTGAGTCCAATACCTTTATCTGAGAGGGGTGGCCGCAATCAGATGGTTGTAGCAGCTTCGATTGGTCCCAAAGAACCTCCTGATGGAGCCTTTTTCCCTGGTGAATTATCTAGACCTAAGCTCGACCAGCCCCGATTTCAGGTGCTGATGGAAGTCTGGTGCAGAGGCCTTCTGTGATGTGGCTTTGATGGGGGATCTTCTTCTTTCACTGCTATGACGGAGTGGGTGCAGTTTATTGAAATTTGGTGAACTGTGGAGCTATGGTGAAATGTGTACAGTTTCCAGCCAATTTTGAGCTCTGAAATTGAACTACGACAGTGGGAATCAGAGGAGGAAAGTGGCTGGAATGATCTTAGGGAGGTCTGAAGGAGCTCTGGTGAAGTTTTGGTGGAGTTTGGTTAGAAATTTTTCAGCACCTGGTTTTGGCCATGAAGAGATCTATTTATGGACATTACCATTGGACTAAGCTCAAGGGCGGGTGATGGGTGGATTCAACTGCCTAGGTGGAGGGCAGATGAGCTCCAATGGAAATTTTAGGCTGACCTGGCTACAGGGTGGAGTTTAGGTTTACTTGGCTTGGATGTGGCCCTTGGTTTGGGCTCCTCCAGTGACTAGGTGGGCTGTAAAGAGTAGGGGAGTTGGCCATTGGTTAGGTGAGGCAGTGCTCAGGTGAGCAGGCCATCAAGTGGGAGCAATTAAGTTTGGTGAGCAAATTTGGCAAGGATCCATATGGTTTAAGAAAATATAGAAGACGATCCCCTAAATTTAGGATCCTTTGGTCCATGGCTCACTAGCTTGGGCTAAGAGATCTAGGGTGGTTCCTAGGATCAGTTTAGTGGTTGTGGAGGAGTTGGTTTGTTCACATTTGGTTCAATTTGATTAAATTGGGTCATAGGTCCATTTGGGTCACTTTAGGTTCACATTAGGCTAACTTGGATTTGAGCTTGGGTTGAGCCAAAATTATTGAGCAATATTGTGTATATGATTGTTATGAAGTGTTTAGAAGAGGTTTGGAGTGGTGTTGAATTGATTTGGTAGGTCAATTTGGCTTGGTTTGGTTTTTTGGTCAAATTGAGGCAAGTTGGCTAAGCTTGGGTTTAGTTTTTTTTAGAGTGGGGTTTAAGCCCATTTTAAGGTTTCAAATGGTTTAGGATAATGTATTTAAGAGTTCCCAACATTAATTGGGAGGAGATTTGAGGTTTAAGGGAGTCAATTTGGTGAGATTTTGGGCATATGGCATGTTTGGGTCAAAATTTGGTATTTTGGATTTCAAGTGGATTTGAGTGAGCCTTGGGCTCAAATTGGGGCAATTGATGATCCGATTCAGTTTATCAGAGTGTTATGAAGGGTTTAGAATTCAAATTGGGGAGAAATTGATTGAGGTTAGGTCAATTTGGGGATTTGGGCCACTTAGGCAAAACTGGGGATTTTGAGTTTTAAGTGAAATTGAACTCAAATGTGGGTCCAATTAGGCTTAGATTTGGTTTAGATTGGCACTGAGGATGTTGAATTAAAGTTTGGAATTGAAATTGGGAAAGATTGGGATCTAGTGGGTGGACATTGGGTTTGATTTGGGCAACTTTGGGTTAAATGGGTCAAATTGGGACTTTTGGTTAGATTGGGTTAAATTGGCCAAATTCGGACATGTGGTAGTTAAGAGAAATGAAATTGGGAATATTTGAGAGGTTTTGGAAATTTATGGGAGTTTTTAAAATTTTTGGAATTTTAGGCTAAAAGGGGCATTTTGGTCATTTTGAGGATTCTTGGGAAATTTAGCAATTTTAGGTAATTTTGGATAATTTGAGTGGTAGGGAGTATTTTGAAATGATTTTGGGAGAATTAGGGGTAATTTGGGTGATTTTGGAAATTTTGGGTAATTTAGGGTTTCGGGGGTATTTTAGGTATTTTGGGTATTTTGTGTATTTTGGGGCAAAGATGTTAGAAATTTGAAGCTTTTTGGGAGAATTAAGATTGATTGAAGATGAGTAATATGGCATTATTTAGATTGAGCCATGGACCAAAGGTCACTCTAATTTGGTCCTCTATGTGTTGATACTAGCTAAACCCTAGCCTGAGGCTAATGGCTTGAGAAAACCACTTACATGAGTTTCCAAGGAGTTAGGGGATCAAAGGTGATGTGCCTTGTACAGGTTTTGTGAGTGTGTAATGTAAGTGTGGTGTAAGCTCCAGGCCTCCCAGGATAGATCCTAAGGTCTGACCACCTATAGGAGACTTCCCCTGGGCTTCCTTATGCTTGGTCTCTGGTGCGAATTTTTTAATTTATCCAAAATTTATGAACTCAGATGTATATATATATATATATATTGATTTAGTTTTATAACGAATGACACAATTAAACGCAAGTATACATATCACTCAAGTAATATAGGGCTCTAGTGGAGTCATGGATATCGATCCCATAGAGAGGCAATTAATTATGGTGCAAAGACAAAAACAAATTATCGAATCACAACACAATTGCAAGTAAGTTCAATTTCTAAAATAAATACAAACATTTGTAGTTACTACTCCTACCAAAGTACATTCTAACCTTCTATCAAGTTAAAACTATCAAAAAGACTAAAGTTATAACAAAGTTCAGTTGTAAGAAAGAGTCTTCCTCCTCTCCAATTATAATATGGTGATTATTGTGACATAGATTAGTGATGGAAATGTATTGTGCCAAATAGGAGCATTCCTATTCTTTACCCTTTTCCAAGCGCATAAAGAACATTGGCTAATCCTAAGTTCAGTCCCCATATCCATGGTTAGGCCGGGAGGATACTCCCCTGAAGGCTAACTCTCGCTTTGGTTTCCAAACCCTAGGACCAAATTGAGGATTTCAGCCTGTCACTCTAAAATCTCCAATTGTACGACCATCTAAGTATATTTTCCTATTTATTTGCACTCAATCCCCATGAACTACATTAGTTATTCATGGACATTGAATGTGACCTTCACTTTTGTTGTGGAACCCATAATCCTTTCGGAGCATATGTTTACCAACAAGTTTTAACAATTTAATTAGCCAGATCAAGAAGTAAATGGAGTTCGAAGTGAAAAGGTCATCACAAATTCTCCATAATAAATCGGCACATTATTTCCATATCACAACATCAACACATCACATGAAATGGAGGAAGACAAAGAAATATACTCAAAACTCATGAGGAAAAAATGTCAAAACATGGATTTTATATAAAAAAGCAAAGTCATACAAACAAAGTAAGGAAAAGACAACTTATCTCAAACTCTTCCCCAAGAGAATCTCAAAAAATTCCTTCGACTCCTCTTCTTTCTTCACAACAACACACAATTCTCTCTTTAGATAAGTAAAGAAGAAGAAATCTCTCACTTTCCCTCTTCTCCTACACTTCTTAGAAGAAAAAACACAAAACCTAGATTTCCTAAATAAAATTAAAAGATACTCTCTCCTCACTCTCTCTCTACACTTTAAACTCCCTCTCTCTCTAAAATCTGGACAAATACATATCTAGTTTGAATTCGGGATAGGGTGCGGTCTGACGTAGGATAGGGCGCCGTTTAGCGCATTATACCGCCAATTGGACGCAAATCTCTGTAAAATAACACGGTCCGGCGTGGTGACAGCATCGTTGAACGCTAGTTCAATAAAATGCATTTTTGCCCCTTTTCTCCAACTTTGCTCCTTTTTGCTTCCTTTTGGTCCAAAGGCCTAAAATCATTGTACCTGCATGAAATCATGAAAAGTACCTTTCTTTAAAGTGAAATATCATAAAAAACAGGTATGAAATGAATAGTAAAAGCTATCAGTGGATCAGTCTCTTCATCCCAAAAGCTGGAGGTTAGGCCTTAAGCATATGAAAACTCCTATTAAAGTGAGAAAAAGTTTGAATTTCCATGAGGAGGGGTTCCATGACTAGTCTTTTAAGAAAGTCACCATGAGAGTCCTATGGCTAGAACTTAGGCTATTCTAAAGACATACTAGACCTCGAACAAATGTGAGGTCAACATCATACATATAATAAGAAGTAAATACAACTTATCTTAATTTCTTCCCTAAGCCATTTCCTTGAAGTTCCTTTGAATCTCCTTCTCTCTTCACAACAACAGACAATTCTCTCTTAGATTAGTAGAGAAGAAGCAATCTCTCACTTTCCCTCTCCTCTTACAACTCTTTTGAGAAGAATCCCTCACAAACAACACTTTACACCAAACCGTACACTCTAAAACACTTTTCAAACACTTGCACCACTTCTTCTATAGACTCCTCTCTTTAATTCTGGCACCAAAATCAAGTTAAAATAGCATAAGGATGATTTTCCAAAGAGATGCTTCAAAAAACTCTCCAAAAGTCATCCAAATACAGTGAATCCGGCCTCCACAGACATTGGGCACTATCGGCGTCATATCATGCTTAATTAACAGGCTTCTCTGGAAAAATGCGCCAACAAGCCCAGAATGGGCTTCGACTGCGCCAGAACTTCAAAAATTTGATTTTTGCCCTTTTACACTCTAAATTCATTACTTTTTGATTTTTTTGCTCCAATTGCCTAAAATCATCATACATGTAGCAAAACGTAGAAAATACCTCCTTTAAAGTGCAATATCACTAAAATGTGACAAAATATATATGAAAAAACAAACATATTTTTAGTGCATCAGGAAGGTGAGTAGAGAGTTCTAAGTAAAAATCCATTGTTTGTGAAAGATTTAAACCCTTTTGGGGTTGGGCGACCGGTCCTAGGGAGTCTTGTAAGACAAAGGAAGAGATTCAAAGGAACTTCAAGAGTTTTGTGGGGAGGAACTTGAGATATATTTTTATCTTTGTACTTCATATGGTTTTAATTAGGACTTCTTGTACTTTCTACATGATTTCTACTTTTAAAATTACTTATTGTTTTGTTTTATCCATGATTCTAAGTAGTTTTCTTTATCTTTCTCCTTAAAATTAAAAGTAATTAAGTGTTGGATGGAAGTTGTGGAAGTATTGATCTGTAATGTTGGAAGAAGTTGTGTTAATTTAATCCTTGCACTTCATCTACTTCATGATTTTGCCAATTAAGATGTTAACATTTGTTGTGAGAACATGTAAGATCCTATTAGGTATTGGTAGAAATCACATGATATTGTATGGATGAGAAAGTAATTCATATAATTTTGTGCAAATAAATAGGGAAATATACTTTTATGGGTGTAGAATTAGAGGACTTTAGGGTGACATATTAAAGACCCCAATTAGGTTTATAGCTTTAGGTTTGATGCGAGATGTTATCCCCCAGGTAGAAGGAAAGGAGGGAACACTAGAGCGAGAGCTACTATCTTCCCTAACTAACTCGTCTTAAAAACTATTCAAACATTAAACTAGCTAATGTTCTTTATAACATCTCTAGTATGTGTAAAGAATATTATTGCTCTTATTTGGTACAACACATTTTGCATACTTCCATAACATAACTCCTATACTTTTTACTTACTCATGATAAGGAAAAAGATATTTTCATCTATACTTCTTTAATATTAAAAAAATCTCGTTATAGTATTAATTGTTCACTTTATTTCATAATATAAGAAAATACAAAAAAAAGAATTGCAATTTTAGGTTTTCTATAATCTAGAACTGTTTAAGTGTCTTTTCTTAAGTAGATTTGGTGATCTAAAACCTTTTTATATTTTAAATATCCAAAACCTTTCCCCGTAGGATCAATATTTTGGGGCTTAATAAAAAAGTCCTATATTACTTGGTAATGATACGTACACTTACGTAGAATCCCTAAATTTAAATAAAACTGTAGAATTCTTATTTACATCACAATCAAGTTTTGGACACCGTTGTAATGAAAGAAATTTTATATCATAAATATAATTATAATCTTATTACCCTAAGTATAAATATACCAGTATTTGTCTGGGTTGGTGGGATGAAGTTTTTTGGCGCCTTTGCCAGGGAATCAAATTTACTTTGGATTTGAATTTAGAAGAAAAAATTAAAAATAATTTTTATTAAAACAAAAATTTTATTTTGTAGAAAGTCTTATTTAAACTTTATCTATTTACATGTGTTTTATTTTTATTTTCACTATTGTGTTGTAATAGGTTATGCATAGTTCAGGTTCTGAAGGGCATGTGCCTTATGATTCTGAATTAGAATGAACTATTAAAAAATTAAAAATACAGAAAAAATTCATAAATTTCAAGAAATGACCAATCAAAATAATCAAAATGCTGAAATTCATCATGAATTAAGACCTTTAAGAGATTATGCAAACCCTACAGTGAATGAACTTCATGATAGTATTCAAAACATTGATTTAGCTGCTAATTTGTTTAAACTTAAACCAGCTATTATCTAAATGGTATCAAATAATCAGTTTTGGGGAACACCAACTTAAGATCCAAATTTACATCTTGCCAATTTTTTAAAATTGTGTGCTACTGTCGGCATTATTTTTTAGGGTGTGTTGTATTTAGTAAAGGGGTCGCCTAACAGAAATTGTCGGCGAATTTTAAGATTTTAAATTTAGTTTAAATATATATAATTTGAAAAGTAGTATTTGATTTTGAAAATAATTTTAAATTTGAAAATTTTAAGATATGAAATCAAACTGATCTCACATCCCAAATAGTTTATATAAACGAGCACCGCACTACAACCGTGTATCTATCCCTAAGGATAGACACACCGCTTGATGGTGGGGCTCGATTAAATAAACTAAAAGATTTGTGACATCCGTTTCGGTCCGCGAACCAATTTTATGTGCCGACAAATTCCCCGCTTAATATGAAAAACATTAAACAAGGTTTATATTACCTGGGTTCTTTAAAATTCCCTATAAGGGCAAGCCCCTATAGTTAATTACATCTTAAGTGACGGGAATCACCTAAGAAAACTCTCGATAATAATCAGTAATTCTGCTCTCAGGAATTTCAAGGTTTAAGTTTTCAAGGGATCGAATTTTGGAATTTCAATAGTGGAATGGATCAAATTTGGAAGATTTTGTTTTGGGAATTCAAAGGAAGAAAAGAAGGAGAAATTACGCATTCGAAGCTGAACTTCGGTAATTTCCCGACTATCCTATTGTTTGGCTTGGATTTAGGAAGGTCCTAATGTTTATTTAATGTTTTGATCTTGCCAGTTTTAGTTAATTAGGACTTATATCCGTATGACATAATCATACAAATGGCCTGGAAGATGTGAGGGTTTATGTCGTATCGGACGACTACCTCGGAATCCTAAGACCGGTTAGGGCTTAATTTGCAATACAAATGCCTAACAAAAGGTTGAGGATTTATGTCGCACTAGTGCAAACTACCTAGAAGTCCTATGGCTTTGTTGTTTAATTCGGGAAAGTTTTGCCGATGTAGATTCAAGTTTTGCCGACTACGATGGCCGTGTCGCCCACCATGCTCCAAGCTCCTTGTTGTTGCGGAGGTTTAGTTTTAGAAGTCATAAATCAGGAGATGAGAGAAGTGTTTTGGTTTAGAGAAGTCTTAATTTCCAAGTGTTTTTGTGTTTTAATTAAAACAAATATTAAAGTTGATTATAACGACACCTGTTAAGATCCCACGGTTCCATCCTTCCGGCATCGTTATTTTTATCGGATTCACTTAGTCCAGATGAATTTGCTAAACTCAATCGAATGAGTTCCACACTTTCATTTAGACCGTGGGAAATCCCGTTAGCAACACGTAGGTTACATCATCCGAGGTATTCCCGATCATCCAACGAGACGTTTTAATTTAGTTGTAATTGTAGTTTTGTGTTCTGTTTGTGATTAAATTTCGAGTCGATTTATATTTTGAAATGTTGTGGCGGTGAATTTTATCTTGCAATGACTTTTAACTTAGTTTTGGTTTCAGCTTTAGGGACTATCCTAAAGGTGTGGGTTTTCATGTAACAGCTTGTTTATCATGCAAGAAAAGTAATTGCGATGCGATTAAAGAAATTGCAATAATGTAAATTGCAATAAAATAAAAGCGTACCTGGAGGGTCTTCCTGTCATCCCAAGCTGCACTTAAAACACAATTAGAATATTTGAACAAGTTCCTAGGTAAAGCTAAGGGAAGGGTTATGTTTTTCTACCAAATTCCTAATCCTATAGCTAGTCATTTCCTATGACGTCTAGGTCTTTGTGTTTTAGTTTGAGGACGATTTTCTTCATCAAAAATAATTAAATTCAATTGTTCTTATGAACATCCTATCATATTGAGGAAGTGCTTAAGACAAATCTTAAACATCTTTTCAATATTTCTAGGATTGTTTTAAGTCCAAATGAATTTAATTATACAAATGAATTAATCGTCCGGGAATTCAAGTTTTGTCATCTTGCTCAGTGAACTAGGACATTTGAATATCCTATAAGTGAAGTAGCATTTCATTTAACGTTATGTTTAGGAGTTATGATAACCAAAGCTCTCGAAGGCAAATTGGTGTTCAAATGGTTTATGATGTAGTTTAACTTCAGTTAAAGGGTTTAAATTTGGAATAGTGTTCAAGTTGCTTTATATTTAATTTCTTTATGTCTAAGGTAATGTTATTTAATTCAATTTCATTTAACTTTAATTTAATTTAATCTAATTTTAATTTTAATTTAATTTAATTTAATTCAATTTTAATTTAATTTAATTTTATTTAATTTGATTTAATTTGTTTGATTTAATTTAATTTAATCTTTAATTTAATATTTTTTAATTTAATTTAGTTTAATTTAATTTAATTTAATTTAATTTAATTTATTTGATTTAATTTAATTTAATTAATTTAATTTAATTTTATTTTTAATTTTAATTTAATTGAAAATTTAAAAAGAGTTTAATAATTTAACTTATTATATATTTTTTTTATTTAATTTAATGATTAAGTCCTTTAACATTTTAAAACTTAAATTTGAATTATCATTTTTAATTAGGAATTAAATATTATTGAGATGATTAATTTAGAGATTTTTAAATTAAAGAATAAATCTCTTCCTAATAATAATATCCCTATTTAATAATTCCAATTTTATTATTCTTCCAAATTTAATCAATTATTTAATTAAGGTTTATTTTAATTATTTTTAAATTTTTTAGTAGGTTTCTACCCTTTAATTATTTAAATTTCAATCATCCAAATCAGGTTAAGATCAAATATTTTACTTGTTAATTTTATTAAACCTAAAGTTTTAATTAAGGGTAAAGATTTTTTTTAATTAACATTTTGCCCTTCAAGCTTAATAATTTCATAACTCACTAAATTGAGCTTAAATGAACTTGAAATTTTTATGTGACTTCACTCATATGTCAATAAAGACATGAGAGGAGAAAATGTGATTTTTCTGTATTTAATTTATTTATATAATTATTTTAGTGGAAAAATAGGTATTTCCAAGGAAAATTTAACAATATGACCAAGGGAAAGTTTCTATCCTTAAGAAAATTATGGGACATTCCTAATGACCAGAGGACCACATGGACCAATTTTGGTGATTTTTTGAATTATATTATTTTTATTATAATTATTTTAAGTTTTGGAGTATTAATTAATTAAAAGAATAAAATAAAGGTTGAAAAATGAAATTTATATTTTTCAAAAATCTCTCTGATATCAAGGAAATCAGAGAATCAATTTTTGCAATTTTCTGATTTTTCGATGATTTATTATAATTATTTTAGTGAAAATGCCAAAAAAATGTATTTTTTAAATTTTTAAATTATCTTAGGGCTTTAAAATTCAATATCTCATTAAATAGACCTAAGAAAATATGAGGTTTGTTCCTAAGTGATTAAAATTCAAAATGTGACATTTTGGTGAATTTTATTATTTTTATGATTTTTATTATTTTTTAATTATTAAAATATTAAAATAATACAAAAAATCAACTTTTTTAGAAAATTGATATTTTAATTTTCTTAAATTCCCCTAATATCAGAGAGTCTCCAAAACCAATTTGGTGAATTTTTGAAAAGTATTTTGAAAGTTATGAATTTTTAAAGTTTAAATTGCCTAAATGGCTTAATCAACCCATTTAGTAGGCTAACTAAGTCCAATCGACTTCAAATTTTTATGGTGGGTTCCTCCGATCCTAAAGGTCGATGGAAAATTGATTTCAAGTCAATTTGATGTATGGTTAGCTCTAATTAATTAGGGATCTATTTTGGGTGTTTAAGCCAATTAGGGTTATTTTAAATGAGTCAACTCAAAACCTATTTTTCCTAGGGTCCTCTGGTCATAAGAGACATCACCAAATTTTCCTAGAATTTATTTCACAACATGCTAATTATTGGAATTAAAATACTCAAAACAGTAACATGAATTTAAAAAATCAATAACTTCTCATAGGGATGGCCTCTGACTTTGGAAAATTCAGGAAATGTTCCCAAATTCAGAGGCTTCAAAAGCCTTATGGTCTCATGCCATGGTGAATTTCCTATATGCATGGAGAATTAAAACAATGTAGAGGGTAAATAAATCATTAAAAATAAAATACTTGATGAAATTAAATGATTTCTTTTCCACATTATTCTCCTCTGTTCACTGAGCAAGAGGTTATTTTTATTTTATTTTTCTGATTTTTCTACACAAAGTTATGGATTTTTGAAGTTTAGGGAATTAAATAAATAGAAAAATACCCTAATTTTCTATTTATCCACGCGGCGCCGCGTCAACCTCGGTATCTCCGAAAGGCCACACGGCGTGTTCTGGTTCGACGCCGCCATCTGACTCAGCGCTCCGGGGCCCCGCTGTCTCATTCCATCTCCTGATCCGACGCGATCCTGGCCGTCCGTCCGCGCGTGTATTAAATGAACGGCATCCGTTCATCGTCCCCAAGCATCCTCACCCGAGAGCCGTCCACACTAAATCCCTAATATCTCACTCAATACTCAATGGATTTTCGTGTTCTTATGCTCTATGGATTCATCTTGAAGAGACGAATACATCTATACGGTGATCATGCATTGAAATTAAAGTATTTGAAATGGAGAATATCCAGAAGCTCGGGATAAAGAGTTAGCTCTTACCTTTGCTCAGAGAAGTGTGGCTTCAATCTGAGGGTTGTGTCACCTTCGATTGGATCCCAGCGAAGCTCCGGATGAAGTCTCCCGGTCTCAGTGAATTGCCTGAGTATGATTTCGACCACAGCCCGATCACAAAGCTTGGAGGCCGGAGCAACCGGGTGGCCTCGGAGAGGGGGCTTTTGCTGGTGGACTTCTTCCCTCGGTCCGGTGAAGGTGTAGAACCAATCAATTTGAGGATTGATCCACAGGTGGAGAAGTGTCCCGGTTTTAGGTGGAATTTTGGCCGAGAAATCGGGTTCGTTAGTGGGGATTAGGGCAAATCGGCACCGTGGATCAATTGCTCTAAGTATGGAGAGTGATCCGGAACAATTTTGGCGCAGTTTCGGCAAGGTCCGGTTCAGCACCTTCCATGGCCGAGAGGGGGTGGTGTTTAAATAGGAGAGGGTGGAGGGCCTCCTGTGGAGAGTTAGGGCTTGGGATCGACCGCTCTTGGCAAGAGAAGAACAACTACAATGGCCATCGGGGATGGGGCAGCTCAACGAGTGAGAATTCCAAGTTTGGGCTCACATGCGAGCTCTCGGCCATGGAGTTTTCCGACGACCCGAGCGGCTGGCCGGCAGGCATGGGTCACCCTCAGTCCAGGTGGGTCGTGGCTGGGGTTTAGTGCAGTCAATTGGGCCTTGCCATGTGTAAAGGGGATGGCTTTGAATGGAATGGGGAAGAGGCTATTTTGGCTTGGTTTGGGTCAACCCATCATTTTGGGCTTGGTTCACCCTTCAAGGTGGCTTTGGGTGTTGTGGGGAGTCAAAAGGATCACCTGGTTTGGCATGGAGAAGTCCTTATCCAAATATATTTGGGTTAAATTTGGGTTAAGGTGAAACATGCTTAAGGTTAATGAATTTTAGGAGGTGCTTAAAGGACCTCCTCCTTTTGCCATTTAAGGAGAGTTGACAACTTAGAGATCCTCATGGCTTGCCAATGGCTTGCATGTGGCTTCATGGCTCCATGTGGCTTGGGAAAAGATTGGGTCAATTTCATGAAAAAGGGATTTTGTGGATTTTGGCATTTTAATGGAAATTGTTATGGGGCTTGATTTGGAATTATTTGATGATGGGATTAGAACTTAAGGAATGGCTTTGATTAAGTGGATGGCAAATGGAAATGTCATGTGGGCTTTAGGGTAGATTTTGGGCTCTTCAAAATGGTTTTAGATGGGCTTTTAAAATAGTTTAGGGAAGTGGGCTTTTAGGTTTTAGAATGGATTTTAGGATGAAATTTTGGTAAAGGCTTGGGCCAAATAATTGTTAGGTTTAGCTCATAGATGTTTCATGAGTGACTTGGAGCAAATTGGGAGTGATTTGGGTTTGAATTGGGTTGAATTTGGGCTCCTTTGGTGAATGGGCCAATATAGGTCAAAGTGGGCTAACTTGGGCCAATGTTTGGATAGGGTTGAAATTGATGTAAAATTAAAGTTGGGAAATGTTTATGGGAGTGTTTCAAAGAGGTTTTGACTTTGGTTGGGCTTTGATTTTGGGGTTTGGGCTTATTTGGGTTAGGTTTGGGTTTAGGTCAAAATTGGGCCTTTTAACTTTGGGTTGAATTTGAGTGGGGTTTGGGTCTAAATGTTGGGCAAATCATGTTAGTGTTTTGTTTGTGGGGATGTTAAGGAAGATTTGGAGTTGAATTGGGTGAGTTTGGGTTATGTTTGGGTCATGGGTCCAAATTGGGCTTTAAGGCCAAAAGTGAAATTTGATCCAAATGTCAATCAAATTGGACTTTGATTTGGTCTAGATTGGTATTGGGAATGTTGAATTGAAGTTTAAAATTGAATTGGACACGAATTTGGGTCAATTGGGTAGGTTTGGTTTAACATTGGATTCACTTTGGGTTAAAATGGGTCAAATTGGGGGTTTTGACAAAAGTGGGGTAAATTGACAAAATTGGCCCATGGTGTAGTTGAACAAAATGAAATTGGGAATATTTGAGATTTTCTGGAATTTTCTGGGAATTTTCTGAATTTATGGATTTTTGGGTCAAGAGGGGTATTTGGGGTATTTAGAGGGTATTGGGAGGTATTCATGGAATTTTTGATATTTTTGGCTATGGATGATCAATTTAAGTGGAGAGAAATGTTTAGGAATGTCTTTGGGGAATTTTGGGTGATTTGGAAATTTTTGAGAAATTTGGGTAGTTTCAAGGGTTTTGGGTAGGCTAAGCGGGTGTAGGGTCCCGGGGGTCAAAAATTGAAAATTTGGAAAATTGAAGATTGGGTGAATATAAGTGGAATAAAATCATTTTTGTTAAGCCATGAAGCCATATCAAGTCCACATGAGCCATGAAGGGACTCATTTGAGGTATCCACATTGTTGTTCCTAACCCTCTTAGCCAAGGGCTTAGGGGTTAAGGACCATCCATGTGAATCACCTATATGAGTCAGGAGGTCAAGTTAGGTATAGGTGTGTGAAAGTGTAGTGTATAGGTGTAGTGTGTGTGTAAGTCAGCCCCTTCACCAGACCAGGCCACCCAGGGTAGTCCTAAGGCCAAAGAGTCCTATAGGAACTCATCCTTTAAACTTCCACATTTGATTTCAACCCTCTAGGTAATTAGGGGTCTACAGTCAAGTTTGTGGAGTTTGCAGGGAGTTAAGAAGTGGTTTAAATTTCTAAGTGATGGGTCCCAATTCTAGTCCTCTAAGATAGTCAAAAGAAAAGCCTAAGGCTAGATCCTAAGTACTAAAAAAAAGGAAAAGAAGACCTCATCAAAAAATGAGGTCAACAGCTACATTTAAATATGATGGTGTTTTTGCTGATTCTATTATACTTAGGATTTTTCCATTCTTACTTAGGGATAAGGCTAATATATGGTTGAATTCATTAGCACTTAAATCTATCAGAACTTTCGGTGATTTAACACATAAATTCCTTGCTAAATATTTTCCACCATAAAAAACTGCGAAGCTTATAAATGATATTACATCTTTTTGTCAGTTTGAAGGGGAATCTAATTATGAATCTTGAGACTGATTTAAAGAACTCCTAAGAAAGTATCAACACCATGCTGTGCCAGATTGGTTAATTATTGAAACTTTTTATAATGGATTAGCTGGATCTCTTAGATCTATTATTGATACTGCTGCTAGCGGTTCATTGATGTCGAAACCATTAATGAAGCTTATGCTATAATTTAAATGACTACTAATAATTTTTAATGGCCTTCTAAAAGGGTACATTCTAAAAAGGTAGCAAATATTCATGAATCTGAAGCTTTTACAATGTTAGCAAATCAAGTTGCTACAATTTCAAGGAAGATAGGCCAATTTGGACTGAATTTTTCTCAACCAATTCCAATGATTGAAGAAAATTCATTAGGCCAAATAGTAGATTCTCAAACATCAATTGAGACTTTAAATACTATAAATAATAAGTCCAATAATCTATATTAAAACTACTATAACCCAGGTTTGAAAAACCATCTTAACTTTAACTGGTATAACAATTCAGGTGGTACTAATAAGCAATGGGGGAGCAAACAATTAAACCCTTTGGGGAAACAGAACAACCAAGGTAATAGCAATTATAGACCTACTTATCCTTCAGTTTTTAATAATAATCCACAATTTAAAGATAATAAGTTTTATATAGAGAAGTGGTGTTACAAATGGTAAATCAGTTACAAATTCAATGAGTTGCTATAAGAAATATTGCGAATTAGTTGGGACAAATTGCAAATTCATTAAGTAATAGAACTCATGGAACCCTTCCTAGTAATATAGAAGTAAATCCAAAAGACCAAAATAAAGAGCAATTAAAAGCTGTTCAACTTAGAAGTGGGAGACTGATGGAAGGCAGAGTTTAAAAAGAGATTGAAGTAGAGAAAGAATAAATTGAAGATAAAGAGGACGCTCCAGAAGGTTTTGAGAGACCTCTTTCTCCACTTAAAATTGATTTAGAAAATCGCCACCACCTCCATTTCCTTAAAAACTTCATCAACAAAAGTTGGATAAAAAATTTTCAAAATTTATGGAAATCTTTAAAAAGCTTACAATTAATATTCCTTTTATTGAAGCGTTAGAACAAATGTTGAGCTATGTGAAGTTTATGAAAAATACTATTAACAGAAAAAGGAATTTTGAAGAGAATGAGACAGTTGTACTTAGTGAGGAGTGCAGTGCTATAATTCAGAAAAAACATCCTGAAAAGCTTAAAGATCCTGTAAGTTTCACAATTCCATGTGCTATTGGAGACAAAATTTTTGGGAAAGCTTTATGTGATTTCAGTGCAAGCATTAACCTTATGCCATTATCTGTATTTAAAAGACTGGGTTTAGGAGAAATATCTCCTACAACTGTAACCTTGCAATTCACAGATCGTTCTATAACGTATCCTAAAGAAGTTGTTGAAGATGTTTAGATGAGAATGGATCGATTTATCTATCATGTTGATTTCATTGTGTTAGATATGGAGAAATATAAGATATACCTATCATATTAGGGAGAACTTTCCAAGCTACAAGAAGAGCAATGATCAATGTGAAAAAATAGGAATTAATTATGTATGTTAATGATCAAACAATTAATTTAATATTTCAAAATCAATGAAATACCTTTCAAAAGGTAAAGATAATGAATGTTTCAGGATAGATGTAATGAGATATCTTAGTGAATGCCATTTCAAAACAACATATAAAGAGAATTCAAAAATGAAAGAATTGGTGCACGAGCAAGAAGAGGAATTAGAACATCTTAATGATTTTCATAAAGAAGATTCAAATTTTTTTCAAGAAAGTTTTGAAATTTTGGACATGACGGAAAAAAACAAAACTTATTGTCCATCAATGGAGAAACCTCCTGAACTTGAATTGAAGTTACTATCCAAACATTTTAAAATATACCTTTTTAGGTGATTCTTGAACTTTGCCGGTTATAATATCCTCGAACTTAACTTCAAAAGAGGAAGTGTGTTTACGGAAAATTTTGAAGAAGTACAAGAAAGCCTTTGGATGGACAATTGTTAATATTAAAGGAATCAGTCCTTCAATTTGTATGCATAGAATTTTGATGAAAGAAGACTGCAAACCTAGGGCTAATCCTCAAAGAAGATTAAATCCCATTATGAAATAAATTGTTAAGAAATACATTTTAAAATGGTTAGATGCTGGGATTATCTATCCTATTTCAGATAGTGCATGAGTTATTCCAATACACTGTATTCTTAAGAAAAGAGGAGTAAATGTAACTGTTAATGAATAAAATGAATTAAAACCGACAAGACAAGTTACATGATGGCGAATATGCATTGATTATAGAAAATTAAAGCTTGCCACGAGTAAATATCATTTTCTGTTACCCTTTCTGGATCAAATGCTGGATAGTTTAGCTAGGCATAAATACTTTTGTTTTCTAGATGGATATACAGGTTATCACCAAATACAAATTGCTCCAAAGGATCAAGAGAAAATAACGTTTACTAGTCCATATGATACTTTTGCTTTTAGAAGAATGCCCTTTGGTTTCTGTAATGCTCTTGCTACATTTCAAAGATCTATGATGGCTATTTTCTGTGATTTAATTAAAAAATGTATTGAAGTTTTTATGGATAATTTTTCGATGTTTGGAAAATCATTTGAATTATATTTAGAACATTTATCATGAGTTCTTAAATGATGTGAAGAAACAAATTTAGTACTTAATTAGGAAAAATGTCAGTTTATGGTAGTAAGATGAAGTGTTTTGGGACATCACATTTCAGAGAAAGTTATATAGGTATATCCTGCTAAAATTCAAGTGATTGCTAATTTACCTCACCCAACCAATGTGAGGGAAATTAGGGGGGGGGGGTAGAGGACATGCTAGATTCTACAAGCGATATATTAAAGACTTCTAAAAAATTGCTAAGTCACTATGCCATTTGCATGAAAAAGATGTGATTTTTTATTTTGATAAGGATGACCCAAAATCCTTTGAGTTTTTAAAAGAAAAATTTATCACTACACCAGCTATTGTTTCAACAGATTGGAAAAAACCATTTGAATTAAAGTGTGATGCAGGTGATTATGCTATTGGAGTTATTTTGGGACGCAAATATGATAAAATTTTTAAAGTAATTTTCTATGCTAGTAAAACTCTTAATGAAGCTCAAATTATTTATACCACAACTAAAAAAGAGTTATTAGCAATATTATTTGCCTTTGCTAAATTCAGATTATATTTAATTGGATCCAAAACCAAGACTGATAGGATGATTTCTTCTTTTACATGAATTTGACTTTGAAATAGTAGACAGAAAGGAAGGTGATAATCAAATTGCTGGTCATTTATCCAGGCTTGACTCAGAGAAATCACTATGTTATCAAGAGAAATTAATGAACATTTTCTAGATGAACAACTGTTCAATATTAATGAATGGCGTGTTCTATGGTATGCAGACATTGTGAACTTTATTGTTAGTAACATTTTACCTTATGGTCTGACGCACCAACAAAAGAGGAAATTTTTATCCGAAGCTAAGAATTATTTTTGGGACGCTGTATAAGCAGGGGAATGATCTAATTATTTGAAGATGTGTGCTTTAGAAGAGAATTTTGAAATTATAAAAAAATGTCAAAATTATGATTTTGGGGGACATTTTGTGTTAATAAATCAACATACAAAATCTTGCAATCTGGATTTTATTGGTCTACTATCTTTAAAGATTTTGTTACTTAAAATTTTGATTGGTGTCAACATTTTGGTAATATTTATAGAAGAAATGAGATGCCCTTCAATTAGATTTTGAAAGTTTAAATATTTTAAGTTTGGGGATTAGATTTCATGGGACCATTTAAACCATTTTTTGAAAATTTATATATACTTTTAGCAATAGACTATGTGTCAAAATGAATAGAAGTTGTTGCTTTACCTCGATGTGATGCTCAAACTATTACAAAGTTCCTAAAAATGAATATATTTTGTAGATTTGGAATGCCGAGAGTTATTATAACTGATGGGGAAAGTCATTTCAAAAATGTGATAAGAGAAAAATTCTTGAAGAAATATCGTATTAATCATCAAATTTCTCCTGCTTGTCATCCTCAGACAAGTGGTTTGGCTGAAGTTTCTAATCTAAAAATCAAAAGAATTTTGGAAAAATCTATAAATCCAACAAAGATGGATTGGTCAGTCAAACTTGATTTTGCTTTGTGGGGTTATATGACTGCCTACAAAACTCCTATCGGAATGTCACCAATCAGGTTAATTTATAGGAAAACTTGTCATTTTCCAGTGTAACTTGAGCCTAAAGCTTATTGGGCCATTAAGGAATTTAGTTATAATTTGAGGGATGATGATAAAAAGAGATTTGTGCAATTAAATGAGCTGGAAGAGATAAGGAATGAGTCTTATGAGAATGCTAAGATTTATAAAGATATGATGAAAAAGTTGCATGATCAGAAGATTCTTACTAAAAATTTTTAGCCAGAGCAACAAGTTTTTCTTTATAATGCAAGATTGAGGTTATTATCAGGCAAACTTAAGTTTAGGTGAATGGTCTCATTTATTGTGATAAAAGTTTATCCTTATGGAGCTGTGAATATCAAAGATCATAAAACCGTAAAAATATTCAAAGTGAATGGGCATAGAATGATACCCTAATTCTTAGGGGATCAGACTAAAGTGAATGATGTTTTGGTGTTGGGTCACCCAGAATAAGCACTGGGTACGCCAGGATGGTGATATAAAACCAAACACTCTGTGAGAGGCAACCCATAGTTATCAGTGTGCTTTTGTTTCGAATGTAATATTGTTCTATTAATTTTTGAGAATTATGGTAGTATTTTTAACTTATGGTGATGATTTTAAAACTTTATTTGATGTCTTAGATGTGTTATAATGAGTATTTGGATGTTAAGATGGCCTGTGCTAAAATGAGCACTAATGCTTAAGTGTCCAAATTTGGCGCTTAAGCGCTAGAGTTATAAAAATGTGCCTAAATGATGTTCTAGAAAAATTAAACATGGCAAAGTGGCCTTGAACATTATTTAGTGGTTTTTAGACGTGGGAAGTGGGTATAGGCTCTACTAAAGACTATAAATAACATGGAAATGAAGAGAATATTTGCCCCATTCAAAATTTTCATTCTAAAGTCTAAGTGAAGAGAGATTTGAGTTGTAAGAAGTGATAAGTTAGCAATGATGTCTTCTTGGGAGAATGAATTGAAGAAGATGGATGGAGCCGTTAAGAATAAGTTTGTAAGTCAAAGTGCGCAAGAGCTATATAACGGATTTCTAGCCGTTAGTATTAAAGGAATAGTAGATAAGATTGCAAAAATTGCGACTGATGTGGCTTCAATTAAGGCAAAGGTAAATGAAACTAACGCACATTTAGCGCATATTGGTTGGCAACACAAGATGAAATTCAGCATACAAGTTTTCATGACGATGTATCTAAAAAATAAGTGGAGTGAAGAGGATTCTATTAAAGTTCTTCATCATCATAAGTTTTGACAAATCTATGTGCCAAATGGAGCAGAAGAGACAAATGAAGGCCAGTGATATTTTCCACCAAATGAAGAATGGAATTAAGTTCTCTGTTAAGTTAGTTAGTTAGTTAGTTTGTATTTGTTTTTTTAAGTGTTTAATAAAAGTTTGTCTAGTATTGTGATGAATTTAGATGTTATCTCGTCCAAAACTTTTTGGAGTGGAAATTAGATATGTGATGTGTGTTTATATTTGTTTAATATGTTAATGAAAGTATTTTGATTGTGTAAAATTTTCATATTATTGTGATCAAATCTAAGTTATAAAAAGTTGAGAATTTTTTTTGAGAAAGAGGAGAGAAAAAGGGGAAGAAAATTGTTATTAAGATTTATTAAGACCACGTGAGGGTGGTTGACTTAAGAAGATGTGCATTTGAATCAAAATTTGGAAATATAAAAATTTGTGCATTTTGGTACCTAAACGCCAATACCCCGCTCTTAAGCACAGAAAATCCCAAGAGTTAGGAGCCTAAACGCCGAACCTGTCGCGCTTAAGCGCCGGTTCACCAAAACTCTTTCATGACAGTTTTATGTGCTGAAAACCACCATTTTTTCTCCATTTCATCTTTTTCTTCCTCAAGAGCTCACAATTTTGAACTTAGGGCATCCCTATAAGTGAAGAATACTTGGTGGATTTGAGCCAAATTCATTGGATTTCTTTTCCGAAGGTTAGATCTTCTTTTTAAGTAAAAATTCTTGATTTACACCATGAATTTTAAGTAAAAATTCTTTTTAAGTAATATTCATGGCGAAAATTTGATGAAAATTGATAGATTTTACATGGAAAAGTAAGTTTAAGCTTTTAGAAGTTAGACCTAGTGAGTTTGGGTTGATTCTGGAATTTATTGTGAGTTTTTTTTATAATTTTTAGAAATGACACCAAGGATGAATAGGAGCAAGGGGAAAGCCACTTTTGATTTGAGCAAGTTCGTTAATTTGAAGGTTCATGATAGTGTCGGCGTTCGGAGCCATGTCGGAGATTTTCTCGGTGTTGATGTCGATATCATTGTTTTAGAGTCACGACTCTGTTTATCTATCATATCGCCCTAGTCTTCAAAAGATCTTACTCTTCAGATCATGTAACAGATCCTCAAATAATAAGAAATCTAAAGAAAATAAATGCTGATAAAATAGAAAACAATAGAATAAAGATGTTGGTGATAATCATTATAAAAGGAAAGTCTAGAATGCCTTATTCTAGAAATTTTATATAAGGAGGATCACATGTAAGATTTTGATAACCAGAGATTTATAGATGTGATACCTATCCCGAGTTCTTAAATATCTTATAGAAGCAAGCTCCTAATTTTAATTACATCTTAGACAATTAAAATTGTCTAAGAAAACTTCTCATTAATGTTAACACTTGTTTTCTAAGAAGTTTCAAGAACAAGGAAAGAGACGTCAACGTTCAATCATAGGGGTAATGTGTCATACTACCCTTAAAAACTTGATTTTGTCAATGTCATTTATTAGGTCATTTTTTTTTGTTTTATTTTGATGTTTGTCATTTTATTATCATTTTTGTCATTTGTTCGGTGGGATCCTAAAAGTTTTAGGTTTTGTGACTTATCCTAAAAGTTCTAGGTTTTGTTTTGTCTTGGTTTTGTCTTTTTAATGTTTATTTTGTATTGTTTTGTCAATGTTAATGATTTTGTTTTGTTTTGTTATCGTTTTTTCCGTCTTCAGAATATCGTTCTGCAAAAATGAGTTAACACACCCTATATCATGCAAAGAAAATCTAAAATGGAATTAATGTCGTTGTTTCATCTTGATCGTTTTAGAAAACAGAGTTAGCACGCCCTGTAATATGCAAAGAACATTTAACACTTATTCTTAACCTGCAAGAAAAAGAGTGTTAGTTGAATATAGATTAATCTTAAGTTATATTTCAATTGAGTTTAATGTTGATTATACTTAAAATTTAACAAAAAGCTAGATTTTAATATTTTAGATTTAATGTCATTTGAATATAAAAAATGTTAAGTCTACTATTGATCAGACTTAAAATCTAAAATTTTAGATTTTAATGTTTTAGATTCGATGTCGTTAGAAAATGTTACGTTTAATGTTGATTAGACATAAAATCTAACAAAAATTTAAATTTTTGTATCTTAGATTTAATTTTATTTGAATCTAAAAGTTTTAAATTGATTAGAAGTTTCATAATTAGATTCAATGTCATTTGAATCTAATATTTATGGTTTAATCATTTGGTTAAGTTAGGCTCAATATAGGTTAAACCTAATGTTTAGGTTAACTTGGTTCAAGTTGGGTTGAATTCAAGTTAAATTTTTGTTAAGTTAGGTTCAATATAGGTCGAACCTAATGTTGATGTCAAATTCGGTTCAATTTGGGTTGAACCTAAAATTTATGTTGAGCTTGACTTAGGTTTAGGTTAAGCCTAAAGTTTAGGTTTGACTTAAGTTCAATTTGTTTTGAACTTAAGTTAGGTCTGTCTTGGGCTTAGTTTGGATTTAACTTAGGTTTATGTCAGGTTGAGCATAAGCTTAAGTTTGATTTAAATCCAATGTGGGTTGAATTTAAGTTAGGTTGCGGTTTTCCCGGGTTTAACTTGAGTTTAATTTATATTTATGTTAGGTTAAATCCTAAGCTTAAGTTCAATGTGAGTTGATCTTAAGTTAGGTTTAGTTTAACTTAGATTTATGTCATGTTGAACCTAAGTTAGGTTTGATTTAAGTCTAATATGAGTTAGACTTAAGTTAGGTTTAGGTTAACTTAGATTCATGTCATAATGAACCTAGGTTAGATTTGACTTAAGCCCAATATGGGTTGGACTTAAGTTAGATTTGGGTTAACTTAGATTCATGTCATATTGAACCTAGGTAAGATTTGACTTAAGTCCAATATGGGTTTGACTTAAGTTAGATTTAGGTTAACTTAGATTCATGTCATATTGAACCTAAGTTAGATTTGACTTAAGTCCAATATGGGTTGGACTTAAGTTGAATTTAGGTTAACTTAGATTCATGTCATATTCAACATAGGTTAGATTTGACTTAAGTCCAATATGGGTTGGATTTAAATTAGGTTTAGGTTAACTTAGATTCATGTCATGTTGAATCTAAGTTAGGTTTGACTTAAGTTCAATATGGGTTGAAAGTTAGGTTTGACTTAAGTTCAATATGGGTTGGACTTAAGTTAAGTTTAGGTTAACATAGATTCATGTAGTGTTGAACCTAAGTTAGGTTTGACTTAAGTCCAACATGGGTTGGACTTAAGTTAAGTTTAGGTCTGGGTATAATTAAAATTTTGTTAGTAAAGGTTTAATAATTTAATTAAGTCTAATGTGCTAGACTTAATTAAGATTTAAGTTTGATTAAACCTTAGTTAGTTAAGGTTTTATAGTTTAATTAATTCTAATGTGTTAGACCTAATTAGGGTTTAGGTTTTATTAAACCTTAGTTGGTTAAGGTTTAATAATTTAATTAATTCTAATGTGTTAGACTTAATTAGGATTTAGTTTTGATTAAACCTTAGTTGGTTAAGGTTTAATAGTTTAGTTAAGTCTAATGTGTTAGACTTAATTAGGGTTTAGGTTTGATTAAACCTTAGTTGGTTAATGTTTAATAGTTTAATTAAGTCTAATGTGTTAGACTTAATTATGGTTTATGTTTGATTAAACCATATTTAGTTAAGGTTTAATAGTTTAATTAAGTCTAATGTGTTAGACTTAATTAGGGTTTAAATCTGATTAAACCTTAGTCGGTTAAAATTTAATAGTCTAATGTGTTAGACTTAATTAAGGTTTAGGTTTGATTAAACCTTAGTTGGTTAAGGTTTAATAGTTTAATTAAGTCTAATTTGTTAGACTTAATTAGGGTTTAAGTTTGATTAAACCATAGTTAGTTAAGGTTTAATAGTTTAATTAAGTCTAATGTGTTAGACTTAATTAGGGTTTAAATCTGATTAAACTTTAGTCGGTTAAGATTTAATAGTCTAATGTGTTAGACTTAATTTGGGTTTAAGTTTGATTAAACCTTAGTTGGTTAAGGTTTAATAGTTTAATTAAGTCTAATGTGTTAGACTTAATTAGGGTTTAAGTTTGATTAAATGTTAGTTGGTTAAGGTTTAATAGTTTAATTAAGTCTAATGTGTTAGATTTGATTCGGGTTAAAGTTTGATTAAACCTTAGTTGGTTAAGGTTTAATAGTTAATTAAGTCTAATGTGTTAGACTTAATTAAGGTTTAAGTTTTATTAAACCTTAGTTGGTTAAGGTTTAATAGTTTATATAAGTATAATGTGTTAGACTTAATTAGGGTTTATGTTTGATTAAACCTTAGTTGGTTAAGGTTTATTAGTTTAATTAAGTCTAATGTGTTAGACTTAATTAGGGTTTAGGTTTGATTAAACCTTAGTTGGTTAAGGTTTAATAGTTTAATTAAGTCTAATGTGTTAAACTTAATTAGGGTTAAGGTTTGATTAAACCTTAGTTGGTTAAGGTTTAATTGTTTAATTAAGTCTAATGTGTTAAACTTAATTAGGGCTAAGGTTTGATTAAACCTTAGTTGGTTAAGGTTTAATAGTTTAATTAACTAATTAGGGTTTAAGTGTTACTTAAACCTAATGTAAGTAAGATTTAAGTTGTTTAATTAGGTTGAATATGGGTTAAACCTAATTAGGGTTAATTGTTACTTAAACCTAATCTAAGTAGGGTTTAAGTCAATTAATTAGGTTTAATGTAGCTTAAACCTAATTAGGGTTTAATAGTTAATTAAACCTAATGTAAGTAAGGTTTAAGTTGATTAATTAGGTTTAATATGGGTTAAACCTAATTAGGATTTAAGAGTTACTTAAACTTAATGTAAGTAAGATTTAAGTTGATTAATTAGGTTTAATATGGGTTAGACCTAATTAGGATTTAAGAGTTACTTAAACGTAATGTAAGTAAGGGTTAAGTTGATTAATTAGGCTTAATGTGGGTTAAACCTAATTAGGTTTTAATATGTATTAAACCTAACGTTGTTAAGGTTTAATGATATATAATTAAGCCTAATGATGTCTTAGACCTAATTAGAGATTTGATTTAAATTAAACCTAATTTAGTTAAGGTTTTATTAAGCCTAGTGATTTCTTAAGCTTAATTAAGGTTTAATTTTTGTATTAAACCTAATTTAGTTAAGGTTTACTGGGTTTAATTAAGCCTAATAATGTTTTTGGGCTTAATTATGGTTTGTCTTGAGTCTATTTGGGTTTAGACTCAAGTTTGACCTAGTCCATAGTGAAATGGGCTAAGTTGGGTAAGGGGAGGATTTTTAGGGTTTTGAAATATTAATTTTTAATTAATAAATTTTAACCTTAATTTTAAAATGTCATTTAAAATTGTTTAATGGTTTAAGAATTGTCATTTTAAGGTTGTTGTTTGTCAACTTAAATTTCCTAACCTTTTTTCCAATTTTATTTTCCTTAATTTTCATTTTTATAATTATTGTTAAAAATAATTACAAAATGTCCTGAAAATTAGGAAATTGCGTCTTAAAGGATTTTTCTAATGTAGGAAAAATCAAGGGATATCCCTGAGGGCATAAAGATAATTTTCCCAAATTTTCATTTTTTTCTGTTTTATAATTAATTTTTAATAATTAAAATACTCGAGAGAGTATTTAATTATTTAAAAACTAAATTCAGAGAATAAAATTATGATTTTGGTCTCAAAATTTTCTCCTGTTCATACTGAGTTCAAGGGCATTTTTTCATATTTTTAGGATTTTTCTATGTCAAGATATGTAATTTTGATTGTTTTAAGGTTTATCTGGATTTAATTAAATCCAAATAAATCTTTAGCTGTCGTGTGTCCTCGGACGGTTCAAAACGTGGCAGATCCTATGCGGGGATTCGAACAGCTGATCAAGCTAGAATGAATCAGCCGTTCATTTCCAAAACACAGAAATGGACGACATCCATTCATCCTCTTCATCTGTTCTAAACCTGAACACAGTCAATGTTCTAGACACAAGTTCTCGCTCGATTCTTGATGGAATCAAGTGATTTTTGTTTCTAGAGCTTCATCTGGAGGAGGCAAACATATCCATTTGAATTTGTATGGGTTTTGAATTTCCTAGACCTACTCTAGGCAAAGCCAGAGCTCGGGTTGGGTGAGAAGAACCATACCTTGGCCTTAGTGAGTATAGACTCAAATTGGATGGCCTGGAAGCTTTGTTTCGACCTCAAGAAGCTTTTCCCCAAGTTAATTTGAGCTTAAATGGGGTCTGTATATGACTTTCTCCTTAAGTTATCTGAGCTTGAGATGGGGAGGTCAAACAGTGGGTTAGGACCTATGGGGATGGCCAATTTGGATTAGGCTTGTCTTCTTAGGGTCCTAAGATTCTTTAGGGATGATTAATTTGAAGTTTTGGATAACTTCATTTTGAACTCCTTTTTTGTCCTGTTTTAAGGTCTTCGGGTTGGCTAAATTTAAGAGATTGAGTAGGTTTCAAAGCTCAATTTTATTGGGGATCAATTGCCTAGGTCCTAAAGAAGAACCTTGGTGTTGAAGGTTAAGGGATTTGAGCAGTGTATGGGTGTCTACAATTTTGGCCTCCTCTATGGATGCTCTCAGGTTTGGGCTTATTTATAGCCATGGGAGTTGATAACTTTTTCATGATGAGCTTTGGATGGCTTGGAATCATCTAGGAGAGTTGATAAATTTTTCATGATGGTCTTAGGATAGGATTTTGGCTGAGGGATAGGGTGCAATTCCCTTTCCCAAGAGTAACCCTTGTTGGTTTTAATTATGGTGAGAGCTTGATTCTCAATTTGGCTTGCTTCTATTGGCTCCCTTATGAGGTGGATATGGCTGGCTATAATCAGTTAAATTAACCTCCCTCAAGTGATTCATAAGTTCATTCAATGAATTAAGGGAGGGGAGGACACATATCCTTCTTCTTCCTCATTTTCCATGTAATGTCATGATGAGTTTAACCCTAGTGTAAAGGGTGGTTTAGCTAAGCTCTCTCCTCCATTGGATGAAAGGAGAGGTGCATGGTGACTCAATCATTTCCTTCTTTAAGTATATGGGGGAAAATATGACACTTAAGCTTACCTCCTCATCATGGTTATGATGGTTTTAAAGAGGGGTTTAAATGATGTTTATTCGCCATTGGATAGTCAATGGGGTGATCAAAACCTTTGTTTAAGGGTTGGCCAACTCATCTCATGCAAGGGGATGAATCATGGTTTGAGTTTGGGAGAAGATAACACCTCATTTTCCTTCATGATTAAAGCGTCATCATGTCTTTTAACCATGGTTAAGGTGGCATATCATGGGTCACCGAATGGTTTGATTCATTTTTAATGGATCTAATGGGTTGTGTGTAACCCATGTGAGGTCATCATGGTGTCATTAATGAGTTTGAAAAATTGAAAGCCATTTATTATGTCATATATGGTGTCATATGTCAAAAATTGGTTTTTAATTGTATTTCCTTTTTTAATTAATTATATAATTAATAAAAAATATTAGAAATTACATTATTAGCCAAAAAATTAATCAAAATAATTTTAAAATTAATTATTTGATTAATTTCATAATTTTTGGTTCAAAAGTGGGTATTTCGACCAAATTTAATAAATTTTGACTAGGGTTGACCATGGTTGACCTAGGTTGACCTAGATTGACCCAAGTTGACTCATTTTAGTCCAAAGATGACCAATATGACTCTTCTAACCTTGTCATGGTGTAGCTTAGTGACCAAATCCAAGGGTTTTGAATTATTGGGTGGGTTTGGTCATGATGACCATTTTTAGGGTTTAAGTCAAGCCAAAAGTCAATGTATTAACTTTTGAGTTTTTCCTTGGTCTCTTTGACCAATGTTAAGTTGATTAAGTCAATGTCAGACTTATGATGTTAATGTGGTATTCCTTTAGGTCTTGGGTTGGCCAATTTGTTGTCTTTTTAGGTTAGGGTTTGACCAGTTATATCAATGTGATGTGTTGACCATTTTGATCAAATTTGTCCTATTTTGATCAAAGGTTGACTGATGAGATCAATTTTATGTTCAAGATTTTGGCTAATTTTGACTTTTTGAGTCAAACGTTGACCGTTTGGGTCAGTAGAGTGGTCATTTGATCAAGAATTGACCAGTTTGACCAAAGTTGACTTTTTGGGTCAAGGGTTGAACTGTTGGGTCAGTATGGTTGGTCATTGGGTTAGAGATTGACCAATTTGACCAAAGTTGACTTTTTGCGTCAAGGTTTGACCGTTGGGTCAATAGGGTTTAGTGACTCTTATTGAGATTTAGGGAGTCAATATTGGTAAACTTCCTATCTCAACCAGGTTTAGAAATGATCCTCACAAAAGTGAGGTCAACAGATATATATACCGATGTGCTGCAATCAAGGAAGTTCATTCCTGAGCGTTGTTTAAGAATCTAGGTAGAGAAGTAGAAGACTTAATTGTCCGTCGATAGTGGGATCGATTCTGCTATTTTTCTACTGTTGCGGTGACTTCTGTGGTTAGGGAGTTTTATGCCAATATCCCTGAATCAGAGGACAATCTGGTGATTGTTAGAGGAAAGTCAGTAGCGTTTTCACTAGAGGTAATCAATTTATTTTACCAACTTCCTATGGATATGATGGGTTTTTATTCTAATTACAATCCTAATGAGGAGGAGTTAGACGAGATTATTTCTTTGTTAACTGCTGAAAGAGGTCTATGGAAGATTACTAGTGGTAGAAGAGTAAACTTTCCTAGTTGAAGATGGATGCCTCTGCAAACGAATGACATTATTTTATTTCTGTTCTTTGTCTTTATATATGATACTAAAATGTTTAATATTTGTAAAAATTTTTGTTTGGGGGGATGAAAAATAATATTTTAAAACCTGAAATTTATCTGTTCTCAAATACACTACAAATAAATTTGACTTTTGATTTGAAAAATGATTATGTGTATGAAGTTATATTAGGGTAATAAAATTTTGAATATGGAGATGTGTAAGAGAATTTGGTTAAAACTTTATAGCGATGAAGAAAATTTTCATTTTAAAAATTTTTTTAGTGAAGAGATGTTAATTATGGTGTAACTATCTTTATTAAGAGATATTATATTTTTGAAAAATAGAAGATATAGACTTTTATTTTCAATAGTTAAGTTTCTTTTATTAAAAGTAGTTTTCAAAACTGTTATTATATTTTTTAGTAAAGGATTTATATCAGACCTTTATTTTAGGAAAGGAAGAGTGGAATTCAAAATCATTAAAGGCCTATCTTGATATAGTAATCCTTTTATAAAAAAAAATAGATAAAGGAAAGGAGAAGCTTGAGGATTAGTGCCTAATCAAAAATTGGTTTCACATCTGATCTTTTAATGCGAAAGATTTGAGAAACTACTAAGCTTGAGGATATAATATAGTGAGTATAATTAATTTTAATGAAAAATTTTAAGTAAAGAAATTAGAATGCATAAACTCTATATTTGAAAAATCTAAAGTATTTGTGAATTAGATAGGAGCTCATATTTTCATACTTTTTCACTTTAGAGAATTTCTAAATTTTAAAGTTGTCTGATTCACTAAATTTTTTCTAGATTGAGAAACTACATATCTAGAAAAAAATTTTAGAATCTCCAAAAGAAACTCATTCACATAATTTGGTTATGTTGGTTTAGAAAGATTGTAGTGTCACTTGAGGACAAATAACATTTTAAGTTTTGGAGAGTTTGATATACCTAAAATATATAATATTTTTATACACATTTTTATACCTAATTTTGATGATATTGCACTTTAATGGAAGGTATTTGTGTGTTTTTCTTTCAGGTACAATTAAAATGACTAAATATGTCAAAATATGTGAAAAAGATCAAATTTGGAGCAAAGAGGAAGGTTTTAAATGAACTAGGGCGCCTAAGTGCCCAGATCTGGCACATAAGCGCCAGTAGACAGAGAAGCCCAGGTGCAGGGTAGTTACTTTGGGACTTCAAGAAATTTTTGGCGAATTTTGAAGAGGTGTTTGAGGCACCCTTTGGTACAAACATGGGTAACTGATCAAGGGTTCCAAGTCATACAAATTTCACTTGATAGAATGCATCTCTTGGGTAGACTCATTGAATTTGAACACATTTTGAAGAGACACCAAGCCACCTTTTGAGAAAGTATAAAATATAAGAATTAAAAGGAGAGAAGGGTGAAAGTTGAATTAGAGTAATTAGAGATAAGATAATGGTCTCTGTTTATTTTGAACTGCAGTGAAATTGTTGTTTGGTAATGTTCCAGTTCGTAAGTATTTAATAATCGGTTGTCACCAATCATTATTTTTTTCTTCGTTGACAACCTTTATTGTCATATTTTCTTTCCTTTTTTCCAAATTATCAAAATCAATTTGAGATAAGGCTCACAAAATTTTTTATAGATATTAAAATGTTATTCCCTTCAGGGCAAGAAATTAATTTTGCAAGTCTTGCCAAGGCATTTACTAAAGAATTACCTTGCCTTGGAACCAGAAAAAATGTCACATTGGAAATATCTTGAAGTAATTTCATAATGTAATTAAAATATTGTTCAAGTCGTGATTTCAAAAATTTGTATTTCCTGTTATCTGATTAATAATCAGTTGGAAATCACCATAAATGTTGATACGTTTGATGTTCATTTTTAATGCCAGTTCTAAGCCAACTGTGAGCGTTTCATACGCAGCATCATTATTTGCACATGGCCTAGTTAGATGATAAGAAAATGGAATCATTCCTCTGTCAGGAGTAATAAAAATTGTTCCTACTCCTGCTTTGCCAGGTATAGTTGTTTGTTTGTCTTCATTTTTCTAGCGGAAAAAGCGCCATCAAAATATAACTCCCATTGCTTTAAATCAGAATCTTTTATTTTGAATACTTGCTCATTAGGAAAATCATCATTAAGTGGAGATTCATTTGGTATGGGGTGTGCTGCTAAAAAGTCTGCCAGGATTTGTCCTTTGACAGCACGCAATAACACCAACGTTATATCAAATTGAAGTAATAACATTGACCATCTTGCAAATCTTCTAGAAAGAGTTGGTCGAGTCATTAAATATTGCAATGGATTAATTTTTGGAATAAGAGTCACTTTGTGTGATAACCTGTATTGTCTTAGCTTTTGAGTCACAAAGATTAATGCTAGACAATGTTTTTCGATCGCATGATATCTTATCTCAGTTGGATTTAAACAACGACTTAGGTAATATAGAGCATTTTCTTTACCTTTGTCATTATTTTGAGCCAGTAATGCTCCTAAAGAATTTTCTAAAGCTGTAAAATAAATGATAAGAGGTCTTCCTAGTACAGGGGCTGCTAGAATAGAAGGTGTCATTAGATATTGTTTGATATTTTCAAAAGTATATTGACATTTTTCATCCCATAAAAATTTGGTGTCTTTTCTGGTCAAGGCAGTGAGAGGTTACATCTTCCTTATAGATTGGAGATGAAACGACGAATGTATGCTAATTTTCCTTGGAAAGATCATAAATGATTTAAATTTGTAGGAGGCATATTCATGATAGCTTCAATTTTGAGCGGGTCAATTTCGATCCCATGATGTCGAACAACAAATCCTAAAATTTTTCCTGAGGTGACACCAAAGGCACACTTAAGAGGATTCATTTTAAGATTAAATTGTCGTAATCGCTCGAAGATGATTCTTAAATCATATGTATGTTCGTTTTTGTATTTAATATTAACAATCAAGTCATCTACGTAACATTCAACTTGCTTGTGAATAAGCTCATCCAAAATTCTTATCATGACTCTATGGTAAGTAGCATCGGCGTTCTTTAGTCCAAATGGCATTACTTTATAACAGTATATCCCAATGGTTGTTTTGAAAGTTGTATTTGGTTCATCATCAGGGGACATTTTAATTTGGTTATATCCTAACATTCTGTCCATAAAGAAGAATATTACATGTGTTGATTCAATATCTACCATTAATTCGAGAATTGGCAATGGAAATTTGTCTTTTGGACAGGCTTTATTTAAGTCTCAGAAGTCTACACAAACTTGGATTTGGCCATTTTTCTTCTTTACTGGCACTATATTGGCTAGCCATATTGGATATTTTTCTTCTCGAATAAAATTGGACTCAATTAGTTTCTTGACTTCCGTGATAACTTGTTGTTCTATGTCAATAAGCATTCTTCTTGGACTTTGTTTTACAGGGATGGATTTTTGATCTATCCCTAGCTTGTGAACTACAACTTCTAGAGCAAGCCTGGGCATTTCATCGTAATTCCAAACAAAGCAGTCCTTGTATTCTCTTAACACTTGAACTATTTCTTCTGTTTCTATATTATTAAGAGAACTGCTGATAAAAATTGATTTTGGGTTTTCATCAGTTCCCAAGTTTAATTCTTTTATTTTATTTATTGTTGATTTGATTTCTTCTTCAAATTCTGGTGGGGCATCCTTTATCATAGGATCAGGTATTTATTCAAAAGTTAGGTCATCTGTGACAACTAGGCAAAATTCCATATCATCCAAAGGTCCTAGGACACCAAATCCTACTCCTTTTTTGGAATTATAATTCCATTTATTATTATTCCATAAATGCTCAAAATCTTAAGGTTGGTTTGATGAATTCTGTTTAGACATTAAACTATTTCGCACAAGTTTTTGAACACATGGAGAATAAAGCTCAAAAGGAATTTTTATTGATTCTACAAAGTTTTCATCTTTTGAGCTTACATCGATATCTGAGCTCGTAGAGCCGAGTCAAAATTTTAATGATTTCTTATATTGATTATGTATTTTTTTAACCTCTAAACCTTCAATTTTTGTAGAAGAAAGAGGAGTTAGGGTCATAATATTTACATAGTGATTTATTTGCTCGTACATAGATTCAAATTCATTTCTTTGTCTTACTCTTCAACAAGTATCTTAAACTTAGGATCCTTTTGAATTGTTTTCTTCCTTTCTTCTTCTTCTTCATAATCCAAGTGAATTTCAAACTTTGGTATTATCTTTATGTTGGTAGCAGAGATCTCTCGTTGTTGTGCTTGTCCTCGGCCTCAACCTCGACCACGGACATCAACTTGTTTTTCTTTATTTTGATTTTTATCTTTTTCTTTCATACTTGACACCGTATTTCTAGAGAATATCAATTTCTATACTAGGCCATAATATGCAGCATCCTCGTGTACACCAATTTCCTGGATTAAAAATTGTTGGACATCCCCCCATTATGCAACATTCTTTTCCGTTTTGTAGATATTTGATATATTGGTGTAATGATGAAGGTACCATTTTATTTTCATGGAGCCAAGGCCAGCTAAGTAGAGCATTAAAAGTTGTATCAATCCATGACATAGAATTTTGTCGTTGTCACCAGATTTTCTATCTTTAAAAGTAATGTTATCGATCTTACGAATCATTCTCCTTGTTGATTAAATCCCTGTAACATGATTATGTCAGTTAATAGTCTACCAACATCAATGTCCAAATGTGTGAGAGTTTTCAAATTCATAATATTAATTGAAGCTCCAAGATCAATGAGTACACTTGGAAGCATAATATCATTGATATTCAATGTAATATAGAGTGGATGATTATGTTTAGCGTGCCGAGTAGCAAATCATCGTCAGAAAATGTTTTTTTTTATTCGTTCTTTGAATGAATATGCTTCATTCACAGAAGTACTAGCAAGTTGAGCTAAACAGATTTCAGGATCTAAGAAAGCCTTTAACAAAGATTCTCTCATTCCTTAGATAGGACAAGATCGTTATATATGCTCAATTTTGCTGGCAGCTTCCTTAAATGAGCTAATACATTATAATCTAGTTTTCCTGGATATCATTTCTATTTTCTTCCAGTGATCCTTCTTTTATTGGAGGGAAATTTTCCTTTGGTGTTATTTGATCTCCGATAAATATATGTGCTTACAAATATGATATGAAAATTGCAACGACGCCAAAAACTTGGTCCCGTCCGGTAGATATATGTATGTGTGCCAAAAACTTGACTCCACACCAAATATATGTGATTTAGAAACAAAAATTATGATTTTATAATATAGGATACTACACAAGTATACGTATTGTTTATCAAGTAATATAGGACTTTCTGATTAAGCCCCGAGATATCGAACCCACAGGTAAAATGTAAAATCTTTAAAGGAATCAGAGAAATTATCTTTTTAATTTCTTTGATTGTTTTCGAAAAAGTATGTCTTGATTTTGAAAAGTTTTGAAGGTTGGTTTGTCTTTTGAAATTTTCTTAATAAAATGCTAAACAAAAAATTAAAATTACAATAACTAGTAACACTGGATGTAAAATAATATTAACTAGAATATCTTTTTCTTTCCTTTCATGAAGTAATAATAATTTTTAAAGTATTGTTGTGGAAGTATTCAAATTTTTGTTGTGACAGATAGAAGCAAATGTGTTCTTTACCCTTACTTGGTTCTATAATGAACATAGGTTAATTTGAAATTTATATTATTTTGAACATAGTTAGGCAGGGAAGATATCAGTCTCTCACTCTAGAGTTCCCTCGATTCCCACCACCTGGGGGCTAACTTCTCACAACAAAACTCAAAACTTCAAACCAAATTAGGGGGTTTTAGCCTGTCACTCTAAAATCCTCTAATTTTACTCCCTTTCATAAAAATATCTTCTAATATTACATTCAGTTATATGGACTACAGTTCTCACCCATATAATTGCATGTGATTCCTACTAACTTTTATGAGATATTACAGCATTGGATCTTACATAATCTCAAGAAATTTTACAACTTAACAGGCCAAATTAAGAAGTAAACAAAGTTTTTAGAATCAATCTTCACAACTTCTTCTAACTTTTAAACACTTATACTTTCCACAACAATTCTCTTTAAATTAATTACTTCTCCATTTAAGAAAGAAAAAGATAAAGTAAACTACTCAGAATGCATTGAGAAAATATTAAAACACATTAATTTGAAATTAAAAACAACAATAAGAAAATAAATAAACAAAAACAAGTATTAATAAACTAAATAAAAGTAAACATTTATCTGAAATTCCTCTCCACAAGACTAAGAAAGTTCCTCTAAAACTTTCACTTTTTGCTAAACTACTCCTCAGAGCAAGTCTCTCAACTTCAATGACTCAGAATACAGACTTCATTCTTCAATAAAAACTAAACTAAAAGAAAGAAAAGTAGTGGGAAGAAGAATACTTCACTCCGACCTTTTCTCCTTTCTACTCTCTACTCTTAGTCTAAAATAAAAACTCTTAAAAATGCAGTGGAAGAAAAAAAGAAAGAAAGAAAGAAAGAACCCTTCAAAATGCAAAGGAAGAGTCTCTTAATCTTTCCTAAGACTCTCTTTAAATAGTAAACCAAATGGTGCCTTGGTGTCTCTTCAAAATGTGTCCAGATTCGATGTATCTACCAAGGAACGCACCCCTTCATTCAAACTTGCCGCCAAAAGGAAGTTATAGAAGTTACCACCAAGAGTTGCATCCCATCCCCTTTGAAATTGGCGCCAAATCCATTTGAAATTCGATTTTTAACTGTGGTGGCTAAGCGCCGGCCCATCGGCGTTTAGCCACCAGTGCCAAATTTTTGATTTTTCATTTTTTTTGCTCCAAATTTGATCCAATTTTGCTCCTTCATCAAGACCATCCATTTTCATCATACCTGCAAGAAAAACATAAAATACCTTCTATTAAAGTGCAACATCATTAAAAATAGGTATAAAAATGTGCATAAAAATACTATGTATTTTAGGTGTATCACTATTATCTGTTTTTCTTTTCGTACAAGGGCCATTCTTGAAGGTAGAATTTTTCCACTTCTCGGGTTGGCTTCAGTTATTTCTTGTGGTATAAAGTTCAATTCTTGAGTTTCTAAATCAGAAAATTCCAATTCTATAGAGATGAGTACTTTTCCTAATTCAAGCGTGAAAGTTTCATCTTCACTGTTATTATCATTCTGGTTGTCATTAGTCTTGTCAGATTTACATATGATCAAAACATCATCTACTGGATCAAAATTGACTTGCTTATTTTCATGAATATCATGAGAAATAGTCAGGATATAAATAGAACGGGAATTATTTTTTTTTATGAACAAAAAGTCGTACAAAGTCAACGGTCCAAGGGATTTTCTCCCTTTGTCCGAAACAACTATCCTAGAAGGATATGACTAAGTAGAAGGAGTAAAAGATACAAAAGGAGGAGCAGCTCCTATGTTTACAATTCTTTTATTTCTTTTCGGCTTCTTAGAAGATTTATTACGAACATTCTTATGATTTGCCTGGAGCAATATTATTTGCCTGGAGCAATATTATTGTCATCAAAGAGATCTTCTTCAGTATTTACTGAGATCATATTTACTGAACCTTTTTCAGTCTGCTTCAGATATTCTTTTGGGATAGTAATATTTCCTTCTTTGACGTTTTTCTCCAACCAGTCTTTAAAGAAGAAGCAATCTTTAATTTTATGTCCCAACATCTGACGATATGACAGTGGTTAGGATGGTCTTTCAAATCGACCTCTGCCGGCCTTTTAGCCTCAGGTAATTTGAATTCAGGTATCTTTAGCAAACCATGAAGATTTTAGTAACTGCCTTTGTTTTAAATGGATATTCCTTATTCATTCTATCGACTATCACTCTTTTATCTGTTTGCAGTAAGGTTGGTTGTTGAAATTGTAATTTGGAAGGTGGCTGTTGTTGTTGTTGATTTTGTCGTTGCTTCTTTTGTTCGGGTTGTATTTGCATCGCCTATTTCCCTTTTTCTATCGTAGTAGTTTTCTTTTCTAGTATTGGTTTCTTTTTCTCAGTCTTTTCCATCTGCTTAGCTTCTTCTTGGAAATTAGCAGCTTCACTGAGTAAATTTTAAAACTTTTCTATGGAAATCCCTTAAGCATAAATGCTATTGGGCCATGGATATTTTTGAGGAGTATTTCCACTGCATGTTTTTCTTTAAGCTGTGGCTCACATTTCATAATAAAATTTCTCCAACACAAAATATAATCGACAAGTGTTTCTTCTGGATTTTGTTTTTTTTATGACCAGGTCTCCAACTGTCACATGATGTTGTGCTTCAGCTAAGCGTTGGATAAAAAAATTTTCTAATTTTGTATGCTTGTCGAAAGAGACTCCCGTTAAACTGTTGACAAATTGTCGGAATAACAGAGGATCAATTCCTCCGGCATTGCAACAGATTGCTTTAAAGTGTGCAAGATTTTTTCTCAGATTTCCTGTTCTGTCAAACATTTTAAAAAGTGGTGAAACAAAACATTTAGGATATTGAACTGAATCAAATTCCTCCGGGTAGGGTCTACCCTTTGAAATTAATGATCCAATTCATTCTTGTGCCATGGTTTCTTTTATTTTTTATTCCACCAACTATGAAAGTTCTTTTTCGGGAATCCCACTTTGAGTGGGTTCCTTTTTCTTCTGTGAGTTTTCTTCAACTTCAGTTTTATCTTCATGAATATGTATTTTTTCAGGTTGGATAATTTCAATGGCCGGTGATGGAGTTGTTGGTGAGTCTTGTATGGCCGCTGCCAATTCTTCCATTCTTTGTTCAAGATGATTGATTTGTTCATCTCATTGTCGAATGACAGATCGTAATTCTTTAGTAACATTTTCTTCATTTTGAGGAGATATTTCCTGAGCAGCACTAGATCTCATTTCTACGACATGTATTCCTATAAATTCTTGACTGTGCTGGTTAGAAGAATTTTCCTTTCTTCGTGAAGCTAATCGTTTAATGTTATCTCTTAATTTCTCCAATCTTTCCTCAATCATTTTACCAGAACTCTTTTCAGGGGTATTGTCTTGAGAAACATCCATGGGAGTATCCATGATACTAGAAGCCCCATCTGAAACTTTTCATTTTGATGAATTCTTTTTTAATTTAAAGTTATGCTTTCTTGACTATGAATGGTCTGCATCTCGTAGCTTGTGCACAAGAGCCTTCATCTTTTTTGATGTTTCTTCAGCTTCCAAAACCAATTTATTGTGTTTTATGCTATTTATCAAAGTAACTATCTTGTTCACTTTTTATTTTGAACGAAGCTTAGTTAGTACTCGAGTGTTTTGATGATAAATGGACTTATCATATGCAAGAATTTTGTTTTTCATGGTAATGTTAACCACACATCCCATATTATCCAATAATTTGGCAATTGAACATCTATCTTTCTGTGTCAATCATTTGAATACCGTATGTTGTTTGGATAGGTGGAAAATTTTCATCTTTTGAAGACTGATACATACCTTTGTTATATTCAATAGGTACGAGATAGAATTCAGTTCCTTCCCAAGGGTATGTATTTTCTCCGTATCCAGTGAGGGTAAACTTTTCAATTTCATTTTCCTTTAGATTCTCATTCTTTCTTTGAATATGAGTTAAAGGAACGGTTTTGGAGCTGGACCCAAACTCATACATTGATCTTGGAATATTGTCTTATTTTTCTTCATAAAGTACTTTCCCTTTATTATTAACTTCCTCAAAGCTATATTGTTCCATAGGAAGTTGTTGAGATAAAAGAAAAAGGTTCTTCATAAGGGTTCTCAAAATTATTTGGAAAATATGGAAAAGGTTCTGTTATCATGAGAGGATTATTCCAAATATATTCAGCTTGATTATCGAATATTCCGAATCCGTCTTGTAGAAAGTAAGCAGCTTCATTAAATGGTGAATTCAGATCTTGATAATAAGAAAAGTCCTAATTAGGAGAATCCATAGCAGTTTTCTGTCAAAGTCCAGAGAAATCTTATGTCAAAATTTTGTGATAGACTTGTCTATGAACTAGAATCATTATTGTTTTATCGAAGATAACTCTTTAAAAGAGCTAGAAAAGATGATATTGTTTGTCGAATGATATTTTGAAAAATAAGTATTTTAACAAAAGATGAAGAGAAAGAATCTTTAATAGATCAAATCCACAGCGGAGTTACCACTCTCTTATCAGTTGGTAACTCATCGGGATTCCAATTGTCGCCAATTCTTGGGCATCGTGTCAAATGTCAAGGAGTCGCTAGTCTATTTATATTGCTCCAAATTTATTCCCTTCTTGAAAAGGAAGAAATAAAAGTAAAAGGAGCAAAATAGACAACCAAAGGAAAGGTGATGTGATATCTTTATAGGGAGAACTCTAGAATGTTCTTATCCTACTAGGAAAATCACAAGTTAGATAACCAGAGATTTTTTTAGGTATCTAACCTATTTTGAGTTCTTTTTTACTTACACTCCACTCATACACTTACTTTCTCAAATTTTAAACAGACAAACACAATACACTCATGAAGATTTCACATTCTCATACTCACTTTCACAACTTCGACAAACCTACATAACACCTACATGAAAAATCCCAAATTTCATCAAACCTACACAACACATTCATGAAAATTCCCCACATACTTTCAATTTACCAAATTTTGACAAACCTATTCAATACTTTTATGAAATTTCACACTCATGCTCACTTCACCAAGTTTTAACATACCTACAAGCTACATCCATGACACCTACACTTCACACATACTTCACATCATCCCTACATACAACCTACATCAAAATCAACACTCACACACTACTTTGGGAGTGATTCACATCATCCCTGCACTTGCTAAAGTCAAAAACCTGCACATACGCATTAATTTGGGATCGTTTCACATCATCCATACACATCACCTACATAAAATCAACACTCATACACTACTTTGGGAGTGATTCACATCATCCTTACACTTGCCAAAATAAAAATCTGCTCCCACCCTTAACTCCAAAATTGATTTGCATCAACCCTACACTTGTTAAATGTCAAAATCTGCACTTATACATTAGTGTAGAGGTCTCTCACATCATCACCATGCATTCCAAAGCAAAAATTTTCACTTATGTGTTATTTTGGGATTGGTTTTGGGCATGTGCTTGCTGTCCCCACATGAAAAACTGCATTGGTAGCTATTTTGTAAGTGTATTTAAGACTTCTCTTTGCTGCCATTGTGTTAAATTTACATGGCTAAGTATTAAATAAGTTGCTTTTAAGTGAGAAGAAGAAAAGTGGAGAAGTGGCATGTTTACCACTTCAAAGAGAGAGTTTGGAGATGTAATTTATGCTTGGCTTGTCTTAGATTTACATGCTTATGCTTGGGTGCCTTAAATCTTACATGTTAATGAGAGAAGCCTTTCTCTTTACACTCTTCTACTTGCTTATGCTAGGATGCTCTTAAGTCTTACGAGTTAATGAGGGATGCCTCTCTCTTTACAATCCTTTAATTACTTCAAATGCTTGGGAAATGATGGAAAATATTGGATGTTGCTACATATATAAGCTTGTGTACTTCTTGGATTGTAAATTCCATGTGTGGAAAATTGAATTTTTATGCCGTTATGCTGCCAGATTTTTCTTGTTCGGGTTCAATTTTTCTATCCCTTTTTGGGAATGTTGTCCCCTTGCTTTCCTAGCTTTAAATTTTGATTTCACATATCTCAACCTTTTTGCTCCACATTCTTTATAGTTATCCCCCGCACCATGATGGGCGGATTTCTTTTCACTTCCTACATTTCCCACGCCACATTACCCCACATCTTAGACATCACATTACCTTGCTTCCTCACATCGCCACACGTCCTACATTCTTACTTTACACAACACGTTACCCCACATCTTACACATCATATTATCTTACTTTCTCACATCACCACACGTCCTACATTATTACTTTACACACCACATTACCCTACGTCTTACACACTACATTACCTTACATACTACATTACCTCCCACCTTATATACTACATTACCTCCTACCTCACATGCCAGACTACCTCACATGCCACGCTACCTCACATGTCACACTACTTCATTACATCACTACATTACCCTACACATGTCACACTACCTCACATGGTTACACTACCTTGCCACACCACTACACCCATCACATTTCCTTACATTACTTCGCTACTTTACTTTATTTCTTCACATAGATACATGACAATCCTTAGCACCACGATTGCAAGGATTTGACACCTTTTAAAATTACAAACTTTACATGATAATCCTTAGTAACACAATTGCAAGGATTTGACCCTTTTACTCTACATGTTTTACATGATAACCTCTTGCATCATGTTGAAGAGGTTTGACTCTTTGCAGCTACCACTTACACCACATTGGAGGGGTTTAGCTTATTTTCTTTGCATGTCTCACCGTCACCTCTCTACACCATGTTGGGAGAGGTTTAGCTGTTTTGACTTGTGTTTTCTATTTACTTTGATTTTGAGAAAATAACTCACATCCTTTCCGATATATTGTTAGGTGGATTATTTTCTCCTCTTTCTTTTCCTTGACCTCTTGTCCTTTGATTTTTACCTTGTTTCTTAGCTCAATTCACGTGCTTATGTAGGAAACATAAGTGCGCATGTATAGCTTTCCACTATATGTGGGGCCATCAAGCAAGGCTGTAAGTGCGGTGGTTGAGTGGGGACAATGATAGAATTGCAATAGAGAATCGACCTAAGAGAATCACAAAATAACATCTCCTGACTCAAAGGCCCTGGAGAGGGTAGAGAAAGAAAATTAATGATTATTCACCCGTCCTTGGGGTTTCTACCGCCGGCTGTCTAAAGATGTTAGCAGTCCTAGTTCGATTAGGATAGTCAACCTGTGGATTAAATTACTTTACAAAAAATACACATACATATTTTCGCAAAAAATATATAATATAAAATTACCTCCACTACAAAACAACCTAGTTACCTATAGCTTTTTTTACTTGCATACAAATCCGAACTGAAATGCATGAAAATTTACAAAGTTTTATGGTTGGCTACTCGACTCGGCTTAGGGCTGCCTTCTGGAGAAAGTCAGTCTGGTAGTCAGTACCTAAGGCGAGACATACAACACATCTTTGAGTCCTCTGCGCCATCACGCTTACGGCCCTCTTAGACTTGTAGTCCTTTATTTTCTGTGGTTTTTCCTAAGTTGCATTCTTAGATTTACTACGGATTTTCTTTATAACTTGTTTTCTATGAATTTCCTACAGATTTTCTGTACAGATTTGTTTTCCTGGATTTCCTACGAGACGTTACCTCTTTCGAACTTTTGGTTTTATTTTGATTCCTTTTGGTCTACTATACAGGTTTTATACTTAGTATTTCTTACACAAACCGTGGCACATACACACACCTATCTATTAGGCTTTCATGCTATACTTTTAGTATGTGTGCTTAGCTTTCTTATTTTCTTTTTTTATACATACATACTTGCTTATTTCAGTTTGCCTACCTTACATTACTGTAATACACCTGCTTGTTTCATTTTACCAGCTTTACTTTTCAGTACACAGAAATGCTTAAGACAGTTTCAAGCTTTACTTTTCAGTACATATACATGTTTATTTTAGCTCGTTTACTTTACATTACTGCGAATATAACTTCTTGGGATGAAATAATTCACTTCACAACATTTTAGAATATAAGACAATGTTGACCTCATTTTTCTGATGGGTCAACCTTTTGACTTAAAAAGTCAACTTTGGTCAAAATGGTCAATCCTGACCCAATGACCAACCCTGTTGACCCAATAGGTCAACCTTTTAACCCAAAAGATAACCTTAGTCAAAATGGTCAATCTTGACCCAATGACTAACCCTGTTGACTTAAGAGGTTAACATTTTGAACTAAAATGCCAACTTTGGTCAAAATGGTCAGTCCTGACCCAATGACCAACCCTGTTGACTCAATAGGTCAACCTTTTGACCTAAAAAGTTAACTTTGGTCAAAATGGTCAACCTTGACCCAATGACCAACCCTGTTGACCCAATAGTTCAACATTTTGTCCTAAAAAGTCAACTTTGGTCAAAATGGTCAATTTTTGACCAAATGACCAAATATTGACCCAATGATATGTTTAAAACCCTAAAATAACAAAACTAATCAAATAATTAATTTCAAAATTATTTTGATTAATTAAATGAAAGTGACTAATAATTTAATTTTTAATATTTTATTTAATTAAATGAAAGATTGAATTAAAATAAAAATTAAATTAAAAGTCATAAAATGACAAAATGCACCAAATGGAAATGAAAATGACAAAATTAATCAAATAATTAATCTCAAAATTATTTTGATTAATTAATTGGCTAATGATTAAATTTTTAAAATTTTAATTAATAACATAATTAATTAAAATGAAAAATTAAATTCAAAAGCCATAAAATGCACAAATTAATTAAAAATGATGGAATTAATCAAATAATTAATTCCAAAATTATTTTTAATTAATTAATTGACCAATTATTTAATTTTCATATTTTAATTAATGACATAATTAATTGAAATGAAAATTAAATTGAAAAGTCATGAAAAGAGATAAAATTCAATTTTAATGACATGAATATTAATCAAATAATTAATTTGGAATTATTTATAATTAATAATTGATTAATAAAATAATTTCAAACCTTTAATTAATGAAATAATTAATTAAAAATTGAAATTAAATCAAGAACGGTATTAATTGGAATTTGTAAACCCATGACATTTTGGTTTTCAAAAAATTCCAAAACTCTTTTATGACATCACACATGACCTCACATGGGTTAGACACAACCCATATGACCCATTAAAGAGAAAACAACCCATGGATGACTCATATTTAACCATGGTAAAGGGGCATAATGACATGAAAGTGTGGTGGCAAAACCATGGCAATTTGAAGTATGACTCATCCCCTTTGCAAAGTGAGGTGTCTTGCCATGGTGAGATGAGTTTAGCAACCACCCTAGTCACCCAATATGAGAAGACAAGGCTTAACCATTCTCAACACCATGGTTAAGCTCATCATAACATTTTTATAAAAAATGTTAAGGGGGGAGCTAATGTGTCACCACCCCATGAAATGATAAATGAGGTGTTGTAAGGAGAAGGTCTCAACCATTTGAGTCACCAATAACCTCTCCCTTAGCCAATGGAATGGAAACAAAGAGATCAAGAGCTTCTGATGACAATTTGAATCCATGATTGCCATGAAATGTGCACTTGCTTAAGTGGAAAAATTCTCATGGGAAATGAGGAGGTGATGGTTGGATTACATGGGGGAGGCTGTACTCAATAGCTCTTACCATATCGTAATTAAATCCTACGCTAACCAAGGTTAAAACATAGCCATTCATGGCTATAAAAGGACCCCTTGGACAAAATTTTATAAGAAGAGAGAAAAAATCCATATAAACCTATAGGCTGCCCAAATCCCTTAGCTCCCAACACAAAAAGTCTTGCTAAGGACCTCAACAACCTATTCCAACCAAGATCAAGCCATGGAATGAGCCTAATCAAGCCAATTTGGCCAAATCCTAAGTTCAACCCAAACTAGCCATTTTGCCAAAATTGCTCACCAAGGCTAGCTATAAAATCAAATTGAAGTGACAATGATCTTCTTTGGGAGTTCTAGAAACTAACCATCAAGGCTGATCAAGCTCAAGATTATTGTGGCCAAGGTATGGATTTATTTTGTCCAAAATAATGCATGTAATCAAAAAATTATGGATTAAACTAGCCCAGAAATGTATCATCACCTTATAGATATAATCCATACGTCCAGATGATTCCATAGGTTCAAAAATCACTCAATTTTATCGAGAAACAAGTGAGATATTGAGCTTTGAAGTTGGACGGTTTGAAATATTTTCAAATTTATGGGGATTAATCTCTATCGTCCGTTCCCGTGTTTTGGAACGGACGGCACTGATCTGGAGATCTCGTGTCCCGTGTACGGATCCACATAGTGGATCTTCCCGCTCTTCGACGCGTACGAGGACATGCGTCAAGCCCTTGATTTTCTGGGCTAAGGTTAATCTAAATTAACCTTAAATACTTCAAAAAATCATATCTTTTTATCCAGAGCTCCTAAAAATAAAATAAAAATACCTCTGGAAAGCTCTTGAAGAGAAGAAATTTATGAGACCAAAATCATAATTTTAATCTCAATATTTAGGGAGAGGAACTATTAGAAGAGGAGAAGAAGGCTTGGAGAAGAAGAAAATCACTTGGGGTGAGCCCCAAGTGGGGCAACAAGGTGAGAGAGAAATTGAGAGTGTGAGAATTTCTTCTTTACGTTTCACTTTGTTCCTGGAGAATCGTAAGGAGATTCTTCAATATTAGCAATAGCTTGTAAAGTTTCAATAGTTTGAGAATCTTCAATATTAGCAGAGTTGTTATGTGATATATTGATAGCAAAATTATCTAATTTCTTAGATATAGCAGCTACTTGTGAAGCTAAGATAGAAAAGGCTTCGTTATCATGAATACTTGCCATTCTTTTAGGATTAATCCTTTCGAAGGCTATTGAAAATTATTGTTAGCCATTTCTTCAATTAAAGTATAAGCTTCTTCAAATGATTTAGCCATTAAAGAACCTCCAAAAGACGAGCATCAATAATTGATTTAAGTGATCAAATTAGTCCGTTATAAATTGTTTGAATAATTAACCAATCAGGTAAAGCATGATGTGGACACTTTCTTAATAGTTCTTTAAATCTTTCCCAAGTTTCATAAATTATCTCCCCGTCAAATTGACTAAATGAAGTAATGTCATTTCTCAATTTAGCAGTTTTAGGAGGAAAATATTTAGCAAGGAATTTTTGTGTCATTTCAGCCCATGTTTTAATAGAACCTGTTGCTAATGAGTTCAACCACATCTTTGCTTTATCTCTTAAAGAAAAAGGAAAGAGTCTAAGTCTAATAGCATCATCAGAAACATTGTTATATTTAAAGGTAGCACAAAGTTCTAAAAAACTAGCAAGGTGTAAATTTGGATCCTCATTTGGTGTTCCTCCAAATTGATTATTTTAAACCATTTGAATAATGGACGGTTTAAGCTCAAAAGAATTAGCATCTACAGCAGGTATTTGAATACTACTATGAAGTTCATCAACTGTAGGGTTAGCATAATCCCTTAATGGTTTGTAAATATTTTGTTCATTAATTTCAATTGGATTTTGTAAATTATTATGTAAATTAGCCATCTCTTGATATTTTTGAATTTGTTTTCCTTTTTTAATTCTTTTAACAGTTCTTTCTAATTCAGAATCTAAAGGTAATAATCTTTCAGATCCATAACTACACATAAAAAGTAAATAAAAAGTAAAATAACAAGAAGTAAAATTATTATTATTTTTGTTTTTATTTTTGTTTTTATATTTTATATTTTTGACAATAAAAGAAATAAATAAAATAAATTATTTAAAATCTATAAATTTTTCCTCCCCGGCAACGGCGCCAAAAACTTGACCCTCGATCCGCAGCAATGTACCAAAAACTTGGTTTGCAATCGCCAAATAATGCAGTAATTTATGCTATCAAAAATATGTTATAGCCAATACTTTGACTCAAATAATAACAGCAGCTAATGTATATAAATATAATTTTATGAAAAATATTTTACACACTAGGGGTACTACGCAAGTATACGTATCGCTTCAAGTAATATAGGGCTTTAAATAAAGACCCCAGTATCGATCCCACGAGGAGGATTATAGATTTTTTTAAAATATTTTGATTTTATTTTTATGTATTTCTTTTAAAGTTAAAAAGTTGATATTTAATTTATTAGATGCAGAAATAAAGCAGTAATAAAGTAATGATTGATGTAAATAAAAATAAACAAACAACTTTCTTCCTTTCAATTAATCCAAGACTTTTTAGATAATGTAATATTCGTGGAGAATATAAATTTATAGTATTGTGCCAAATAGAAGCATTCCTATTCTTTACCTTCTCTCGATAGTATAAAGAACATTGGCTAATCTATAGATCAGGTCTGGATGTATTGTTAGTAGAATGGGTTAACCTAGGCCCACACTACTAGATGTCCAAGGGTGGCTATGGTCAGCCCTACTAGTGACCCTTTCCTTCTCTATAAACCAAATTACAAGAATTTAGCCTGTAACTCTGAAAAATTATCAATTTTACACCCATTAAATAATATCTTCCTATTTATTTGCACTTCAACTTGAATAACCCGCACAAGGCCTTCGACTACCCAAGGATTCATGTGATATCTACTAGTTAAGAATTCATCTCCTTCTAGGTCTCAAAACTCTTCAATAGATTTTAACAATTTAAATGGCCAATATAAATAGTAAATTAAGATCCGGTATTAATATCATCACAATGTTTAATATATATATATATATATATATATATATATTTTTTTTTTGCGTAAAAGAAAAATATATTAATCAAGAAGATCTAGTACATCCGATATGAGGAAAGGAAAGCGGATCCCCATGCAATAAAATTCTAAACTCCTTAAAAAGAGAAGAATTAAGATCCAAAGAAGAAAAGCATAAAATGTCCTTAGAAGAACTGCCTCTAGAAGCAAGCCAATTAGCTGGCTGATTTCCCTCTCTATGGATGTGACTCCAAACTATAGGTAGATTAGATACCAATAATGAAATTTTATTGATCCAAATTTGAAGATATCAAGGAGTAGCTGATTTATGTAGAAAAATATTCAGTAAAACTAATGAATCCATCTCCACATGAATTGGGCCTTTATGATTCAGAATAGCTATCTTTAGACTCCAAAAAACAGCTATAGCTTCAGATTCTAATGCATTAATGGCGAAATTGGAGCAGAGATAACCCATAAGCAAGACCCCTTGTAGTTTCGCATAAGGCCCCAATACCAGCATTAGAACTATTAACGAGCAGTGGAATGTATATAACTTCCATCGTATTGATTTAAACCCAAGGGTATTTAGGAGTTCTCCAAATGATCAATTGGAATTTGATTACCGAAGGCTTATTCATTAAATTTAAGGAAGTTCGTCATCTTAAGAAGAAAATTCAAGTAGTTTTTTATGATAACTTTGGTCGAAAAAACCATATTATTATGCATAATCTCATTTCTAACCATCCAAGTGAACCAAAATATAATTAGGGGGATATAGAATTCAGTTGTCATCTTCCAATCTTGCCAGCAATCAACAAGGTTGGTCCAACAACAATATCTATGAGACAATCCCCTTTGATTAAGGACGAGTCTTCCATACCTCCCGTATAGCATTACGAATTGATAAATAAATGAGAAATGGATTCTTCACTAGAGAGACAAAAAGGACACATAGAAGGTACCCGAATACCCTTTAATTTCAGAATATCATCAGTTGGCAAAAACTTCCTGAAAAGCTTCCAACAGAAAAATGACATAGAAGGAGTTATGTATTTATTCCATATTTTCTTGCCCCAATCATTAGCGAGTCCAATTATTACTAGAAAGGTAAATGAACTTGGAGAGACTTTGAGTAGATGGATTCTTGGTAATCGATCTGTCCTTAACATTAGATTGTAAAGGTATAGACTTAATTTTATTCACCAAGTCAATATTAACGAGCAGCTTTCGGTTTATCTTCATCCCAATCGGAGTTAGACTGTAAATCGAAACTTTCCGATTAGAAGAAGTAACACCTTGCTTATACAGGTGATCATTAAATAACCAATTATCAAGCCAAAAATCCACTTGACCATCACCAATATCCCAAATAAAGAGTAGCTCAGCAAATTCTTTTACTTTTAAAAGTCTTTTCCAGTTTTTGGAATCTCCTAATTTAGCTTGAACCTGAGAGGGATGGGATGTTCTACAATATTTCCCATGAAGAAATAGAGACCAAAGTGAAGACTTTGATCCGAAATGGATCCATTGTTTACAAAAGAATGAGAAACTAAGATGTTTGAAGCTTTTAAATCCAAGACCACCACAGGCAAATGGTTTACATAATTTATCCCGGTTGTTCAATGCATTTGTTTATGCCTGGCCTTCCCATAAGAATTTGTTGAAAATAACTGAAAGCGCTTTTGAGAGCTTCTCTTCATATTAACCATTTGGAGAATATACAAAGGGAAAGAAGTTAGTATACTCTTCAAAAGAGTAATTCTTCAACCATTAGAAAGAAAAGAATTAGACCAGCATTAAATTTTAGAACAAATTTTGGTAATCACATCATCAAAATGACATAATCTTCTTCTTCCTTTGGACAAAGGAAAGCCCAAATAAACAAGAGGATAAACAGACCTCTTTATAACCAAGTATAATCCAATATCCAATTTTTTATATGTGCCTTCATCAAAGAACTAGCTAGAAAAGAACATTTGGCTTTATTAAATTCCATTCCGAAAACAGATTCAAAACCGGAAAGAGATCTCATAATGCATTTAATAGATTGTTTACTCCCATTGCAAAAGACAATTACATCATCTGCATAAGCCAGGTGACTAACCAAAATGTTAGATCTATGCTGATATTGGACATAAGGATTAGCCAACTGAACTTGATTTAATAATTTAGAGAAGTAGTCAAAAGCCAAGATGAAAATATAAGGAGATAATGGATCTCCTTGTTTAATCCCCTGCCAACTTGAAAGAAACCATAAGTACATCCATTGATCGAACACTATAATAATTGTTCTCCGACCATCTAGAGATTAAAGAGCAAAAATCAGAGTTGAAACCTCTAGCAGCTAGTACATCAATGATGAAAGACCAATTGATTGAGTCAAAAGATTTGGAGAGATCTAGCTTAAGAATAATATTTGAACCTCTACAAGGCTTATCAATATCGGCAAGCAACTCCTGAGCAAGAAGAATATTGTCACTAATACATCTCCCTTTAATGAAAGCAGATTGGTTTTCAGAGATTAAATCTAATAGATAAGGTTGCAGCCTATCCACTAGAACCTTACTAATGATCTTAGAAAAGGTGGAAGTAATACATATGGGCCTAAAATCCTTCCAGCTGTTTTTAAATTTATCTTTAGGGATAAGGATGATAGTAGAGGAAGCAAAATATTTAGGCAAATCGAACCCCGAAAGAAAGCAATGATAGCAGCCATCACCATATGCTTAATAATACACCAAAACTTTTTATAGAAATCGAAGAATATCCATCGAGCCCCGCTCGTTTTGTTGCTATCCGGAGAATTAATAACGTGAAAAAACTTCATTTTCTATAGGAGGATTTGTTAACCGAGTAGCATCACCTTTAAACAAGTTACCTTGCAATAACTGAACGTAAATAGATGAAGAGGTAACTGGGTGAGCAGAAAACAGGTTCTGGAAATGAAGAACAAGCATCTTCAGCAATGACTTGTGAATCATAAATCCATCCTTTAGTAGAAGAATTAATCTTTAAGATAGAATTAATAGATCTTCTATATTTAATTACAAGCATGAAAAAATCTAGAATTTCTATCTCCATGAAGAAAATGGTTAGTCGAAGCTTTTGTTGGAGAAACAGTTCCTCCCGAAGAATGGCGATATTTAATTTTCCATTGGCAATGAATAAGTCATGATCGAACAGGAGCCATTTTCAACAACTTGTTCGACTATTGAAACTAATTCTTCAGACAGCTTTTATATTGGAATTAATATTGCCAAAATCACTCCAATTCCATTTAGTTAAAGCCTTAGAAAGCTTTTTCCGAGCCTCGCCAAAGCTGAATTAGAGGATTAGCATTTAAGAAATCCATAGGAATATTCCAGTTAGACTCAATAATCTGCTCGCAATTAGGATGAGAAGACCATACATTCAAATATCCGAAGCGGGTTTTATGGACAATATTTGCAACAACAAGCTTAATAAGGAGAGGAGAATGATCAGACCCCAGTCTAACAAGGTGCTGAACTTTAGAGATAGGAAATAAATCAAACCATGGCTTATTAACAAGAACTCTATCTAATCTTTCATAAATATTACCCCTCCTCCAAGTAAAAGAAGAACCTTCAAAACCAATGTCAAACAGCCCAGCATTTTTAATAGAATCAGAAAAAATAGCAAGTCATTCAGATTAGGATTTCTGCCTCCCTTTTTCTCACTAGGATGAGCTATACAGTTGAAATCACCAACAAATTTTATATTATCTTATTTATCTTTTCATAATTGAAAGAATAAAGTAAAGTAACTACTCAGAACACATTGAATTTAAAATACAAAACATATAAATAAAACTTTGAATCAAAATACAAATACTTATCTCAAGTGTTTCTCCAATCGAACCTCCGAATCCTTCTGACTCCAAATTAAATAGACTTCAAAAGCACCGACTCTTCAAATACTCTTAATACAAACTCTAAAATAAACTCACTAATTAATAAAAAAAAACTATAAATATTGCCCTTAAAATATATCTCTAATTTCTCTCTCTAAATGGAACTATGGGGCTAGGGGTCTAGGTTGGGCGTTGGTGGTTTTTGGGCCTTTTTCTCTGAAGGAGTAGCCTCCTATTAATAGGCTTCAAGGGTTTCTTCGAGGCACCTCTTCAAAATGTGTCCATGTTTAATGAATCTTCTAGAAGGTGTGTCTGGCACCTAGGCGCCGGACTCTGCGTCCAGTTCTTTGCACCTCTTCACTTTGGATCGCACCTCTTCGCGATCCTAACCGTTTTCAAGCGTCCAAATACAATGTATCACATGTTCTATAATCCAGGAATAACTGCCAATCTTCTAGATGGTCTAAAAACCACTAACACCGTCAAAATAACCATCCAAAATTCGTAAAAAATCTTACAGAATTTTGTATTGAACTGGCGCTTAGGCACCAGATTCTGGCGCCTAGGCGCCAGGCGAATTATTTTGATAATTTTGTATTTTGGCTCCATTTTGCTCCATTTTGCTCCTTTTTCATCCTTTTTTTCCTTCTTGAACATTTTTGCATCACCTACATCCAAAACACAAAAATAACTTTCATTAAAGCATAATATCCTTAAAAATTTGATAAAATCAAGGCATAAAAATAGGTATTTTTTCATGGATCAAGTATACAAAGTGTGTAAGGGTGAGTGAGTAGTAAGAGTGTCAAGTGTCTTCTTCTTTATTTTAGTGAGTGTTTAGTGTGAATTGAAGAGTCAAAGTCCTGTTAGAGTCTGTGGAGTCAGAGAAACTTCAAAGGATTTTTTGGATTACATTCCTGATAAGTATTTATATTCTGTTTCTTAAGTTTAGTGCTTTGGATTTAAGTTTTATGAATATGATTTGTGGTGTAATTTCTATACTTTCTAAGTAGTTTTCTTTTCTTTCTCCCTATGAATATGAAATGAATTAATAACATATTTAAATCAGATTTGATAACTTAATTTATTTTCTAAAAAAATTGTGATGATACTATACCTAAACTTAATTTACTTTACAAATTGGCCTCTTGTATTGTTAAAAACTGTGGAGAGTTCTTAAGACCTGACCGTGGGCTAAGCAATTCTTAACTTGTATGTATCACATTTCTCTTAAAGGGGAGGTGCAAATAAATAGGGAGATAATCTTTAAACAGACATATAATTGATTATGTTTTTAGTGTGACAAGCTAAATTTAATCAATTTGGTTTTAGAAAAGAGGTTATGGGGTCACTAGTAGGCTAGACCATAGGCAACCAATCATAGGGGAACCTAGTAGCGAGAGTCTCGAAATTCATCCCTTTCTACTAATAATACATCCTAATCCAATCTTTAAAAACTAGCTAATATTCTTTATGACCTGGACTAAAGGGTAAATGATATATATGCTCCTATTTGTCACAATACCACATTTATAAGTTCTCAACTAATTTTATTTGCTTATTAATCATGGAATACTTCATATGGGGAAAGAATCTTTGTTTATTATTTTATCACTTGCCAATTTTAGTATTCTGCCTAATTTTCATATTCTACATATTTTAATTAGTTTTAAATTAAAAAAATTTTAAATATTTGTTTTCTTTCTTTTATTTAAATTAATCCTCACGAGATCGATATCTGGGGTTTTAAAAAGAAAACTCTATATTACTTGAAATGATACGTATACTTGTGTAGTACCCCTAGTGTACGATTTATATTTATTTATCAAAAATTTAATCTTTAATTATCGTACATTAGCCGCTTAATCAGATTTGGGGTCAAGTTTGGCCATAATTTTATACGCTATTTTACTTGCGTAATTACGGCCGGGTCAGCACTCCTCACAAGAGTGAAAGGCTCCTGCTGAGGACGTTTACCCAACACCTCCTCCTTGACCAATCAAAAGGTTTCTCCTCTAAGGTATCATCCATCGATGAGGCTACCATCCTTTTGTAGAGATCTATCAGATATTTTTAAATGATGGGTGCTGACATGGACTGGTACCTAGAGATGCTCACGATAGTGAACAATCTGTCGGCGTATTTTTTTTAGGTTTTGAATTTAATTTATTTATATATATAATTTAGAAAGTAGCATTTGATTTTGAAAATAATTTTAAATTTGAAAATTTATAAGATGTGAAATTAGACCAATCTCACATCCCAAATAGTTTATATAAACGAGCACCGCACCACAAACCGTTTATTTATCCCGAAGAATAAATACATTGCTTGATGATGGGGCTCGATTAAATAAACTAGAAGATTTGTGACATCCGTTTGGTTTGCGAACCAGTTTTATAAGCCGACAAGTTCCCCTACTTAATAGAAAGGAATTAAGCAGGGTTTATATTACCTGGGTTCTTAAAGTTCCCTATAAGGGCAAGCCCTATAGTTATTTACATCTTAAATGACGGGAATCATTTCAGAAAACTCTCAATAATGATCAGTGATTTTGCTTTCAAGAATTTTAAAGTTTAAGGTTTTCAAAAGATAGAGTTTTGGAAATTTCAATAGGGATTAGCTCAAATTTGGAACAGTTTATTTTAAGAATCCAAAGAAAGAGAAGTAGGAGAAGCTGAGGATCCAAGAAGAATCTTGGCAACTTCCCAAACTATCCTATTTTTTGGCTTCAATTTGGGAGTTTATTTAATGTTACAATCGTGCCAGTTTTAATTAATTAGGACTTATACTCGTATAATATGATCACACAAAATAGCCTCAAAGATGTGAGGGTTTATGTCGTACCGAACGACTACCACGAATTCCTAAAGCCAGTTAGGGCTTAATTTGCATAAAACAATTATGCAAATGCCTAACGAGAAGTTAAGGATTTATGTCGCACTGGGAAAACTACCTCAAAATCCTATGGCTTAGTTATTTAATTCTAAGAAAATTTTGCTGAAGTAGATCTGAGTTTTGATGATGACGATGACCGTGCTGCCCACTATGCTTTGAGGTCCTTGTTGTTGCAGAGGTTTAGTTTTAGAAGGTGAAAATCAGGAGATGAGAGAAGTATTTTGGTGTAGAAATCTTAAAGTCCAGATGTCTTTTAGTGTTTTAATTAAAACAAATCTTAAAGTTGTTTAAACAGAACCGATTAAGATCCCACAGTTCCGTCATCTGGGCACCGTTATTTTCATCGAATTCACTTAGTCCAGATGAATTTGCTAAACTCAACTGAATGAGTTTCACACTTTCATTTAGACCATGGTAAATCCCGCTAGTAACACGTGGGTTACATCATCCAAGGTATTCCTGATCATTCAACAAGACATTTTAATTTAGTTAAAGTTGTGGTTTTGTTGTTCTGTTTGTGATTAAATTTTGAGTTGTTTTATATTTTAAAATGTTGTAGCGGTGGATTTTATCTTGTAGTGATTTTTAATTTAGTTTTGGTTTCAGTTTTGTGGCTATCCTAAAGGTTTTGGTTTTCATGCAACAATCTTGTTTACATGCAATAAAAGTAAAACACAGTGCAATAAAGTAAATTGCAATAACATAAAAGCGTACCTAGAGAGTCTGTACGGCTTATTTTAGGGTTGAGTGTTTTGAAAAGGGGGTCGGCCACAGAAATTGTCGCGAATTTTTTAATTTAATTTAAATAAATAATTTGAAAAGTAGTATTTAATTTTGAAAATAATTTTAAATTTGAAAATTTTAAGATATGAAATCACACTGATCTCACATCCAGAATAGTTTATATAAACAAGCACCGCATCACAAACCGTGTATCTACCCCGAAGAATAGACACACTGCTTGATGATAGGGCTCGGTTAAATAAACTAAAAGATTTGTGACATCTGTTCGGTTTGTGAACTAATTTTATAAGCCGACAAGTTCCCCTGTTTAATACAAATGAATTAAGTAGGGTTTATATTACCTGGGTTATTAAAATTCCATATAAGGGCAAGCCCCTATAGTTAATTACATCTTAAGTGACGGGAATAACCTAAGAAAACTCTCGATAATAATCAGTAGTTCTGCTCTCAAGAATTTCAAAGTTTAAGTTTTCAAAGGATTAAATTTTGGAATTTCAATAGGGAATGGATCAAATTTGGAAGATTTTATTTTGGGAATTCAATGGAAGAAAGGTAGGAGAAATTACAGATTCGAAGCGAACTTCGGTAATTTCCCGACTATCCTATTATTTGGATTGAATTTAGGAAGGTCCTAATGTTTATTTAATGTTTTGATTTTGCCAATTTTAATTAATTAGGACTTATATTTGTATGATAAAATCATACAAGTAGCCTTGAAGATGTGAGGGTTTATATCGTATCGGACGACTACCTCGGAGTCCTAAGACCGGTTAGGGCTTAATTTGCAATGCAAATGCCTAACAAAAGGTTAAGGATTTATGTTGCACTAGGCAAACTACCTCAAAGTCCTATGGCTTTATTGTTTAATTCTAGGAATATTTAGCTGATGTAGAGTTGTTTTGCTGACGAAGATGGCCGTGCTGCCCACCGTGCTCCAAGCTCCTTGTTGTTGCAGAGGTTTAGTTTTAGAAGTCATAAATCAGGAGATGAGAAAAGTGTTTTGGTTTAGAGAAGTCTTAATTTCCAAGTGTTTTTTATGTTTTATTTAAAACAAATCTTAAAGTTGATTATAACAACACCAGTTAAGATCCCACGGTTCCATCCTTCCGGCATCGTTATTTTTATCGGATTCACTTAGTCCAGATGAATTTGCTAAACTCAACTAAATGAGTTCCACACTTTCATTTAGACCGTGGGAAATCCCGTTAGCAACACGTAGGTTACATCATCCGAGGTATTCCCGATCATCCAACAGGACGTTTTAATTTAGTTGTAAGTGTAGTTTTGTGTTCTGTTTGTGATTAAATTTTGAGTTGTTTTATATTTTGAAATGTTTTGGCGGTGAATTTTATCTTGCAATGACTTTTAATTTAGTTTTGGTTTCAGTTTTAGGGACTATCCTAAAGGTGTGGGTTTTCATGCAACGGTTGTTTATCATGCAAGAAAAGTAATTGCGATGCGATTAATTAAATTGTAATAAAATAAAAGCGTACTCGGAGGGTCTTCCCGTCATCCCAAGCTGCACTTAAAACACAATTAGAATATTTAAGCAAGTTCCTAGGTAAAGCTAAGGGAAGGGTTATGGTTTTCTACCAAATTCCTAATCCTATAGCTAGTCATTTCCTATGAAGTCTAGGTTCTTGTGTTTTGGTTTGAGGACGATTTTCTTCATCAAAGAATTATTAAATTCAATTGTTCTTATAAGTATCCTATCATATTGAGGAAGTGCTTAAGAAGAATCTTAAACATCTTTTCAATACTGCTGGAACTGTTTTAAGTCCAAATGAATTTAATTATACAAATGAATTAATCGTCCGAGAATTCAAGTTTTGTTATCTTGCTTAGTGAACTAGGACATTTGAATATCCTATAAGTGGGGTAACATTTCATTTAATGTTCTATTTAGGAGTTATGATAACCAAAGCTTTCGAAGGCAAATTGATGTTCAAATGATTTGTGATTTAATTTAATTTCAATTATCGGATTTAAATTTGGAATAGTGTTCAAGTTGCTTCATATTTATTTTTGAATTTCTTTATGTCTTAGGTGATGTTATTTTTAAGTCAATTTAATTTAACTTTAATTTAATTTAATTTGGTTTAGTTTTAATTTTAATTTAATTTAATTTGATTTAATTTAATTTAATTTAACTTACTTTGATTCTATTATTTAATTTAATTTAATTCAATTTAGTTTGATTTGACATGATTTAATTTAATTTAATTTAATTTAATTTAATTTAACTTACTTTAATTTAATTTAATTTAATTTAATTTAATTTAAATTTTAATTTAATTTGATTTAATTTGACTTAATTTGATTTAATTTAATTTTATTTAATTTAATTTTATTTTTTATTTTAATTTAATATTTTATCTTTAATTTTAATTTAATATTTTATTTTTAATTTTAAAGATGATTTAATTTTAATTGTTAAAGTATTAATTTAATTGAAATTTTAAAAGAGTTTAATTTAAATAATTTAACTTTAATTTAATTTAATGATTAAGTCTTTTAGCATTTTAAATCTTAAATTTGGATTATCATTTTAATTAGGAATTAAATATTATTGTGATGATTAATTTAGGGATTTTTAGATCAAAGAATAAATTTCTTCCTAATAATAACATCCATATTTAATAATTCCAACTTTATTATTCTTCCAAATTTAATTAATTATTTAATTAAGGTTTATTTCATTTATTTTTAAATTATTTAATAGGTTTCTACCCTTTAATTATTTAAATTTCAATCATCCAAATCAGATTAAGATCAAATATTTTACTTTTTAATTTTATTAAACCTAAAGTTTTAATTAAGGGTTAAAATTTTAATTACCACTTTGCCCTTCAAGCTTGATAATTTCATAACTCACTAAATTGAGCTTAAATGAATTTGAAATTTTTATGTGACTTCAATTATATGCCAATAAAGACATGAGAGGAGAAAATGTGATTTTTCTGTATTTAATTTATTTATGTAATTATTTTTGGTGAAAGATAGAGATTTCCAAGGAAAATTTAATAATATGACCAAGTGGAAGTTTCTGTCCTTAAGAAAATTATGAGACATTCCTAATGATCAGAGGACCACTTGGACCAATTTTGGTGATTTTTTGAATTATATTATTTTTTTTAATTATTTTTAGTTTTGGAGTATTAATTAATTTAAAAATAAAATAAAGGTTGAAAAATGAATTTTATATTTTTCAAAAATCTCTCTGATATCAAGGAAATCAGAGAATCAATTTTTACAATTTTCTGATTTTTCTATGATTTATTAGAATTATTTTAGTGGAAATGCTAAAAAATATATATTTTAAATTTTAAAATTACCTTAGGGCTTTAAAATTTAATATCTCATCATATAGACTTAAGAAAAATATGGGGTTTGTTCCTAAGTGATTAAAATTTAAAATGTGACATTTTGGTGAATTTTATTATTTTTGTGATTTTTATTATTTTTTAATTATTAAAATATTAAAATAATACCAAAAAATCAACCTTTTTAGAAAATTGAAATTTTAATTTTCTTAAATTTCTCTGATATCAGAGAGGCTCCAAAACCAATTTGGTGAAGTTTTGAAAAGTATTTTGAAAGTTATGAATTTTTAAAGTTTAAATTGGCTAAATGGCTTAATCAACCCATTTAGTAGGGCTAACCAAGTCCAATTGACTTCAAATTTTTATGGTGGGTTCCTCTGATCCTAAAATTCAGTAGAGAATTGATTTCAAGTCAATTTGATGTATGGTTAACTCTAATTAATTAGGAACCTATTTTGGGTGTTTAAGTCAATTAGGGTTATTTTAAATGAACTAGTTCAAAACCTATTTCTCCTAGGGTCCTCTGGCCATAAGAAACATCACTAAATTTTCCTAGAATTTATTTCACAACATTCTAATTATTGGATTTAAAATACTCAAAACAGCAACATGAATTTGAAAAATCAATAACTTCTCATAGGGATGGCCTCTGACTTTGGAAAATTCAGGGAATGTTCCCAAATTCAGAGGCTTCAAAATCCCTATGGTCTCATGCCATGGTGAATTTCCTATATGCATGGAGAATTAAAATAATGCAGAGGGTAAATAAATTATTAAAAATAAAATACTTGATGAAATTAAATGATTTCTTTTGCACATTATTCTTCTCTGTTCACTGAGCAAGAGGGTATTTTTATTTTATTTTTCTGATTTTCCTACACAAAGTTATGGATTTTTGAAGTTTAGGGAATTAAATAAATAGAAAAAATACCCTAATTTTCTATTTATCCACGCGGCGCCGCGTCAACCTCGGCAGCTCCGAAACGCCGCGTGGCGCTCTCCGATTCGACGCCGCCATCTGACTCGGCGCTCCGGGGGCCTTCTGTGTCGTTCCATCTCCTGATCCGGCGCGATCCTGGCCGTTTTCCGTGCGTGTATTAAATGAACGGCATCCGTTCATCGTCCCCAGGCGTCCTTACCCGAGAACCGTCCATCTTCTAGGCCTAAGATCTCACTCGATACTTAACCAAACTTAACGTTCTTATACTCTATGGATTCGTCTCGAGAAGACGAACACATCCATATGGTTTATGTGGCATGAAATTGACTCAATGAAAATGGAGAATGTTCAGAAGCTCGGGAAGAAGAGTGGGGCCATACCTTTGCTCAGAGAAGTGTGGCTTCGATATGAGGGTTGTGTCACCTTCGATTGGATCCCAGCAAGCTCCAGATGAAGTCTCCTGGTCTGGTGAATTGCCTAGCTATGAAAGTGACCACAGCCGATCACAAAGCTTGGAGGCTGGAGCAACTGGGTGGCCTGGAGATGGGGCTTTCAGTGGGGAACTTCTCCTCTTGGTCCAGTGAAGGTGTAGGACCAGTCAATTTGAGGATTGGCTCACTGTGGCAAAGTGTCCTGGTTTTGGGTGAAATTTCAGTTGAGAAATTGGGTTCTGTTGGTGGGGATTAGGGCAAATTGACACTGGGGATCAACTGCTCTAAGGATGGAGAAGGGTTTGGAACAATTTTGGCAGAGTTTCGGCAAGGTTTTTGCAACTCTCCTCTCATGGCCGTGAGGGGGTCGGGTTTAAATAGAGGTGGATGGAGGGCCTCCCAGGGAGAGTTAGGGCTTGGGATCAGCTGCTCTTGGCAAGAGAAGAACAACTACAATGGCCATTGGGGATGGGGCAGCTCAGCAGGTGAGAATTTCAATTTTAGGCACACATGTGAGCTCTCGGGTGTGGTGTTTTCCTGCGACCTGGTGGCTGGCCGGCCAGGCATTGGTCACCATCAAGCTCAGGGAGGTCAGCGCTGGGGCTTAGTGTATTCAATTGGCAGTTGCCAAGTGTAAAATGGTTGGATCAAAATGGAATGGGGATATGTCTAATCTTGGCTAGGTTTGGTCAACCCATTTGTTTGGGCTGGGTTCACCTCCCCATGGCTAGCCTTGGGCTGAGAAGATCAATTAGGTTAGCTGATCAAAAGGTGGTGATGTCCGTATCCAAGATTATTTGGATTAAATCTTGGTTAAGGGGTATCATGGGTGAGGTTAAAGACTTTTAGGAATTAAGGAAAGCTCCCTCTCCTCTTACCCAGTGTGGTATGGTCACATGTCAAACAATTCACATGGCTTACATGTGGCTTAAGAATGGCTTCATGGCTCACCTTTGGCTTGGGAAAAGTTGAGTCAATTTCATGGAAATGGATTTAAGAAAAATTTTGGTATTCAGGGGTGATTTGGCATGAGGCTTGATTTGGAATTATTTGATGATGGGATTTGAACTTAGGGAATGGCTTTGATTAAATGGATGGCAAATGGAAATGTCATGTGGGCTTTGTCATGAACTTTGGGCTTTTGAATTTGTCTTGGATGGGCTTTTAGGAAGGTTTAAGGGAAGTGGGCTTTAGGCTTGAAAATAAATTGGTGGATGGGAAATTTGTAAAATTTTGGACCAAATAATTGTTGGGTTTGGTTTAGGAATGTGCCATGAGTAATTTGAAACAAGTTTGGAGTGATTTGGGTTAGGTTTGGGTTGAATTTGGGCTTTTTGGTAAAGTGGCCAATGTAGGTCAAATTGGGCTAACTTGGGCCAATGTTGGGCTAGGGTTGAAATTGATGTAAAATAAATGTTGGGAAATGTTTATAGGGCTGTTTCAAAGAGGTTTTGGCTTTGGTTGGGCTTTGATTTTGGGGTTTGGGTTCATTTGGGTTAGGTTTGGGTTTAGGTCAAAATTGGGCTTTTTAGTTTTGGGTTGAATTTAAGTGGGGTTTGGGTATAAATGTTGGGCAAATCATGTTAGTGTTTTGTTTGTAGGGATGTTAAGGGAGGTTTGGAAAAGATTTGGGGTTAATTGGAGTTGAATTGGGTGAGTTTGGGTTAGGTTTGGGTCATGGGTCCAAATTGGGCCTTAAGACCAAAAGTGGAATTGGATCCAAATGTCAATCAAATTGAACTTGGATTTGGTCTAGATTGGTGTTGGGAATGTTGAATTGAAGTTTAGAATTGAATTGGACCAGAATTTGGGTCAATTGGGCAGGTTTGGTTTGACATTGGGTTCACTTTGGGTTAAAATGGGTCAAATTGGGTGTTTTGATAAAAGTAGGGTAAATTGACAAAATTGGCCCATGGTGTAGTTGAACAAAATGAAATTGGGAATAATTGGGATTTTCTGCAATTTTCTGGAAATTTTCTGAATTTTTGGATTTTTAGGTCAAGAGGGGTATTTTGGGTATTTGGAGGGTATTGGGAGGTATTTTTGGAATTTTTGGTATTTTTGGCTATGAATGATCAATTTGAGTGATGTGGAAATGTTTGGGATTGGTTTTGAGGAATTTTGGGTGATTTGGAAATTTTGGAGGATTTCGAGGGTTTTGGGTAAAGTTAGGCGGGTGTAGGGTCCCGGGGGTCAAAAATTGAAAATTTGGAAAATTGGAGATTGGGTAAATGTAAGTGGAATGAAATCATTTTGGTTGAGCTATGAAGCCATATTAAGCCTATATGAGCTATGAGAGGACTCATTTGAGGCATTCACTATGTTGTTCTTAACCCTCTTAGCCAAGGGCTTAGGGGTTAATGATCATCCATGTGAATCACTTTCATGAGTCAGGAGACCAAGTTGGGTATAGGTGTGTGAAAGTGTAGTGTATAAATGTAGTGTATGTGTAAGTCAGCCCTTCACCAGACCAGGCCACCCAGGGTAGTCCTAAGGCCAAAGGGTCCTATAGGAACTCATCCTTTAAACTTCCACATTTGATTTCAACCCTCTAGGTGATTAGGGGTCTATAGTCAAGTTTGTGGAGTTTGCAGGGAGTTAAGAAGTGGTTTGAATTTCTAAGTAGTGGGTCCCAATTCTAATCCTCTAAGATAGTCAAAGGAAAAGCCTAAGGCTAGATCCTAAGTACTAAAAAGAAGAAGAGATGACCTCATCAAAAATGAGGTCAACAGAGTCTTCCCGTCATTCCAAGCTACACTTTAAAACACATGTTAAGGCATTTAAATATTTCAACAAGTAACTAGATAAAGACTAAAGGAAGGGTTTTGGTTGTCTACTAGAATCTTAATCTTATAGCTAGTTATTTCCTATGACGTCTAGGTTCTTGATTTTTTTTTTGGTTAAGGATGATTTTCTTCATCAAAGAACAATTAAGTTCAATTGTTCTTTAAAACATCTCACCGTATCTAGGAAGTGCTTAGAACGAATTCTAAACATCTTTTCAATACTTCTGAGATTATTTTGAGTCCAAATGAACGTCATTGTATTGGTGAATTGATCGTCCAAGGGTTTAGTTAAGTTTTGTTCCTTTGCTCAGTGAACTAGGATGTTTGATTATCCTATGAGTGAGGTGACATTTCACTTAACACTTCATTTACTAGTTATAATTATTTAAAGCTTTCAGAGGCAAGTTAATTTGTTAAAGATTTTCAATGATTTTTATTTTAATGTGATTTAATTATGAAATTTTAATCAATGATTTTAAGTTTAGAATGGTGTTTGATTTATTCAAGTTAAACCTTTTATAAATGATATCAAAATCTTATGTTAATTTAATTAATTTTAATTTTTACATTATGTTTTAAAGTAAGTTGACTTAAAATTATTTAAAGTTTGCAAATTTTTTATTTAAGTTTGTTTTGAAATGATTCTTAATTAGTTCCAAATATTTTAATTTACTTTTTAATTATTTAACATTTTAGGTTTTAATCAATTATTAGATTATTTAATGATGTAGGTTTTAATCAAATTAAGTATTATTTACTTTCAATTATTTAATTATTAATTACACTTATCCTCTTAAGTTTAAGAGTTAAATATTATTAAGTGATTTATTTAGGGATTTTTAAATTAAAGAATCAATATCCTCTTAAGTTATATCCCAATTTTAATAATCCAATTTTAATTAATCTTCCAAAATTTAAATCACTCAATTAATTAAAATTACATTTTGGGTTTATTAAAGTGATTAATGGGTTCATACCCTTCAAGTTCCCAAAGTTTCAATCATCTAAGAGAAGATTAAAATCAGATATTTTACCCCCATTTTGATTAAACCTAAAATTTTAATTAGGGGTTAAAATTTTTAATTACCTTTATGCCCCTTTAAGCTTATTTATTTTATAACTCATTAAATTAAGCTTAAATGAAATTAAAAATTTTATGCCACTCCACTTACATGTCAATTAAGACATTAGAGGAGAAAATGTGGTTTTTCTGAATTTAATTTATTTATATAATTATTTTTAATGGAAAATAGGGATTTTCAAAGAAAATTCATCAACATGACCAAGGTAAAGTTTCTGACCTTAAGAAAATTATGGGACAGTCCTAATGACTAGAGGACCACTTGGACCAATTTTGGTGATTTGTTTGAATTATATTTTATTTATTAGAATTATTTTAAGTTTTGGAGTGTTAATTAATTATAAAATAAAATAAATATTGAAAAAAGAATTTTATATTTTTCAAAAATCCCTCTGACCTAAAGAAAGCCAGAGAAACAAATTTTATATTTTTATGATTTTTCTTTGATTTATTAGAATTTATTTAGTGGGGAAGGCTAGAAAATACATTTTTTAATTTAGAAATTGTTTTAAGCATTTAAAATTCAATATCTTTACTTTGAGACTTGAGAAAAATATTTGGTTTATTCCTGAGTGATTAGCGGGACCAAATATGACATTTTTATGATTTTTATTATTTTTATGATTTTTATTATTTTTTAATTATTAAAAATATTAAATTATGCTCAAAAATGAAAATTTTTAGAAAATTCCAATTTTATTTTTCTTAGACTTCTCTGATATCAGAGAAGTCCCAAAATCCATTTGGTGAATTTTTGAAATGTATTTTTGGAGTTATGAATTTTTAAAGTTCAATTTTAATTATGTGGCTTAATTGATCCATTTTGTGGGGTTAAACATTTCTAATTGACTTTAAATTTTTATGTGAGGTTCCCCTGATACTAGGGATCAGTGGAGAATTGATTTAAAGTTATTTACTGAGTGATTAACTTTAATTAATTAATGTTCAATTTTGAGTGATTAGGCTAATTAGAATTATTTTTAATGAATTAACTCAAACCATAATTATCCTAGGGTCCTCTGGTCCTTAGGAACTTCACAAAATTTTCCTGGAATTTTCTAAGAACATGCTAATTTTTGGAATTAAAATGTGAAAAACAGTGACATAAGCTTGAAAAATACGTAACTTACCACAGGATAGTCTCTGGCCTTGGAAAATTCAGGGAATGTTCCCAAGATGAAAGGCTACAAAAGCGCTATGGTCTCATGCCATGGTGAAATGTATACATGCATGGAGAATTAAAATTCTCAAAATAGTATTAAATTAATTAAAAATAAAATACTCAACAAAATAGATCAATTCCTTTTCCACATTATTCTCCTCTGTTCACTGAGCAAGAGTGTTTTTTTTCTTTTATTTTTATGAATTTTCTATGAAAAGATATCAATTTTTGAGGTTTTAGGTATTTAAATAAATAAGAAAAATCAGATTTTCCTACTTAAACCAGTCAGCGCCGCGTCAACCTTGGCGGCTCCGAAGCTCTACGTGTCGCGCTCCCATTCGACGCCGCCACCTGAGTCAGCTGCCACGCGTCCAGCAGTCCCTCTCCTTCTTCTGGTCCAACTTGATCTCTGACGTTCAACCGATACACAATCGATCGGACGGCTCCTGGTCATCGTCTACGACTGGTATGCACCTGTGACCATCGACCTTCTAACCCTAAAATCTCCCTCGATTCTCAATGGATTTTTGAGTTCTTATGCTCTATGGATTTGTCTCGAGAAGACGAACACATCCATACTGTAAACATGTATTGAAATTGACTTGAATAAAATGAAGAATCACTGGAAGCTCGGGAGGAAGAAGAGGGCAATACCTTGGCTCTGAGAGGTGAAGCTTCTATCAGAGAGGCTTGGCACATTCGTTGGAGTCCAAGGAGGCTAGGAATGAAGCCTGAAGCTATGGTGAAATGTCTAGGCTTGACTTCTACTAGGCCTGATCACAAAGCTTGGAGGCTGGAACTACTGGGTGGTCTGGAGAGGGGGCTTTCACTGGGGAACTCCTTCTCTACCTCTGGTGAAGGTGTGGGAAGAGTTAATTTGGATTTGGTGATGATTCAGAGAGTGTCCTATTTCTGGCCTAATTTTTAGCTGAGAAATTGAGCTCAGCTGGGGGAATTCAGGGCAGGAGAACAGTGTGGTTCTTTTTCTCTAGGCTGGGAGAAGCTCTGGGAGTGATTTAGTGAAGTTTGGTTGAGAAATATTTCAACACCCTTCAGCACCTTTCTCATGGCTGAGAAGAGGTGTTTAAATGGTCAGGGCCATTGGGCTGATCTAGGGCTCAATTGGTGGATGTATTCCACTGCTTAGGTGGAGGGCAGAGGAACTCAAAGGTTTGATTTGGCTGAGGTGGCCAATTGGGTGAGTTTAGGTTTGCTTCATTTGGTGGTGGCTCTCGATTTTGACTCCCTCTGGCAGCTAGGCCAACTAGTAAGGACAAGGGAGCTGGCCATGGGTCAGGTCAACCAAGGAGTAGGGTTTAATGGTGATAAACCAGGGAAGGGGGGATTTTGGGGTGAGGCAAAAGAGGATTTGTCCATTTAAGGGAAGAGATCCATTAAAATGGGGAACTCTTGGTCTATGACTCACTTAGCTTGGGCTAGGTGGATCTAGGGTGGTTCCTAGGGCTCACTTAGTGGCTGTGGATAGGTTGGTTTAGCCACATTTGGTTCAACTTGATTTGGTTTGGTCATGGGTTCAAATTGACTCATTTGGGTTTGGGTTGGGCTAACTTGAGTTAGGTCTTGATTTGGATCCAAATGTCTTGAGCAATTTTGAAGAGGTGATTTCCATGAAGAAGTTTCATGAAGACATGGGAAGGTTTTGAGTTCAATTGGAAGGTCAATTTGGTGGATTTTGGTATTTTGGTTAATTTGGGGAGGGTAGAATCAACTTGGGACCAAGTTGGGTTAAGCTGGGGTTTAGACCCAATTCAAACTTTCAAATGGTCTAGGGGAATGTATTGAAGAGTTCCCAACATCAATTGGGAAGAAATGTTAGGATTTGGCTAATCAATTTGGTAGGTTTAGGGCATGGGTTCACTTTAGGCTAAAATGGGGGTATTAGATTTCAAATGGAATTGAACTCAAATACGAATCAATTTGGACTTGTATTTGGTTTATATTGATATTAATGATGTTTAATAAAAGTTTAGAATTGAAATTGGTCAAAATTGAGGTCAAATGGGTTGGTTTGGTGTGACATTGGGTCCATTTAGGTTAAAAATGGGTCAATTTGGGGATTTTGATAAAAGTGGGTTATTTTGGCACAATTGGGCTATGGTGTAGTTGAACAAAATGAAGTTGGGAATATTTGGAATTTTTGGAAATTTTCTAGGAATTTTTTGAATTTTTGGAATTTTGTGCCAAAAGGGTATTTTAGGGTATCAAGAGGTTATTTGGAGGGTATTGGGGGTATTTTGGTAAATTTAAAAGGTGGGGGTTGTTTCAAAATGATTTTTTAGATTTTTTGGAATTTTGTGTAATTTTTGGGGAATTTTGGAAAATTTGGGGTAATTAGGTAATTTTAGGTAGGTTTGAATGACCCAATGTCAGAACTAGGCATTTGGCAAAAGCTGAATTTTGATTATGATGAAGCTTAAAGTGAGCCATGGACCAAGAAATGTCCACCCTGAACATCTCATGGGTTGTTTCCTACCCTCTTAGCCAAACCTCACCAGGATCAGACCACCTAGGGTAGTCCTAAGGCTTAAACAACCTTATAGGAGCTCACTATTGGTTCTTCATATGGTGGTCTTAACCTTCTATGGTGATTTAGAGGTTTGAAATCATCCAAGTGGGGTCCCAAGAGGAGTCAAGAAGTAGTTGAACTGCTAAAGGGTGGGTCCCAATTCTAGTCCTCTAGGATAGTCAAGGAGAAAACCTTATGGCTAGATCCTAAGAAGTACTAATGAGAGAAAAGACCTCACCAAAAATGAGGTCAGCAAATGGACCCCCAATAGATGTGGTGTGCTAACGGAGCACACTGCACGTATTGGAGTTGTCCGAAGAGATCAACAAAACCAACACAGACGTCTAAGTGACACACTTAGAATAGAGTAGAGAAAAATTTCCGCTGGGGAGTGTAAGGCAGATCTCTAAGATTGAAGATCGCTGAACTCTCGCTGGGGAAGAAGGAGGTGAATTCAAAATCACAAGACTTGGAGAGATCGGATTTTAGATTCATTTTATTTTTATTTCAAGTTTCAATTTCAAGTTTCAAATTGATTTGAGTTTCAATTTTAGTTAAAGTTCGTTTTAAGATTGATTTCAAGGTGAATTTCGTTAAGATTCAGGATTTGGAATGAGAATCAGAACCTAGGTTCTAACCTCAGAATTTGAAAGAGAACTAGAATTTAGGATCTAGTCTCGACGAAGAGAGTTGGAATTTAGGCTCCAATCTCATAAAGAAGATCAGAATTTAGGTAATGATCTAAAGGAATGAGGACAGGAATTTAAGTACCAGCCTCGGAGAGAGAATCAGAATTTAGGTACCGACCTCACAAAGGATGAGAATCAGAATTTAGGTACTGATCTCGAAGGAGTAAGAATTGAAATTTAGGTATCAATTTCAAAAAGAGAGTCGGAATTTAGGTACCGACCTCACAAAGGATGAGAATCAAAATTTAGGTACTGATCTCGAAGAGGGGTGAGAATTGAAATTTAGGTATCAATCTCAAAAAGAGAGTCGAAATTTAGGTACCTACCTCATAAAGGATGAGAATCAGAATTTAGGTACAGATCTCGAAGAGGGATGAAAATTGAAATTTATGTATCAATCTCAAAGAGAGAGTCGGAATTTAGGTACCGACCTCAAAAGGAGAGAATTGGAATTTAGGTACCAGTCTCGCAAGAGAATCGAAATTTTGGTATCGATCTAGAATAGAGAGTCGAAATTTAGGTACCAACCTCAAAAGTAGAGAACTGGCTTTAGGTACCAGTCTTGAAAGAGAATCGAAATTTAAGTATCGATCTCGGAAAGAGAGTCGGAATTTAGGTACCTACCTCGAAAGGAGAGAAGTGGAATTTAGGTACCAGTCTCGAAAGAGAATCAAAATTTAGGTATCGATATTGGAAAGAGAGTCGGAATTTAGGTACCGACCTCGAAAGGAGAGAACTGGAATTTAGGTACCAATCTCGAAAGAGAATCGAAATTTAGGTATCGATCTCGGAAAGAGAGTTGCAATTTAGGTACCGACCTCAAAAGGAGAAATAGAATTTAGGTACCAGTCTTGAAAAAGAATCGAAATTTAGGTATCGATCTCGGAAAGAGAGTCAGAATTTAGGTACCGACCTCAAAAGGAGAGAACTGGAATTTAGGTACCAGTCTTGAAAGAGAATTGAAATTTAGGTATCGATCTCGGAAATTTCAGAAGTTTCTCGGAAGAGTGCGGGTTTAGAGAGACCGAGATCAGGATGCCTTAGCGGTCTTATACCCGAGTCGGAGGATTAGAGTGCAGAAAAGTTTCTCGGAAGAGTGCGGGATTAGGGACACCAAGATCAAGATGCCTTAGCGATCTTATACTCCAGTCGGAGGATTAGAGTGCAGAAAATTTTCTCGGATAGGATGCGAGATTGGGGGGAATTTAGAAGAGAGAATCGAAATTTAAGTATCGATCTCAAAAAGAGAACTGGAAGTTAGGTACCAGTCTCAGAAGGATGGGAACTGGAATTTAGGTACCAATCCCAAAAGAGAATCGAAATTTAGGTATCAATCTCAGAAAGAGAGTCAGAATTTAGCTACCGACCTCAAAAGGAGAGAATTGGAATTTTGGTACCAGTCTCGAAAGAGAATCGAAATTTAGGTATCAATCTCGAAACGAGAGCCAGAATTTAGGTACCGACCTCAAAAGGAGAGAACTGAAATTTAGGTACTAGTCTCAAAAGAGAATCAAAATTTAGGTATCGATCTCGAAAAGAGAGTCGAAATTTAGGTACCGACCTCAAAAGGAGAGAACTGGAATTTAGGTACCAGTCTCGAAAGAGAATCGAAATTTAGGTATCGATCTCGAAAAGAGAGTCGGAATTTAGGTACCGACCTCAAAAGGAGAGAACTGGAATTTAGGTACCAGTCTTGAAAGAGAATCAAAATTTAGGTATCGATCTCAAAATTTCAGGAGTGCGGAAAAGTTTCTCAGAAGAGTGCGGGATTAGGGACACCGAGATCAGGATGCCTTAGCGGTCTTATACTCGAGTCGGAGGATTAGAGTGCAGAAAGGTTTCTCGGATAGGATGCAAGATTGGCAGGAATTCAGAAGAGAGAATCAAAATTTAAGTATAGATCTCGAAAAGAGAACTGGAAGTTAGGTACCAGTCTCAGAAGGATGAGAACTGGAATTTAGGTACCAATCCCAAAAGTTGGTATTGATTTGGTTTTGAAGATTCTACAGAAATTTTAGTTTAGTGGAAGATTTGAATGAGACATGAAAGTGTTTCACATCCCAAGAGAGTTGATTGAAGGTTGATGGTTTGGCGAAGGATATGAATCCATGCCATCAGAACCAAATTGAAAATTTCGTGGTTCTGTGTCAGTAGACTCAGTCGGCCTTCTCAAAAAGGGGGAGAAATCGCAGAGAGTCGAAAAGGTTTCGAGAACAGCCGGAAGCTGGGGATATCGGATTCGGGAATTTCGTTTTAATTATTCATTGCTTTTAGTGATTAAATTTTGTTTTAGTTTCGTTTTCGATTGAAATTTCACTTTGATTCGGATTTTAATTGATTTACTGGTTCACATCTTGAAGTTTTGAGTTGATCTGTTTTGAGTTTTAGTTTGTTTTTTATTCAAAATTTGAATTCAAATTTTATTTTGTTGTTATTATTTCATTCAAATCGTTCTTCGTCCAATTTTCTTTTTAAACTGAGTTAAACTCATATCTGGTGGCGTTTGTAGTAAATTGCACAATACTAAAGGTAAAACATACAATTCATTTCCATTAACATGGCGAAGATACATCAGGTGATTCCATCAAAACATTTCTGATGACATCCTTCTGAAAACAAACTTTGACAAAAGTTCATATATATATCTGAACACAGACTGCATTGATATCTTCGTGTACTCTGACAAAATTTTATGTTTGATTCATCCATGTCTGAAAAGTAAACTACATAGGTAATAACATCACCTTCTAAGCCACTTTTCGGAGGATAATCCCATGTAAGAGTATTTTAGAGGTGTGCTACTACTATGTAGCCTACTGCTCGTAGAGCTGTAAATTCTCTAGTTTTCGATCTGGCTGGAAGTAGACCGGAATTTTACTCTCATCCATCCTCCTGAAAGTGATGGAAATCCGTTCGTATGGAACTCCCGTCATGCGGTGCTTCGCGACATCTGCACCATTTCCTTGTAGTACGAGAACAGAGCCTACCGGTAGAGGTATCTCCACCGGCCCTCGGAATTCTCCGGGGCCAACTATCCGGAGTTCTGTCCCGAACATAATGTTGCATTGGTTGATGAAGGAAATGGTACAAAAGGGCCTTACAAAATCATGATGATCTATGTGAAGTGGAATGCAGTCGCCTTCTTCATAGATGTTGATAATACAGCTGTTCGGTATGCAATCAGCGGGTAAGACTCGCCAAGCCACCATCCTTTTTATCATTTTCTTAACTAAAACTGGCATTGGATCCACTTCATCGTAGCAGAGTATCCCTGGTGGATTCCCTTTCCTATCATCAGCGAAGTTGTAATAGCATCCAAATTGGATCGTAATCCTCCCCTTGCCTCGTTTCCATTTCTTCAGCTCGGAGTAGGTCTTGCTATGTAATCGTCCTGCATGACCTTGTTTCATCAGTTCATTGATGTAGTCTACAATTTCACTCTGCTTGTAGTGAGAGAAAACATCTGTATGTAGCTCTAGCCCTTCCAGGATGTTGACATATCTGCCTCTGATTCTCTGAAAGTATTCAAAATTCTACTTCTGCACCCTCTGGATCATTTCCAATTCGTGCTCTGAAATTATCTGCAGCTGTCGGGGTCTAGTGACATACTGTGGGATATATGGCTCCACACCATCACGCTCTCCTGGGATCGTCACTATCTCAGGTGTAGGCTCTGTAGTAACCTCCTCCGGGACAACCTCTGCTATGGTGCTCCTGAGGACTGGCCTCGTCGGGGTAAATGCCACGGCTGTTGGGGTTTCTTCTTTGTTCTGCTCTTCTGTTAATTTCTTCAGCATCTTGGCGATACGGCGATTCTTGTTTCTTCTCTGAGTTGGGGTCAGGGTGGCTTTCCTCTCTCCCTGAATCTCGGTAGGAGCAGCATTGACAAGCTTTCCTCCTGCGGACATTATCACTGATTTCATCTTGTTTTCCTCGATCATATTGATCTTTCTCTTCTTGTTTGCAGCTTGGGGAGCCTTCTTGTTGAGCCTCATCAATGTCTTCCCATAGATTTGTTCGGAATCCACAGCAGTCCAAGCAGTTTCTTCATATTCCAACTCTAGCTGTGCAAGGTCCGAGCCAACCTCTATCACAGCATCAGCTTTCAGCTCTTCTTTGTTATGTGCAAGACTTACGCCATCCTTAAAGTTTAGGAATAGTCGCCCGTTCGACATTTCCCTGAAAAGAAAACAAGGAAAGGATCAGGGGCTGTACTCAGGACGAGAACAATAAGAATATTTACTTATTAATGAAAAATTCTTATTTATTTACTTCAAATTTTATAAGAGTAAGAGAAGACAGGAAAAGATCATGAGTGAGCTGGGCTCGAAAGGAAAAGTCAAAACTCCATTATTACATTAATTGCATATGTTTTCCTTTAATACATTCTTTTTCTTATGATTTTTTATCATTCATTTTCTTTCGGGTTCGACCCAGTTATAAGTGATTACTCTACCCGTGCTTCTAGGAATGAAATTTCATTCTTCGAAACATCAGGTTGCGTAATACTTCTTCAAATATCATCCATTGATTGAAAGCATCAATCGTTCTCCACGGCAATTCACAAACTGGTAAGAACCTCCTGAGTAGACTGTCTCAACCACGAACGACCCTTCCCAAGTAGGTTGAAATTTACCTCCTATCTTGCAGTGTGTAAAAGTAGGTCTCTTGAGAACTAAGACCAAATCACCGACTTTGAATGTCCTTGGGCGGACTAGTTTGTCGTGGGCCTGGATCATCTTAGCTTGATACAGTTCCAGATTCTGTTGCACTGTAAGTCATTTTCCTTCCAAGTTTTCCAATTCTTCGAGCAGTAGTCTGGCATTTTCCTCTGTAGTGATTTTGTTCGCAACTGCAATTCTGAGTGATGGGAGCTGAACTTCTAAGGGTAGAACTGCCTCGGACCCATACACTAAAGCATAGGGCGTAGACTGAGTAGAAGTCCTGAAAGTTGTTCTGTAGGCCCATAAGGCTTCTAAGAACTTCTCGTGCTAATTTCTTTTATTGTCGTCCAAGGTTTTCTTTAAGATTTGGACGAGAGTTTTATTAAAAGCCTTGGCCAAGCCGTTTGCTCTTGGGTAGTAGATTGTTGAATAACGCCAATCGATCCCGTGTATTCTGACAAAATTTTTGATCTTTGTGCTTCTGAACGAGGACCCATTATCTGAAATGATTCTGCGCGGTACCCCAAAGCAGTAGACGACCTGATCCTTGAAGAACTGTATCACGTAATGTGCCTTTTCTTCTCTGAGCGGTACTGCTTCTGCCAACTTGGAAAAGTAATCTGTAGCTTCGAGAATGAAGCGATGTCCTCTTGAAGAAGGTGGTTCTATTGGACCCACTATATCTGTGCCCCAACATTCAAATGGCCACGACGCAATTGTCGGATGTAGCACATTTGGGGGTTGATGTAGAACCACTCCATGCACTTGGCACTGGTGATAGCTTTTGGCAATCTTTATGCAGTCGGTCATCATGAGGGCCAGTAGTACCCTAGTCTCTTAATCTTCATTTTCATCATCGGACCTGACTGATGAGCACCACAAAGTCCTGAGTGCACTTCTTTAACAATTTAACGAGCCTCGGACCCACTCAGGCACCTTAGCCACATCTGGTCAAAAGACCTTCTGTATAACGTATTGTTAATTAATGCGTAAGACAGAGTTCTTTTCTTGATTTGATGGGCTAACGACTTATCGTCCGGTAGGTTTCCTGTTTGCAAGTAGTCTATTAATGGCTGCCGCCAATCTTCTGTATTTTCTGTTATTGCTACAATTGTTTCTCCTTCTTCTTCTGATTTATGTATCCTGTCCATGTCAAGCTGTGAGAGAACCTGTTGTCCCTGAACTGACACTTCAACTGATTCATCTTGTAAGCAGGCAAACTCTTTTGCGAGGTGGGCTAACACATCTGCAAGAGTATTTTCTTTTCTAGGAATCTTGTAGATTGTTACGTTTGGAATTTGCTCCAATAGTTTCATGGCATACTGAAAGTTCTGCTCGAGTCTCGGTTTTAGAATTCTGTATTGTCTAGCAATCTGTTGAATGATCAACTGCGAATCTCCGTAGATGTTGATATCTGTTATACCCATCTGAATGGTTAATTCCAATCCTGTTATGAGGGCTTCATATTCTGCCTCGTTGTTTGTATATGATTTTGTTAGGGGGTAGGAGTATCTCATCATCCCCTGCTCCGGTATTATAAAGATTAGTCCGATTCCTGCCTTACCGGGCACTATTGTTTGCGATTCGCTGTCTTTCTGCGCTGAAGATGCTCCATCAAAGTACAATTCCCAACGCTGTTCATCGGGGTCTTCTAAGCTCATTATCTACTCGTCTGGCAAGTCGTCATTGAGAGGCAATTCTGCCGGCAAAGGATGTGCTGCGAGGAAGTCTGCTAGGACTTGCCCTTTTACGACACGAAGAGGAACAAAAGTTAAATGGAATTGCAATAGTATCATCGACCACCTAGTAAGTCTGCCAGAAAGTGTCGGGTGAGTCATCAAATATTGCAATGGATTGAACTTCGAAATAAGGTTGACCTTATGAGAAAGCATGTAATGCCTGAGCTTATGAGCGGCGAAGATCAGGGCCAAACAATGCTTCCCAATTGGAGGGTACTTTACTTCCCTCGGAATCAGACGAAGACTTAAGTAGTAGAGTGTGTTTTATTTTCCCTTGTCATTGACCTGGGCTAACAGGGCTCCAAGGGAGTCGTCTAAAGCCGCGGTATAAAATATCAATGGTCTACTCCAAACTGGGGCTGCTAAGACAGGAGGTGTCACCAGATATTGCTTAATGTCCTCGAAGGCCTGCATATTTTTAGGTTATGTGTTTTATTTTGAAAAGGGCTCTCCTAACAGAAGTTATCGGCTAATTTTAGATTTAAATATATATATATGATTTAGAAAGTAGTATTTGATTTTGAAAATAATTTTTTTTAAATTTGAAGATTTTAAGATATGAAATCAAACTGACCTCACATCCCGAATAGTTTATATAAACGAGCACCGCACCCCAAACCGTGTATCTATCCCGAAGAATGGACACACTGTTTGGTGATGGGGCTCGATTAAATAAACAAGAAGATTTGTGACATCCGTTTGGTCTGCAAACTAATTTTATAAGCCGACAAATTCCCCTGCTTAATACAAAGAAATTAAGCAGGGTTTATATTACCTGGGTTCTTAAAATTCCTTATAAGGGCAAGCCCCTATAGTTAATTACATCTTAAGTGACGGGAGTCACTTAAGAAAACTCTCGATAATAATCAGTAGTTCTGCTCTCAAGAATCTCAAAGTTAAAGTTTTCAAGGGATTGAATTTTAGAATTTCAATAGGGAATGGATCAAGTTTGGAACATTTTGTTTTGGGAGTTCAAAGGAAGAAAGGTAGGAGAAATTACAGGTTCAAAGCGAACTTCGGTAATTTTCCGACTATCCTTTTGTTTGGCTTGAATTTAGGAAAGTCCTAATGTTTATTTAATGTTTTGATCTTGCCAATTTTAATTAATTAGGACTTATGTTCGTATGACATGATCATACAAATAGCCTTGAAGATGTGAGGGTTTATGTCGTATCGAACGACTACCTCGGAGTCCTAAGACCGGTTAGGGCTTAATTTGCAATGCAAATGCCTAACAAAAGGTTAAGGATTTATGTTGCACTAGGCAAACTACCTTGAAGTCCTATGGCTTGTTTATTTAATTCTAAGAAATTTTTGCTGAAGTAGACTCAGGTTTTGCTGATGACGATGGCCGTGCTGCCCACCATGCTCCGAGCTCCTTGTTGTTGCAGAGGGTTTAGTTTTAGAAAATTGTAATCAAAAGAGAAGAGAAGTGTTTGGTTTTAGAAATCTTAAAGTCCAAGTGTTTTTTATGTTTTAATTAAAACAAATCTTAAAGTTGATTATAACAACACCGGTTAAGATCCCACGGTTCCATCCTTCCGGCATCGTTATTTTTATCGGATTCACTTAGTCCAGATGAATTTGCTAAAATTAACTAAATGAGTTTTACACTTTCATTTAGACCGTGAGAAATCCTGTTAGCAACACGTAGGTTACATCATCCGAGGTATTCCCGATCATCCAACAAGACGTTTTAATTTAGTTGTAGTTGTAGTTTTGTTGTTTTGTTTGTGATTAAATTTTGAATTGTTTTATATTTTGAAATGTTGTGACGGTGAATTTTATCTTGTAATGACTTTTAATTTAGTTTTGGTTTCAGTTTTAGAGACTATCCTAAAGGTGTGGGTTTTCATGCAACAGTTGTTTATCATCCAAGAAAAGTAAGTGCATTTGCAATAAAGTAAATTGCAAGAAGGTAAATTGCAATAAAATAAAAGCGTGCCTGGAGGGTCTTCCCTTCATCCCAGGCTGCACTTAAACACAATTTATATTATTTAAGCATTTAAAGCAAGTTCCTAGGAAAAGCTAAGGGAAGGGTTATGGTTTTCTACCAAGTTCCTAATCCTATAGCTAGTCATCTCCTATGACATCTAGGTTCTTGTGTTTTGGTTTGAGGACGATTTTCTTCATCAAAGAACAATTAAGTTCAATTATTCTTATAAACATCCTACTGTATTGAGGAAGTGCTTGAGACGAATCTTAAACATATTTTCAATACTTCTAGGATTATTTTAAGTCCAAGAGAATTTAATTATATAAATGAATTAATCATCCAGGAGTTCAAGTTTTGTTATCTTGCTCAGTGAACTAGGACATTTGAATATCCTATGAGTGAAGTAATACTTCACTTAACACTCCATTTAGGAGTTATGACAATGAGAGCTCTTGAGGGCAAACCGATGTTCAAATGATTTGTGATTTTAATTTAATTTCAATTAATGGTTTAAGTTTGGAATAGTATTCAATTTGTTTTAGATTTATTTTGAATTCTTTATGTCTTAAGTGATGTTATATTTAATTCAATTTATTTTAATTTAATTTAATTTAATTTAATTTGGTTTAGTTTTAGTTTTAATTTAATTTAATTTATTTAATTTAATTTTAATTTTATTTTAACTTGACTTTATTTATTTTATTTTAATTTAATTTAATTTAATATGTTTTAATTTAATTTAATTTAATTTAATTTAAGTTTTCATTTAATTTAAATTTTAATTTGGTTTTATTTTTAATTTTAATTTAATTTTATTATTTTTATTTTTTTAATTTAATATTTTATTTTTTATGCTTTAGGGATGATTTAATTTTAATTGTTAAAGTATTAATTTAATTGAAATTTTAAAAGGATTTAATTTAAATGTTTTAATTTTAATTTAATTTAATGATTAAGCATTTTAAGTTTTGAATTTGGATTATCATTTTAATTAGGAATTGAATATTATTGAGGTGATTAATTTAGGGATTCTTAGATTAAAGAATAAATTTCTTCCTAATAATATCTCTATTTTAATAATTCTAATTTTCATTATTTTTCAAATTTAATTAATTATTTAATTAAGGTTTATTTTGATTACTTTCAAATTATTTGGTAGGTTTCTACCCTTTAAATACCTAAGTTTCAAACATCCAAAATCAACTTAGTATCAAATATTTTACTCACCCTTTTAATTAAACCTAAAATTTTTAATTATAGGTTAAAATTTTAATTACTATTTTGCCCTTTAAACTTAGTAATTTCATAACTCACTAAATTGAGCTTAAATGAATTTGAAATTTTTATGTAACTTCACTCATATGTCAATCAAGACATTAGAGGAGAAAATGTGATTTTTCTGTATTTAATTTATTTATATAATTATTTTTGGTAGAAAATAAGAATTTTCAAGGAAAATTTAATAATATGACCAAGTGAAAGTTTCTGTCCTTAAAAAAATTATGGGACATTCCTGATGACCAGAGGAACACTTGGACCAGTTTTGTTGATTTTTTAAAATATATTATTTTTATTATAATTATTTTGAGTTTTGAAGTATTAATTAATTTAAAAATAAAATAAAGGTTGAAAATTAAATTTTATATTTTTCAAAAATCTCTCTGATATCAAGGAAACCAGTGAACCAATTTTTATAATTTCTTGATTTTTCTTTGATTTATTAGAATTATTTTAGTGGAAATGCTAGAAAATACATTTTTTAATTTTAAAACTACCTTAGGGCTTTAAAATTTAATATCTCATCATAGAGACTTAAGAAAAATGTGGGGTTTATTCCTAAGTGATTAAAATTCAAAATGTGACATTTTGGTGAATTTTATTATTTTTGTGATTTTTATTATTTTAATTATTAAAAATATTAAAATAATGCAAAAAATCAACTTTTTTGGAAAATTGCAATTTTAATTTTCTTAAATTCCCCTGATATCAGAGAGGCTCCAAAACCAATTTGGTGAATTTTTGAAAAGGATTTTGAAAGTTATGAATTTTCAAAGTTTAAGTTTGGCTAAATGGCTTAATCAACCCATTTGATAGGGCTAACCAAGTCCAATTGACCTCAAACTTTTTTGGTGGATTCCCCTGATCCTAAAGGTCAGTGGAGAATTGATTTCAAGTCAATTTGATGTATGATTAGCTCTAATTAATTAAAACTCCATTTTGGGTGTTTAAGCCAATTAGGGTTATTATAAGTGAGTTAACTCAAAAAACCATTTTTCCTAGGGTCCACTGGTCATAAGAAACATCACCAAATTTTCCTAGAATTTATTTCACAACATGCTAATTATTAGAATTAAAATTCTCAGAATAGTGACCTAGAATTGAAAAATCAATAACTCTTTATAGGGGTGGCCTCTGACTTTGGAAAATTCAGGGAATGTTCCCAAATTCAGAGGCTTCAAAAGCCCTATGGTGTCATGCCATGGTGAATTGTATACATGCATGGAGAATTGAAATAGTGCAGAGAGTAAATAAATAATTAAAAAAAAATACTTGATAAAATTACATGATTTCTTTTCCACATTATTTTCCTCTGTTCACTGAGCAAGATGGTATTTTTATTTTATTTTTCTGATTTTCCTACACAAAGTTATGCATTTTTGAAGTTTAGGGAATTAAATAAATAAGAAAATCCCTAATTTCCAATTTATCCACGAGGCGCCAGCTCAACCTAGGCATCTCCGAAACGCCGCGTGTCGTCTTCTGATTCGGCGTCGCCATCCGACTCAGCGCTGTGGGGCCCCGCGGTTCACGTACCATCGCGCTGTCTGGCTCAATCTAGACCGTCCGCTCGATACACGCTCGATCCGATGGCTCCCAGTCATCGTCTACGACTGGTGTGCACCCGTGACCGTCTACTTTCTAACCCTAATTTCTCACTCGATTCTCAACGGATTTTCGTGTTCTTATGCTCTATGGATTCGTCTTAAGGAGACGAACACATCCATATGGTAAACATGTATTGAAATTGACTCAAATTAAATAGAGAATCTCTGTAAGCTCGTGAAGAAGAGAGTGTCCATACCTTTGCTCAGAGAAGTGAAGCTTCAATCTGAGAGTTGTGTCACCTTCGATTGGGTCCAAGTAAGCTACAGAAGAAGTCCCTTTGCCTGGTGAATTGTCCAGGTATGATTTCGACCACAACCGATTACAAAGCTTGGAGTCTGGAATAGATGGGTGGCCTGGAGAAGGGGCTTTTGCTGGTAAACTTCTTCTCTTGGTCTGGTGAAGGTGTAGGACCAATCAATTTGGGGATTGGCTCACTGTGGATAGGTGTCCTGGTTTTGGGCTTGGATTTCAACTCTGAAATTGAGCTCACAGAGAGGAAATGGCTGGGGGGATTTCAGTGGGGATCAAGTTCTCTATGTGTGGGGAGTAGTCTGGAATGATTTTGGCAGAGTTTCCTTAAGGTTAGTTCAGCACCTCTTTCATGGCCAAGAGAGGTGGTGTTTAAATAGGAGAGGCTGGAGGGCCTCTCAGGGGGAGTTAGGGACTGGGATCAGCTGCTCTTGGCAAGGGAAGAACAGCTGCAATGGCCACTGGGCATGGGGCAACTCAGCAAGGGAGAATTTCAATGTTGGCTCACATGTGAGCTCTCGGGTGTGGTGTTTTCCGGTGATCCAGGCGGCTGGCCGGCAGGCATGGGTCACCCTCAGGTCCAGGTGGTTCAGGGCTGGAGGTTTGTGCAGTCAATTGTCCAGGGACATGTGTAAAGGGCTTGGATTAAAATGGTATGGGGGAGAGGCCATTTTGGCTTGATTTGGTCCAAGCCATGATTTTGCGTTAGGTTCACCTCCCCATGGCTGATTTGGGCTGAGAGAGGATCATTTGCATCAGCTAGAAAGGGGTGGTGAAGTCCCCATCTAAAGTGATGTGGCTAATCATGGTTTAGTGTGTAACATAGAAGGGGTTAAAAAGCCTTATGAAGGTTTAAGAAAGGGGGCCCTCCTCTTGCTACTTTGGGCATGGTCACATGTCAAACATCCCATGGCTTCATATGGCTTGTACATGGCTTGTCTTTGGCTCACCTATGGCTTGGGACAAAGCTTGGTCATTTACATGAAAGAAGGTTTTGAATTTTTGGGACTTATGGGTGATTTTGGCATGAGGCCTAATTTAGGATTATTTGATGATTGATTTAGGACTTAAGGGATGATATCAATTAATGGGGTGATGAAAAGAATGTCATATGGGCTTTAGCATGAAGTTTGGGCCTTTGAAATTTAGTGAAGATGGGCTTTTAAAATGGTTTAGGGAAGTGGGCTTTTGGATTTTAAAATGGATTTTAGGATGAAAGTTTGGCAAAGGCTTGGGCCAAATAATTGTTGGGTTTGGTTTGGGGGTATGTCATGAATGATTTGAAATGAGTTTGGAATGATTTGGGTTTGAATGAGGTTGGATTTGGACCTCTTTGATAAATAGGCCAATGTAGGTCAAATTGGGCTAACTTGGGCCAATGTTGGGCTCAGGTTGAAATTGATGTAAAATTAATATTGGGAAATGTTTATGGGAGTGTTTCAAAGAGGTTTTGGCTTTGGTTGGGTTTTGATTTTGGGGTTTGGGCTTATTTGGGTTAGGTTTGAGTTTAGGTTAAAATTGGGCCTTTTAGCTTTGGGTTGAATTTGAGTGGGGTTTGGGTCCAAATTTTGGGCAAATTATGTTAGTGTTTTGTTTGTGGGGATGTTAGGGAAGGTTTAGAAAAGGTTTGGGGTTCATTGGAGTTGAATTGGGTTAGTTTGGGCTAAGTTTGGGTCATGGGTCCAAATTGGGCTTTAAGGTCAAAAGTGAAATTGGATTCAAATGCCAATCAAATTGGTCTTGGATTTGGTCTAGATTGGTGTTGGGGATGTTGGATTGAAGTTTAGAATTGAATTGGACCAGAATTTGGGTCAATTGGGTAGGTTTGGTTTGACATTGGGTTCATTTTGGGTTAAAATGGGTCAAATTGGGGATTTTGACAAAAGTGGAGTAAATTGACAAAATTGGCCCATGGTATAGTTGAACAAAATGAAATTGGGAATATTTGGGATTTTCTACAATTTTCTGAGTATTTTCTGAATTTTTGGATTTTTGGGTCAAGAGGGGCATTTTGAGTATTTGGAGGGTATTGGGAGGTATTTTTGGAATTTTTGGTATTTTTGGCTATGGATGATCAATTTGAGTAATGTGGGAATGTTTTGTATTTGTCTTGAGGAATTTTGGGCATTTAGAGATTTTTTGAAAAAACTTCGGTAATTTCAAGGGTTTTGGGTAGGCCAGGCGGGTGTAGGGTCCCGGGGGTCAAAAATTGAAAATTTAGAAAATTGAAGATTGGGTAAATGTAAGTGGAATGAAATCATTTTGGTTGAGCCATGAAGCCATATCAAGCCCACATGAGCCATGAAGGAACTCATTTGAGCCATTCACTATGTTGTTCCTAACCCTCTTAGCCAAGGGCTTAGGGGTTAAGGTCCATCCATGTGAATCACTTCCAGGAGTCAGGAGGTCAAGTTGGGTATGGGTGTGGTTTTAGGAGGTGTGTGAAAGTGTAGTGTATAAGTGTAATGTGTGTGTAAGTCGCCCTCACTGCACCGAGCCACCTGTGGCGATCCTAAGGCCAAAGAGTCCTATAGGAACTCATCCTTTAAACTTCTACATTTGATCTCAACCCTCTAGGTGATTAGGGGTCTACAATCAAGTTTGTGGAGTTTGCAGGGAGTTAAGTGGTGGTTTGAATTTCTAAGTGGTGGGTGTTGACCTCATTTTTGATGAGGTCTTCTCTTCTTCTTTTTAGTACTTAGGATCTAGCCTTAGGCTTTTCCTTTGACTATCTTAGAGGATTAGAATTGGGACCCACCACTTAGAAATTCAAACCACTTCTTAACTCCCCGCAAACTCCACAAACTCGACCGTAGACCCCTAATCACCTAGAGGGTTGAAATCAAATGTGGAAGTTTAAAGGATGAGTTCCTATAGGACTCTTTGGCCTTAGATCGCCCTGTGGCCTCGGTCCGGTGAAGGGGCCGACTTACACACACACTACACTTATACACTACACTTATACACTACACTTTCACACACCCATACCTAACTCGACCTCCCGACTCATGTAGGTGATTCACATGGATGATCCTTAACCCCCGAGCCCTTAGCCAAGAGGGTTAGGAACAACATAGTGAATGCCTCAAATGGGTCCCTTCATGGCTCATATGGGCTTGATATGGCTTCATGGCTCAACCAAAATGACTTCTTTCCACTTACATCCACCCAATCTTCAATTTCCCAAATTTTCAATTTTGACCTCCGGGACCCTACACCCGCTTAACTTTACCCAAAACCCTCGAAATTACCCAAATTTCTCAAAAATTTCCAAATTATCCAAAATTCTCCAAAATCAATCCCAAAAATTTCCACATCACTTAAATTGATCATCCATACCCAAAAATACCAAAAATTCCAAGAAAACCTCCCAATACCCTCCAAATACCCAAAATACCCCTCTTGACCCAAAAATTAAAAAATTCAGAAACTTCCCAGAAAATTCCAGAAAATCCCAAATATTCCCAATTTCATTTTGTCCAACTACACCATGGGCCAATTTTGTCAATTTACCCTACTTTTGTCAAAACCCCCAATTTGGCCCATTTTAACCCAAAGTAAACCCAATGTTAAACCAAACTTACCCAATTGACCCCAAATTTTGGTCCAATTCAGTTCTAAACTTCAATTCAACATTCCCAACACCAATCTAGACCAAATCCAAGTCCAATTTGATTGACATTTGGATCCAATTTCACTTTTGGCCTTAAAGCCCAATTTTGACCCATGACCCAAACCTAACCCAAACTCACCCAATTCAACTCCAATTAACCCCAAACCTTTTCTAAATCTTCCTTAACATTCCCACAAACAAAACACTAACATGATTTGCCCAAAATTTAGACCCAAATCCCACTCAAATTCAACCCAAAGCTAAAAGGCCCATTTTTGAACTAAACCCAAACCTAACCCAAATGAGCCCAAACCCCAAAATCAAAGCCCAACCAAAGTCAAAACCTCTTTGAAACACACCCATAAACATTTCTCAACATTGATTTTACATCAATTTCAACCCTAGTCCAACATTAGCCCAACTTGGCCCACTTGGACCTACATAGGCCCACTTACCAAATAAATCCAAATTCAAACCAATTCAACTCCAAATCACACCAAATTGACTCCAAGCCCTTCATAGAACATCCCTAAACCAATTATGGCATTTATTTGACAAAGTCCTTCACAAAATCTTCGCCCAAGTGCCCATCCTAAAATCAAAAAGCCCATTCCCCTAAACTTTCCTAAAAGCCCACTTCACCACATCCAAAAGCCCAAATCCATCCAAAGCCCACATGGCACTTTCCCTCATCATCCATTTAATCAAAATCACCCCTAAGTTTCAAAATCATCAATTAAACCATTCCAAATCAAGCTTCATGCAAATTTTCACCAAAATATCCAAAATTCTTAAAACCCATTTTTATGAAATTGACCCAACCTTTTCCCAAGCCAAATGGAGCCATGAAGCCATGCACAAGCCATATGCAAGCCATGGCAGCCACTTTACACATCACCATGTCATTTTTGGCAAAAGGAGGGAGTCCTTTAATGATTCCCTTAAGGGTGATTTAGCCACTTCCATGACTCCACTAAACCATGCTTAAGCTTAATTGTACTTGGATGGTGACCCTTCCCCACTAATTAAGCCGACCTAAATCACTTTATCTTCAACCCAAGCTAGCCATGGGAAGGTGCACCCAACCCATTTGCATGGGTTGACCAAAATGAGCCAAAATGACCCCTTCCCCTTTCTACTTTGATTCAACCACTTTACACATGTCAAACCTCAATTGAATGCACCAAACCCCAGCCACGACCCACCCGAACGGGATGGTGACCAATGCCCGGCCGGCCAGCCACCGAGCCGCCGGAAAACACCATGGCCGAGAGCTCACATGTGAGCCCAACTTGGAATTCTCACCTACCGAGCCGCCCCATCCCCAGTGGCCATTGGAGCTGTTCTTCTCTTGCCAAGAGCAGCTGATCCCAAGCCCTAACTCTCCCTGGGAGGCCCTCCACCTTCTCCTATTTAAACATCACCCCTCTCGGCCATGAGAGGTGCTGAAAACAAACCTTAAGGAAACTCTGCCAAAATTGTTCCAGACTCCTCCCCATACACGAGCACTTGATCCCCGGTGAGATCCCCCTGCCATTTCTTCTCTGCGAGCTCAATTTCGCAGTTGAAATTCCACCCAAAACCGGGACACTTCTCCACGGTGAGCCAATCCCCAAATTGATTGGTCCTACACCTTCACCAGACCAAGGGAAGGTGTCCACCAGCAAAAGCCCCATCTCCAGGCCACCCAGTTGCTCCAGCCTCCAAGCTTTGTGATCGGGCTTGGTCGAAATCACATCTAGACAATTCACCAAACCAGGAGACTTCATCTGGAGCTTGCTGGGATCTAATCGAAGGTGCAACAACTCTCAGATTGAAGCCACACTTCTTTGAGCAAAGGTCTGAGCTAATTCTTCATCCCGAGCTTCTAGAGATTCTCCATTTCGAATGCTTTAATTTCAATGCATGATAACCGTATAGATGTGTTCGTCTCTTGAAGACGAATCCATAGAGCATAAGAACGTGAAAATCCATTGAGTATCGAGTGAGATCTTAGGGATTTAGTGTGGACGGCTCTCGGGTGAGGACGCTCGGGGACGATGAACGGATGCCGTCCATTCAATACACGCACGGACGGACGGCTCAGATGGCGTCGGACCGAGGAGATGGTACAAGAACCGCGGGGCCCGAGCGCCGAGTCGGATGGCGGCGTCGAATGGGAGCGCGACGCGTGTGCGTTCGGAGATGCCGAGGATGAGTTGGCGCCGCGTGGATAAATAGAAAATTAGGGGTATTTTCTATTTATTTAATTCCCTAAACTTCAAAAATTCATAACTTTGTGTAGAAAAATCAGAAAAATAAAATAAAAATACCCTCTTGCTCAAAGTGAACGGAGGAGAATAATGTGGAAAAGAAATCATTTAATTTCATCAAGTATTTTATTTTTAATAATTTATTTACTCTCTGCATACTTTTAATTCTCCATGCATGTATACAATTCACCATGGCATGAGACCATAGGGCTTTTGAAGCCTCTAAATTTGGGAACATTCCCTGAATTTTCCAAAGTCGAGGCCATCCCTATGAAGAGTTATTGATTTTTCAAGTTCATGTTACTGTTTTGAGTATTTTAATTCCAATAAAGAGCATGTTGTGAAATAAATTCTAGGAAAATTTGATGATGTTCCTTATGACCAGAGAACCTTAGGAAAAATAGGTTTTGAGTTAGTTCATTTAAAACAACCCTAATTGGCTTAAACACCCAAAATAGATCTCTAATTAATTAGAGTTAACCATGCATCAAATTGACTTGAAATCAATTCTCCACTAACCTTTAGGATCAGAGGAACCCACCATAAAAGTTTGAGGTCAATTGGACTTGGTTAGCCCCACTAATTGGGTTGATTAAGCCACTTAGTCATTTTAAACTTTAAAAATTCATAACTTTTAAAATACTTTTTAAAAATTCACCAAATTGGTTTTGGAGCTTCTCTGATATCAGGGAAATTTAAGAAAATTAAAATTTTAATTTTCTAAAAAAAGTTGATTTTTAATAATATTTTAATATTTTTAATAATTAAAAAATAATAAAAATCACAAAAATAATAAAATTCACCAAAATGTCACATTTTGAATTTTAATCACTTAGGAACAAACCCCACATTTTTCTTAGGTCTATTTAGTGAGATATTAAATTTTAAAGCTCTAGGGTAATTTTAAAATTAAAAAAAATGTATTTTCTAGCATTTTTACTAAAATAATTATAATAAATCATAGAAAAATCAGAAAATTGTAAAGTTTGATTCTCTGATTTCCTTGATATCAGAGAGATTTTTGAAAAATATAAAATTCATTTTTCAACATTTATTTTATTTTTAAATTAATTAACACTCCAAAACTTAAAATAATTATAATAAAAATAATATAATTCAAAAAATCACCAAAATTGGTCCAAGTGGTCCTCTGGTCATTAGAAATGTCCCCTAATTTTCTTAAGGACAGAAATTTTCCCTTGGTCATGTTATTAAATTTTCCTTGAAAATCCCTATTTTCTACCAAAAATAATTATATAAATAAATTAAATACAGAAAAATCACATTTTCTCCTCTCATGTCTTTATTGACATATGAGTGAAGTCACATAAAAATTTCAAGTTCATTTGAGTTCAATTTAGTGAGTCATGAAATTATTAAGCTTAAAGGGTAAAATGGTAATTAAAATTTTAACCCTTAATTAAAACTTTAGGTTTAATAAAAAAATTAACAAGTAAAATATTTGATCCTAATCTGGTTTGGATGATTGAAATTTAAATAATTAAAGGGTAGAAACCCATTAAACAATTTTAAAATGATTAAACTTTAATTAAATAATTGATTAAATTTGGAAGAATAATAAAATTGGAATTATTAAAATAGGGATATTATTAGGAAGAGATTTATTCTTTAATTTAAAAATCCCTAAATTAATTATCTCATTAATATACAATTCTTAATTAAAATGATAACTCAAATTCAAAACATTAAAAGACTTAATCATTAAACTAAAATTAAATTATTAAACTCTTTTAAAAATTTCAATTAAATTAAAAAAAATTAAATTAAATTAAAAATTAAATTAAATTAAGTAAATTAAATTGGATTAAATTAAATTAAAATTAAAAGTTGAATTAAATTAAATTAAATTAAATTAAAATAAACAAATTAAATTAAATTAAATAACTTAAATTAAATTAAATTAAATTATATAAATAAAATCAAATTAAATTAAATTAAATTAAATCAAATTAAATTAAATTAAATTAAATTAAATTAAATTAAATTAAATTAAATTAAATTAAAATTAAATTAAATCAAATTAAATTTAAATCAAATCAAATTAATTTAATGTAACATCAAATCAAACTAAATTGAATTAAATTGAATTAAATTAAATTAAAACTCAATTAAATTAAATTAAATTAAATTAAGTTGAATTTAATATAACATCACTAAAGACATAAAGAATTCGAAATTAAATATGAAGCAACTTGAACACTATTCCAAATCTAAACCCATTAACTTAAATTAAATCATTTGAATACCAATTTACCCTCGAAAGCTTTGGTTATCATAACTCCTAAACAGAACATTAAATGAAATGTTACTTCACTTATAGGATATTCAAACATCCTAGTTCACTGAGTAAGATAATAATAAAACTTAACTAAACCTCGGACGATTAATCCATTTGTGTAATTGAATTCATTTGGACTTAAAACAATCCTAGAAGTATTGAGAAGATGTTTAAGATTATTCTTAAGCACTTCCTCAATATGATAGGACATTTATAAGAACAATTGAGCTTAATTGTTCTTTGATGAAGAAAATCATCTCCAAACAAAAACACAAGGAACCTAGACGTCATAGGAAATGACTAGCTATAAGATTAGGAACTTGGTAGAAAACCATAACCCTTCCCTTAGCTTTACCTAGGAACTTGCTTAAATATTCTAATTGTGTTTTAAGTGCAGCTTGGGATGACGGGAAGACCCTCCAGGTACGCTTCTATTGTATTGCAATCTACTTTCTTGCAATTTACATTATTGTAATTTATTTAACTGCATTGCACTTACTTTTCTTGCATGATAAACAACTGTTGCATGAAAACTCACACCTTTAGGATAGACCCTAAAACTGAAACCAAAACTAAGTTAAAAGTCATTGCAAGATAAAATTCACCGCCACAACATTTCAAAATATAAAACAACTCAAAATTTAATCACAAACAGAACACAAAACTACAATTATAACTAAATTAAAACGTCTCGTTGGATGATCGGTAATACCTCGGATGATGTAACCTACGTGTTGCTAACGGGATTTCCCACGGTCTAAATGAAAGTGTGGAACTCATTCGGTTGAGTTTAGCAAATTCATCCGGACTAAGTGAATCCGATAAAAATAATGATGCCGGAAGGATGGAACCGTGGGATCTTAACCGGTGTCGTTATAATCAACTTTAAGACTTGTTCTAATTAAAACACAAAAACACTTGGAAATTAAGACTTTCTCTAAACCAAAATACTTTTTTCATCTCCTGATTTATGATTTCTAAAACTAAACCTCTGCAACAACAAAGAGCTCGGAGCATGGTGGGCGGCACGGCCATCGTCATCAGCAAAACCTGAGTCTACTTCAGCAAAACTTTCCTAGAATTAAATAACCAAGCCATAGGATTTCAAGGTAGTTTGCCTAGTGCAACATAAATCCTCAACCTCTTCGTTAGGCACTTGCATTGCAAATTAAGCCCTAACCAGTTTTAGGATTCCGAGGTAGTCGTCTGATACGACATAAACCCTCACATCTTCGAGGCTATTTGTATGATTCTGTCATATAAATATAAGCCCTAATTGATTAAAATTGGCAAGATCAAAACATTTTAACAAACATTAGGACTTTCCTAAATCCAAGCCAAACAATAGGATAGTCGGGAAATTACCGAAGTTCGCTTCGAATCTGTGATTTCTCCTACCTTTCTTCCTTTGGATTCCCAAAACAAAATGTTCCAAATTTGATCCATTCCCTATTGAAATTCCAAAATTCAATCCCTTGAAAACCTTAAATTTTGAAATTCTTGAGAGCAGAATTATTGATTATTATCGAGAGTTTTCTTAGGTGATTCCCGTCACTTAAGATGTAATTATCTATAGGGGCTTGCCCTTATAGGGAATTTTAAAGAACCCGAGTAATATAAACCCTGTTTAATGCTTTCATATTAAGCGGGGAATTTTGTCGGCTTATAAAATTGGTTCGCGGACCAAACGGATGTCACAAATCTTTTAGTTTATTTAATCGAGCCCCACCATCAAGCGGTGTGTCTATCCTTAGGGATAGATACACGGTTTGTGGTGCGGTGCTCGTTTATATAAACTATTTGGGATGTGAGATCGGTTTGATTTCATATCTTAAAATTTTCAAATTTAAAATTATTTTCAAAATCAAATACTACTTTACAAAATTATTTATTTAAACTAAATTAAGAATTCGCCGACAATTTCTGTAGGCGACCCCTCTTCAAAACACAACACACCGACCTAAAAAATATGCCGACATGATTTCGGCGACTCCGTTGAGGAAAATTTCTCTCTCCATTTTAATCGGATAATTACGCTTTCAAAAATCGGTAGTGTATCCATGTCCCTTGTGGATCAAACTACCCTTCTTTCGTTGGAATACTATGTTCATTTCTACCTTGGACAAGTATAGCCAACATTCTCTCGGATTTAGGAGCCACTTGTTTAGACACCCCTAAACAAAGAGGTTACGAGATCCTTTTACCTCATTTTTGAGGTGGGGTGGACCCCGATAGGTGTTAGTTTAGGAATGATCCTTCGAGTCGAGAAGTCTTGCTTAAGACTTTCTTTTCCTTTCCAACTCTGAATCAGATTCCTTACCTTCTTTACACCTTTGAACATTCCGTTCTAAATAAACAAACCCTCTAATAAGTGACTCTTTTAATAAATGATTCCTTCTTATAAATACATGAACAAGAATGAGTTCGGACTCTTTTCAATTCCTTTCTTTTCGTCCTAAAGAAAAGAAGCATAACTTGGGACTGACAACCAGAATCTACCCTGCAGAAATGGAAGCCCCGAAACTGATTTTCTCCTTCACCAATGGACTGGACTTCGCTGTCTATAAGGATGAGCTGCCCGACAATGGGATCATCCGATTTGGGCAAGGATTTGAAAACACGAATGTCAAAGTCACCGACGTCTCCCTCTTTGCACTGACGAACAAGGTATCTGAAGCTGAGGAGCCGCTGCTTGAGTTCAACCTTAGGTCGACCCAAGAGTTTCCTCCCCTGCAAAGGATCCCGATTAGGAGGAGTACTGCCGTCCGCAGGAGGACTGTTCTTACTACCCCCACTGGTCTAGTTGTTTCTGCACCTACCCCGACTTCTACCAAATCAAAGGGGAAAGAAATCCAGAACTATGGTAAACCTGTTACCGTGGAGGGTACGGATCTTCCTGTAAGACCTTCTGTTTTTGAAATCGGGTCCAGTTCAAAGATTCCGTCACTAACAAGGACCCAAAGAAGAAACGAAGTAGAAGGATCGCCGGAGAAGCCGTAGCTGCTGAAATTGCTTTCCGAAGGAAATCCCGGAACCGCCGGAATATACACCGCCGCAGAATATACACCGCTGCCTGACTACATACCACTCTTGGGAGGAAGCAGGTTCCATCCCCTCTCCGCCGCAGAGGATGAGGAGAATGTTCGCAAGATTGCTGCCGCATTACCTCAGCCCGCATACTACAACGATAGCCGCAAGAAAAGAACTAGAACTACGCCGTTTGCTCGACTGCAAACTTTGGTAGAAAAATTAGCAAAGAAGGAAAACTGCCCGTATCGGAGATTCTACGAAGGATAGGGCGGGTGCCAGTCAAATCCCGTCTTGGGCCCCGAGTAGAGCCCGCCGTCATGACAGAAAAGCCAAGTAAAAGAATGAAGGCTAGCCCGCCTGTCGTAGTCTCAGGATTACAGATTAGGGAGGATACCACCTTCCAGCATTTGGCCGAAAGACCATCTGGTCCTAGACCTTCCGCTGCTAGAAGGATGGTATGGCGTCCCACTATCGGCGATTAAGATTGAAACAACGGCCCGAGAAAGAAAGTCTCGCCGGGAGGCCGGAGTCCGAAGAAAGTGCTACTGCGATAAAGGGGACTCGTGAAAAAGGGACCCGGCGGCTATCGCATGACAACCGCAAAGACACACGAAAGCCCCGCTAGAAGATGCCATGGAAAAGTTGAGAACCGATATCCGACGGTTGGCAAAAGAAAGAGAAGAAAAGTTCGGAGATGAGATTGATTCATCGGAATTCATGGACGACGAATATGCGGAAATCAATATGGTTGAGACACGAGCTTCATCGGCTTTGCAAGGTGCTCCTGCGGCCGCGAGAAGAGAGGAGCCGGAGCGATGAGAAGGCGGCTTCGGGAAAAGACGACACGATCGCTCAAATGGCGAAAAGGATGGAAGAGATGGCAGTAGCTCTGGCCACTCTCCAGAGTCAAGTACAACCACATAGAGAGACACCCCCAAAGGTCATTCACATTATAGAAGGAGGAAAGGAGATTACATCCGTCAATGGGGATGATCAGCTGAAAAAGCATACAACACAAAGTATGATCCCTGAAAAGGATATCAAGAACTTGGTGGAACAGCAGGTGCGAGAAGCCTTAGCACAATCGAAGAGCGGGACATCCATTCGGACGGGTAGACCTTACCCGGAAGAATTCGACGCCGTCCAATACCCAAAAGGCTTCGTACCACCTCTCGTTCAAGACCTTCGACGGAACCGGGAACCCCGACGGCATGTTGCACACTTTCGTGCCGGTTGTTGTAATGCCGGCGGGAGCGATGCACTACTCTTCCGACGGTTCGTCGGCGGTCTGTCGAGAATCGCCTTCGACCGGTACGCGGAATTACCAAATGGTTCGGTGAAGACGTTCTCGAGCTAGAGAACCTCTTCATCAAGCGATTCGCCGGAGCTCAGCACCACATCACTATAGGTGATTTAGTGGTAGAGAAACAAAGGCCGAATGAAACTTTGGTGGATTACATACTTCGATGGAGGAACTTAAGCATGAAGTGTGAACCACAATTGCAAGAACAACATGCAGTCGGCATCTTGCTTAAAAGCATTCACGGCCCGATAGCACTTCTCCTCAAAGGATTCACTATTAAGACTTTCGAGAAGTTGTTAAGCAAGACCGAAAGCTTGCAAGAAGAGGCGAAGCAATTAAGTTTCGCCGACAAGACGGACAAGCAGAAGCCGGTGAAGACCTTCGAAAAGAAATCCGGGATCATTGCGGCGAGTTGACAAAGGCAAGCAACCGATGCAAATACCACCGAACGGCCGCAACAACCACAACAGAATTACCAGAGAATCCCGGTCCAGCTATCGATCGTCTCCGCGAGTATGAACAACCGTCTCGTCCGCAACGTACATTAAGGGAGCTTCGAGCGGAGAATATCCGTTCAAGAATGAAGCGAGTACCGAAAATGTTCCGTAGTCCGATGAAGACTCCGGATTTCCAACTGCCGAGCCTAAAAGACCAGAGGAAGTCAACAAGAACGGTGATCCCAACTTTTGCCCCTACCACCGGATGCTTGGGCACAAGATAAAAGATTGCATTACCTTTAAAAGTTGGCTCAACGACAACCTTCGGAAAGGAAATATAACAATCCCGAAGGAGTACATGAAGGAACCCCAGAAAGGAGGTTCCATCAATGTTATCTCAACTGATCCCGTCATTCCGATAGATCCCTATGCAACCGACGATGGATGGACTACCGCTCGGACGAGGTCTTCGAAGAAGATTTTAGACAACATCCGAACCGCTTCGGTGCGAGCTTCAATTCGGAGTTCGAGACACGTTAAGCCGGCACTATCACTTGCGATAGAAGAACCACCTCAACGAGAGATGATTGAAGAAAAGAAGAAAATCGACGAAGAAGAGAGGACCGAGACTCCTAAGGCTAGACTAGGGGCCGCTTATCCTAGGATAGTTGTTTCCGATTCGGGGGAGAAATCCCTCGAACCTCCGATTTTGTATGATTATCTCGCTCACTTCGGTGGGATCATATAATGATAAGGGTGATGGCGTTGGCTACATTTTGACTGTTTCTAATGATTACGTAACTAGCGACAATCCGGATATCGATTTCGACATCAACGACAATTCTCAAATCATACACAATCTTGACGATCAAAATAACGAAGAAGACATCCATCAAGGAGGCTACGAGAGCTCAACAAGCAACGAATCTATCTGTGAGTTTCGAGGAGCTCCGGTCACGATAGAGTTAGAGCCTTCAGATTCTGAAGATAATCCGGAAGAGCCTGTCATTCCGATTCAAGAAGAGACACCGGCAAGCTCAACACTAGATTCAGAAGAAATTACAGAAGTCAACTTAAGAAGTGGAAGAGTTCTACCTCCAAGAATGGGTCCAAAGGACAAAGGAAAGCAGGTGGTTGTTCAAGAAGAACCAACCCCGGCAGAAGAAATACCCATTCGAGAAGAAGCCGAGACACATGAAAATAAAGTGGACTACAACGTGCTAGCCCATCTTAGGAAACTACCGGCCAAACTGAGCATTTACGATGCTCTCATCTTATCAAAGGAGATGAGAGAAGCTCTGATCAAGGCCTTACTCGATCCGGAAATTTGCTTAGCTCAAATGGCTGGAGATTCCTTAGATGAGGTTTGTTCGTTAAAGGAACAGCGAGGCGTTACCTTCACAGACAATGACCTACTACTTGGGACGACGGATCACAACCGACCGTTGTACATTTCGAGTTACAATTGGGAAGTTTACGCTCTCCGGAGTATTGGTGGATCCAGGAGCATCAATCAATATAATGAGTCTTCGAACACTAGCATATTTGGAAATTGATGCTCGCGAGCTCGAAGCAGACAAAATGTTATTAAGAGGATTCAACCAGAAAGGAGAAAGAGCCCTGGGGCAATAACGCTACTAATGAAGACCGGTGACTTAGCAAAGACAACCGCAAAATTTCACATAATTGATTCAGAAACATCGTTCAACGCTCTACTTGGGCCGACCATGGATACATGAAAACGGGATGGTACCATCATCTCCGCATCGGTGCATCAAATACTATGATGGAGGGGAACGAGTGCATCAAAGGCGACTTACAACCATTCTCCGTACATGAAATTGGAATCCATGAAGATGCAGCTTATTATGCACCGCCAAAGAAAACAATCTTCTCCGGAGATACGGTAACAAATGAAGCAAAGAAAGTTCGGGACGACGAAGAACCCGAAGTTCTAGTCCAACGAGTCACTCACCACTCCCTTACGGCGAGATGGTGAAGGTTTCTCCACAACTCGCATCCGAGGTCGAGGCCGGGGACGAGGTCGTGGTAGAGACGTTAGGGCAGTTGGACTGAGGAAACCAGCCATCAATGTTGATTGGGAAGATAGTTCTGAAGAAGAAAAAGAAGTCAAGCAAGAAGCAGCGACAATAAGTCAGAAGAAGCCGCAATTCAAGATCTCTCTCGAAGATGAGAATAACGAAGAATACAAATCAATGTACGAGAAGATTAACCACTACGTACATACTATGACCCTAACCCCGATCCAGTCTAACAAGATCGAGGGTATGGTGGTCAAAGAGGTACGTAATGACGGTGCAAGGCCAATCAAATTCTACCGTGGTGCTTCTTCCTCCAAAACTGAAAATCATGTACAATTCAAAGATGTCACTTCATTAGAATTAATGGAATTACCTTTTGAGTGGTACTCTCCCTGTGTTCAAAATTTAATTCAACGTGGTTTCTTACCTCGACAATGAACAAAAGGCCAATCACAACATTTTGAAAAATTATGGAATAACTCCGGTCGTCCTCCCAATTCAAAGTATGGACTCGGATTCGGCACGGTAGGGTCGGTTGACGATACCGAATTTTGCTTGGTTGTCACTTGCAAGTCCAATGAAAACTGCATGGAAACTACAGACGAACTCGAAGATTTACAAATTGGAGACGCTCCACCAGAATTTGAAGAAGAAATTAAATCTACAATAGATGAGTTGACGGAAGTTAACTTAGGTACTAGCGAAGAGCCTAGACCTACCTTTGTTAGCTCCTTGCTCAACAAAGAAGACTTCGAAGAAATAATCAAATTATTAATGGAATTTAAAGACTGTTTTGCTTGGAATTATGACGAGATGCCAGGATTAGCTCCAGAGGTTGCGATCCATAAGCTAGGAGTGGATCCTACTTCGTCCCGATCGGACAAGGTCCCGGAAGAATGCGTCTAGAAATCGAACAACAAGTCATAGCCGAAGTTAAAAAGCTAATAGACGCTAAATTTGTCCGTGAAGAACAATACCCGACTTGGTTAGCCAATGTGGTGCCGGTCGAAAGAAGAATGGTCGGATCGGAATCTGTGTGGACTTCGGAGATTTAAACAAGGCATGTCCAAAGGATGAATTCCCTCTACCGATCCCGAATTAATGATCGATATTGCTTCAACACATGAGATATTCTCGTTCATGGATGGATCTTCGGGATACAACCGGATAAAAATGGCTCCGGAAGATGAAAAGCTTACGGCATTCGAACGCCGATCAGAGTATTTTGCTACACAGTAATGCCATTCGGACTGAAGAACGCAGGAGCAACCTACCAATGAGCAATGACAAGAATTTTTGATGATCTCATCCACAATCAAGTCGAATGCTACGTAGACGATGTGGTCATCAAAAGCAAAGTAAAGGAAAACCGCCTGTATGATTTGAGAATTGTTTTCGAACGATTAAGACAATTTAACCTTAAGATGAATCCCTTAAAATGCGCCTTCGACGTCACCTCTGGGAAATTCTTAGGATTTGTTGTCCGACATCGTGGAATTGAAATCGACCCGGAAAAGATTAAAGCTATCTTAGAAATGCCGCCTCCCAAAACCTTAAAACAACTACGATCCTTTCAAGGGAAGCTGGCATATCTGCGACGCTTTATCTCAAACTTGTCAGGTAGGTGTCAGCCTTTCTCGGCACTAGTCAAAAAGGACGCCAAATTTATTTGGGAAGAAAAACGCCAGAAGGCCTTCGAGGACATTAAACAATACTTAATGACACCTCCTGTCTTAGCAGCCCCAGTCTCAGGTAGACCGCTGATACTTTACACCGCGGCTTTAGACGACTCTCTCGGAGCCCTGTTAGCCCAGGTCAATGATGAGGGTAAAGAAAACGCTCTTTACTACTTAAGCCATCGTTTACTTCCGACGGAAGTAAGGTATCCCGCAATTGAAAAGCATTGTTTGGCCCTGATCTTCGCCGCTCAAAAGCTCAGGCACTACATGATTTCTCATAAGGTCAACCTAATCTCGAAGTTTAATCCATTGCAATACTTGATGACTCGTCCAACACTTTCCGGCAGACTTGCCAGATGGTCAATGATATTATTGCAATTCGATATAACTTTCGTGCCTCTGCGTGCCGTGAAGGGACAAGTCTTAGCGGACTTTCTCGCAGACACACCCTTTGCCGGCAGAATCTCCTCTCAATGACGATTTGCCAGATGAACAAATAATGAACCTAGAAGACCTTGATGATCGACGTTGGGAATTGTATTTCGACGGAGCATCTTCAACACCGAAAGACGAAGAATCACAAGTGATAGTGCCCGGTAAGGCAGGAATCGGGCTAATCTTTATAACACCGAAGCGGGGGATGTTAAGATACTCCTACCACTTGACAGAACCGTGTACAAACAACGAAGCAGAATACGAAGCCCTCATAACGGGACTGGAATTAACTATTCAAATGGGGATAACAGACATCAACATCTACGGGGATTCGCAGTTAATCATTCAACAGATCGCCGGACAAGTACAAAATTTTAAAGCCAAGACTCGAACAATACTTCCAAGTATGCCATACGACTGTTGGAACAGATTCCAAATGTGACAATCTACAAAATTCCTGAAAAGAAAATGCTTTAGTTGATGCTTTAGCCCGTCTCGCGAAAGAATTTGCTCGTTTGCAAGATGAATCGGTGGAAGTGTCGGTTCACGGACGTCGAGTCCTATCACGGCTCGACATAGACACAATACACAAATCGAAAAAGAAAAAGAATCGGTTGCAGAGTGACGGAAAACACGGAAGATTGGCGACGACCATTGATAGATTACCTGCAAACAGGAAAGCTACCAGACGATAGGTCGCTAGCCCATCAGATCAAGAAAAGAACTCTGTCCTACGCATTAATAAACAACAAATTGTACAGAAAGTCTTTTGATCAAATGTGGCTAAGATGCCTAAGCGGGTCCGAGGCCCGTGAAATTTTTAAGGAGGTGCATTCAGGACTCTGTGACGCTCACCAGTCGGGTCCGAAGATGAAAATGAAAATTAAAAGACTAGGGTACTACCGGCCCTCGATGATGACCGACTGCATGAAAATCGCCAAGAGCTGTCACCAATGCCAAGTGCACGGAGTGGTTCTACACCAACCTCCAAATGTGCTACACCCGACAATTGCATCGTGGCCATTTGAATGTTGGGGCACAGATATAGTGGGTCCGATAGAACCACCATCTTCAAAAGGACATCGCTTCATTCTTGCGGCTACAGATTACTTTTCTAAGTGGGCAGAGGCAGTTCCACTTAGAGAAGTGAAAGCACACCATGTGCTACAGTTTTTCAAGAACCAAGTTGTCTACCATTTCGGAGTGCCACGCAGGATCATCTCAGATAATGGATCGAGCATTAGAAGCACACAAATCAACAATTTTGTCAGGAGACACGGAATCGACTGGCGATACTCAACAATTTACTACCCAAGAGCAAACGGCCTCGCTGAGGCTTTTAATAAAACTCTCGTTCAAATCTTGAAGAAAACTTTGGACGATAATAAGAGAAATTGGCACGAGAAGTTGTTAGAAGCCTTATGGGCCTACCGGACAACCTTCAGAACTCCTACTCAAGCTACACCTTACGCTCTGGTGTATGGGTCCGAGGCAATGTTACCTTTAGAGGTTCGGCTTCCTTCACTCGGAATTGCAGCTTGCGAATAAGATCATGACAGGAAGAGAACGCCAAATTACGACTCGAAGAATTAGAAAGCCCGGAAGGGAAAAGACTTGCAGCCGCAACAAAATTTAGAACTATACCAAGCTAAGATGGTTCAAGCCATGACAAACTGGTCCGCCCAAGAACCTTCAAAGTTGGTGACTTAGTTCTCGTTCTCAAGAGACCTATTCTTGCACATCGCAAGATAGGAGGAAAATTTGAACCCACTTGGGAAGGACCATTTGTGGTTGAAGCGAGTATACTCGGGAGGTTCCTACCGGCTAGTGAATTGCCAGGGAGAACGACATATGCTTCCGATCAACGGACGATACTTGAAAAAGTATTACGCTACCCGATGTTTCGAAGGAATGAATTCTTCATCCCTAAGAAACACGGGCGAAGTAATTACTTATGATTGGGTCCGAACCCAAAAATAATAAAATGTGCTAAAATAAATAAAATCATGATAATAAAGTTTTCCTTGTTTTTTTTTCAAATCAAAATCTCTTCCCTGATCTTATCCTACTTCATTCCTGTTAAATTCGAAAATAAAAAAAAAATAATATAAAAAAATGTCTTTAATAAACGTTTTCTTAATGTTCTTGTTCTTAGTACAACCCCTGATCCTTTTCCTTGTCTTTTCGCAGGGAAATGTCGAACGGGCGGTTGGTCCTGAACTTTAAGAATGGCGTAAGCCTTGCACTCGATGAAAAGAGGGTGAAAGATGGAGCGATAATCGAGATTGACTCGGATTTCGTACCAGCGAGCCTACAAGACGAGGAAAGTGACCGGGTCCCGGTTGACCGAGAAGAACTGCCCAGGCAGACAGTGATGAAAGTGGGTGGCCCAAGCCACCAATCCAGCAGCAAGAAAAGAAAGGCAAACGCTGAAGAAGACAAGAAAATGAAGTCTGTAGTGGCTACAGCAGAGGGCAGGCTTGTCAGCGCCGCGCCCACAGAGATTCAAGAAGTTCGAAGGGCTACTCTCACAGCGACGAAACAAAGAAATAAGAATCTCCGTATCCGTAAGATGTTAACAAAACTAGCTGCGGACCAGCGCGACGAGACAGTTGCTAATGCCAGTACATACACTTCAAGGACACCGGTTCACCAGGAACCTGAAGAAAGGAGGCCAGCTCCTAGGATAACGTAAAGGACCAGTGGAAATCTCCGGAAGATCGAAGAAAGAAGGCTACCATGCCTCCGGATAGAACCACCGAGTAATGCATGACCTTGTTGCGAAGCAACCCCGGGGATGTTCCGACGAGCATCATCCCCGAGGAGCCGAGGTATGCGGGAGAACGTGAAGGGATTGAACCGTATATCCCACAATATGTCACAAGGCCTCGCCATCCGCAGATCATTCCGGAATACGAGCTGGAGAGAATGCAGAATGTTGAAAAGAAAACCTTTGAATACTTCGAGAGAATTAAAGGTAGAAGAATCAATATTCTAGAGGGCCTCGAGCTACATACCGACGTATTCTCAGAGTATGAACAACAGCAAATCGTGGATTGTATCCGGGATTTGAAAAGGATGGTCCGAGCAGGCTGCCTAAGGGAAAACACATACTCAGAACCCCGGAGATGGATGCCAGGGAAGGGAAGAATCACAATACAATGCCGATGCTGCTACAACTTTGCTGAAGACAGGAAGGGAAACCCACCGGGATACTCCGTCATGGGCAAGTGGATCCGATGCCATTAGTCATCAAGAGAATGGTAAAGAGATTGATAACATGGAGGGTACCGCCGGCGGATTGCATACCCAATAGCTGCATTATCAACATCTACAAACAGGGTGATCGCATACCCCCACACATAGATCACCACGACTTTGTCGGACCTTTACGCACGGTCTCTTTCCCGAACGAGTGTAACATCATGTTCGGATCCGACCTCCGGATAGCGAGCCCGGGTGAGTTCCGAGGGCCGGTGAAGATACCTTTACCGGTAGGTTCCGTCATGATGCCGAAGGGCAACGAGAGCGGATATCGCTAAGCATTACATACCGGGAGTACCGGTGAAGCGGATCTCGGTTACTTTCGGGAGAATGGATGACGGGAAGACACCTTACCATTTCCAACCGGACCCGAGCTAGAGAACCTCCGGCCTTACGAGCTGTGAGTTACATGGGAGATATCACACCTCCAACGTACATCCAGCCGGCATCCTTGCCAAGGATGGCTTGGAAGGTGATGTTATTAACCATGTACCCCACTATTCAAACATGAATTTTTGACAGATGCTTCTTTGATGAATCAACAAAGATCATACACAGTCCGTTTTGAGTTTACATGGATTGTATGAAATATATTCCAGATCAAAATGTATGATGTATCTTCTACATGATTGGAATGAAAGTGACCATGTCACGTTTTTGGCCTTCACCTCTTTTGTGCAAATTGATTGGGAAACGCCATTAAAGTTAAATGAACTTCGAACAAAGAACAGAAAAGAAATAAAAAGAAGAATAAAAGAAAACTTTCTAAAAAAAAAAATCTAAAAATGACGAACACCAAAGTCACATGAACATTAAATAAACTATAAAATAAAATTTGAACCATTGAAAGATAAACGAAATCAACATAAATGTTAAATCAAATCTCAAATCAAATTCTCAATCAAATTCCAAATCCACTCTCGATCAAATTTCAAATTTGATCTTTCCAAATTTCAAATTAAATTCTCAATCAAATTTCAAATCCAATCCCGATCAAATTTTAAATTTGATCTTCCAAATTTCAAATCAAATCTTAAATCAAATTTCAATCGAGTTCAAACTCATCCTTCCAAATCTCAAATTCAATCTTTCCAGATTTCAAATCTCAATCAAATTTCGAATTCGATCTTCCAGATCTCAAATCAAATATCAATCAAATTCAAATTTTTGGGTCGAGGATTTTACATCCAAGACTGCACTGCTTTAGGATTCTTCCCTATTGCACTGAAATACATCAAATTCAAATTTTTGGGTCGAGGATTTTACATCCAAGACTGCACTTGCTTTAGGATTCTTCCCTATTGCACCTGAAATACATCAAATTCAAATTTTTGGGTCGAGGATTTTACATCCAAGATTGCACTCTGCTTTAGGATTCTTTCCCTATTGCACTTGAAATACATCAAATTCAAACTTTTTGGGTCGAGGATTTTACATCCAAGACTGCACTCGCTTTAGGATTCTTTCCCTATTGCACTCGAAATACATCAAATTCAAACTTTTGGGTCGAGGATTTTACATCCAAGACTGCACTCGCTTTAGGATTCTTTCCCTATTGCACTTGAAATACATCAAATTCAAACTTTTGGGTCGAGGATTTTACATCCAAGACCGTACCGCTTTAGGAGTCTTTCCCTATTGCACTTCGAAATACATCAAATTCAAACTTTTGGGTCGAAGATTTTACATCCAAGATCGCACTTGCTTTAGGATTCTTTCCCTATTGCACTAAAATACATCAAATTCAAACTTTTGGATTTTATATCCAAGACCTGCATTGCTTTAGGATTCTTTCCTATTGCACCTGAAATACATCAAATTCAAATTTTTGGGTCGAAGATTTTACATCCAAGATCGCACTTGCTTTAGGATTCTTTCCCTATTGCATCTGAAATACATCAAATTCAAACTTTTTGGGTCGAGGATTTTACATCCAAGACTGCACTCGCTTTAGGATTCTTTCCCTATCGCACTCTGAAATACATCAAATTCAAACTTTTGGGTTGAGGATTTTACATCCAAGACCGCACTTGCTTTAGGATTCTTTCCCTATTGCACCTGAAATACATTAAATTCAAATTTTTGGGTCGAGGATTTTACATCCAAGACCGCATTCGCTTTAGGATTCTTTCCCTACGGCACTGAAATACATCAAATTCAAACTTTTGAGTCGAGGATTTTACATCCAAGACTGCACTGCTTTAGGATTCTTTCCCTATTGCGATGAAATACATCAAAATCAAACTCTTGAGGTTAATGGTTTTACATCCAATACCGCATTGCTCTGAGATCTCTCCTCATTGTAATGATTCAATCCAATCAATTCAATTTTCTTTCGAGGTTGAAGATGTTACACCTAAAACCTCAAAATTCCAATCAAATCCCTTCAAATTAATCTTGACAAACTTCGATCTAAATTGAAATCTAAACTCACACATCGAAACTTAAACCGAAACAAAATCTAAATCGAAATTCCCCCAGATCATGTGAATTGGAATTTACCTCCTTTTCCTTTCCCCAGCGAGAGTTCAGGAATCTCCGGTTTCAGAGATATACTTGACACTCCCCAGCGGAAACTCTTCTACTTTGTCCTAAGTTTGTCACTTGGACGTTTGTGTTGGTTTTGTTGATCGCTTCGGTCAACACCAATACGCGCGGTGTGCTCCGTCAGCTCACCACACCCATTGGGGGTCCATTTGTTGACCTCATTTTTGATGAGGTCTTCTCTTCTTCTTTTTAGTACTTAGGATCTAGCCTTAGGCTTTTCCTTTGACTATCTTAGAGGATTAGAATTGGGACCCACCACTTAGAAATTCAAACCACTTCTTAACTCCCTGCAAACTCCAGAAACTTGACTGTAGACCCCTAATCACCTAGAGGGTTGAAATCAAATGTGGAAGTTTAAAGGATGAGTTCCTATAGGACTCTTTGGCCTTAGGAGCGCCTCACAGGTGGCTCGGTCCGGTGAAGGGGCTGACTTACACACACACTACACTTATACACTACACTTATACACTACACTTTCACACACCCATACCTAACTTGACCTCCTGACTCATGTAGGTGATTCACATGGATGGTCCTTAACCCCTGAGCCCTTGGCTAAGAGGGTTAGGAACAACATAGTGAATGCCTCAAATGGGTCCCTTCATGGCTCATATGGGCTTGATATGGCTTCATGGCTCAACCAAAATGACTTCTTTCCACTTACATCCACCCAATCTTCAATTTCCCAAATTTTCAATTTTTGACCCCGGGACCCTACACCCGCTAACTTTACCCAAAACCCTTGAAATTACCCAAATTTCTCAAAAATTTCCAAATTATCCAAAATTCTCCAAAATCAATCCCAAACATTTCCACATCACTTAAATTGATCATCCATACCCAAAAATACCAAAAATTCCAAGAAAACCTCCCAATACCCTCCAAATACCCAAAATACCCCTCTTGACCCAAAAATCCAAAAATTCAGAAAATTCCCAGAAAATTCCAGAAAATTCCAGAAAATCCCAAATATTCCCAATTTCATTTTGTCCAACTACACAATGGGCCAATTTTGTCAATTTACCCTACTTTTGTTAAAACCCCCAATTTGGCCCATTTTAACCCAAAGTAAACCCAATGTTAAACCAAACCTACCCAATTGACCCCAAATTTTGGTCCAATTCAGTTCTAAACTTCAATTCAACATTCCCAACACCAATCTAGACCAAATCCAAGTCCAATTTGATTGACATTTGGATCCAATTTCACTTTTGGCCTTAAAGCCCAATTTTGACCCATGACCCAAACCTAACCCAAACTCACCCAATTCAACTCCAATTAACCCCAAACCTTTTCTAAATCTTCCTTAACATTCCCACAAACAAAACACTAACATGATTTGCCCAAAATTTAGACCCAAATCCCACTCAAATTCAACCCAAAGCTAAAATGCCCATTTTTGACCTAAACCCAAACCTAACCCAAATGAGCCCAAACCCCAAAATCAAAGCCCAACCAAAGTTAAAACCTCTTTGAAACACTCCCATAAACATTTCTCAACATTGATTTTACATCAATTTCAACCCTAGCCCAACATTAGCCCAACTTGGCCCACTTGGACCTACATAGGCCCACTTGGACCTACATAGGCCCACTTACCAAATAAACCCAAATTCAAACCAATTCAACTCCAAATCACACCAAATTGATTCCAAGCCCTTCATAGAACATCCCTAAACCAATTATGACATTTATTTGACAAAGTCCTTCACAAAATCTTCGCCCAAGTGCCCATCCTAAAATCAAAAAGCCCATTCCCCTTAAACTTTCCTAAAAGCCCACTTCACCACATCCAAAAGCCCAAATCCATCCAAAGCCCACATGGCACTTTCCCTCATCATCCATTTAATCAAAATCACCCCTAAGTTTCAAAATCATCAATTAAACCATTCCAAATCAAGCTTCATGCAAATTTTCACCAAAATATCCAAAATTCTTAAAACCCATTTTTATGAAATTGACCCAACCTTTTCCCAAGCCAAATGGAGCCATGAAGCCATGCACAAGCCATATGCAAGCCATGGCAGCCACTTTACACATCACCATGTCATTTTTGGCAAAAGGAGGGAGTCCTTTAATGATTCCCTTAAGGGTGATTTAGCCACTTCCAAGACTCCACTAAACCATGCTTAAGCTTAATTGTACTTGGATGGTGACCCTTCCCCACTAATTAAGCTGACCTAAATCACTTTATCTTCAGCCCAAGCTAGCCATGGGAAGGTGCACCCAACCCATTTGCATGGGTTGACCAAAATGAGCCAAAATGACCCCTTCCCCTTTCTACTTTGATTCAACCACTTTACACATGTCAAACCTCAATTGAATGCACCAAACCCCAGCCACGACCCACCCGAACGGGATGGTGACCAATGCCCGGCCGGCCAGCCACCGAGCCGCCGGAAAACACCATGGCAAGAGCTCACATGTGAGCCCAACTTGGAATTCTCACCTGCTGAGCTGCCCCATCCCCGTGGCCATTGGAGCTGTTCTTCTCTTGCCAAGAGCAGCTGATCTCAAGCCCTAACTCTCCCTGGGAGGCCCTCCACCTTCTCCTATATAAACACCACCCCTCTCGGCCATGAGAGGTGCTGAAAACAAACCTTAAGGAAACTCTGCCAAAATTGTTCCAGACTCCTCCCCATACACGAGCACTTGATCCCCAGGTGAGATCCCCCTGCCATTTCTTCTCTCGCGAGCTCAATTTCGGAGTTGAAATTCCACCCAAAACCATGACACTTCTCCACGAGTGAGCCAATCCCCAAATTGATTGGTCCTACACCTTCACCGGACCAAGGGAAGGTGTCCACCAACAAAAGCCCCATCTCCGAGGCCACCCGGTTGCTCCGGCCTCCAAGCTTTGTGATCGGGCTTGGTCGAAATCACATCTAGACAATTCACCAGACCAGGAGACTTCATCTGGAGCTTGCTGGGATCCAATCAAAGGTGCAACAACTCTCAGATTGAAGCCACACTTCTCTGAGCAAAGGTATGAGCTAATTCTTCATCCCGAGCTTCTAGAGATTCTCCATTTCGAATGCTTTAATTTCAATGCATGATAACCGTATAGACGTGTTCGTCTCTTCAAGACGAATCCATAGAGCATAAGAACATGAAAATCCATTGAGTATCGAGTGAGATCTTAGGGATTTAGTGTGGACGGCTCTCGGGTGAGGACGCTCGGGGACGATGAACGGATGCCGTCCATTCAATACACGCGCGGACGGACGGCTCAGATGGCGTCGGACCAGGAGATGGTACAAGAACCACGGGGCCCGGAGCGCTGAGTCAGATGGCGGCGTCGAATGGGAGCACGACGCGTGTGCGTTCGGAGATGCCGAGGATGAGTTGGCACCGCGTGGATAAATAGAAAATTAGGGGTATTTTCTATTTATTTAATTCCCTAAACTTCAAAAATTCATAACTTTGTGTAGAAAAATCGGAAAAATAAAATAAAAATACCCTCTTGCTCGAGTGAACAGAGGAGAATAATGTGGAAAAGAAATCATTTAATTTCATCAAGTATTTTATTTTTAATAATTTATTTACTCTCTGCATACTTTTAATTCTCCATGCATGTATACAATTCACCATGGAATGAGACCATAGGGCTTTTGAAGCCTCTAAATTTAGGAACATTCCCTGAATTTTCCAAAGTCAGAGGCCATCCCTATTATTGATTTTTGAAGTTCATGTTACTATTTTGAGTATTTTAATTCCAATAAATAGCATGTTGTGAAATAAATTCTAGGAAAATTTGATGATGTTCCTTATGACCAGAGAACCCTAGGAAAAATAGGTTTTGAGTTAGTTCATTTAAAACAACCCTAATTGGCTTAAACACCCAAAATAGATCTCTAATTAATTAGAGTTAACCATGCATCAAATTGACTTGAAATCAATTCTCCACTGACCTTTAGGATCAGAGGAACCCACCATAAAAGTTTGAGGTCAATTGGACCTGGTTAGCCCCACTAATTGGGTTGATTAAGCCACTTAGTCATTTTAAACTTTAAAAATTCATAACTTTTAAAATACTTTTTAAAAATTCACCAAATTGGTTTTGGAGCCTCTCTGATATCAGGGGAATTTAAGAAAATTAAAATTTTAATTTTCTAAAAAAAGTTGATTTTTAATAATATTTTAATATTTTTAATAATTAAAAAATAATAAAAATCACAAAAATAATAAAATTCACCAAAATATCACATTTTGAATTTTAATCACTTAGGAACAAACCCCACATTTTTCTTAGGTCTATTTAGTGAGATATTAAATTTTAAAGCTCTAGGGTAATTTTAAAATTAAAAAAAAATGTATTTTCTAGCATTTTCACTAAAATAATTATAATAAATCATAGAAAAATCAGAAAATTGTAAAGTTTGATTCTCTGATTTCCTTGATATCAGAGAGATTTTTGAAAAATATAAAATTCATTTTTCAACATTTATTTTATTTTTAAATTAATTAACACTCCAAAACTTAAAATAATTATAATAAAAATAATATAATTCAAAAAATCACCAAAATTGGTCCAAGTGGTCCTCTGGTCTTTAGAAATGTCCCCTAATTTTCTTAAGGACAGAAATTTTTCCTTGGTCATGTTATTAAATTTTCCTTGAAAATCCCTATTTTCTACCAAAAATAATTATATAAATAAATTAAATACGAGAAAAATCATATTTTCTCCTCTCATGTCTTTATTGACATATGAGTGAAGTCACATAAAAATTTCAAGTTCATTTGAGTTCAATTTAGTGAGTCATGAAATTATTAAGCTTAAAGGGTAAAATGGTAATTAAAATTTTAACCCTTAATTAAAACTTTAGGTTTAATAAAAAAATTAACAAGTAAATTATTTGATCCTAATCTGGTTTGGATGATTGAAATTTAAATAATTAAAGGGTAGAAACCCATTAAACAATTTTAAAATGATTAAACTTTAATTAAATAATTGATTAAATTTGGAAGAATAATAAAATTGGAATTATTAAAATAGGGATATTATTAGGAAGAGATTTATTCTTTAATTTAAAAATCCCTAAATTAATTATCTCATTAATATACAATTCTTAATTAAAATGATAACTCAAATTCAAAACATTAAAAAACTTAATCATTAAACTAAAATTAAATTATTAAACTCTTTTAAAAATTTCAATTAAATTAAACAAAAAAAATTAAATTAAATTAAAAATTAAATTAAATTAAGTAAATTAAATTGGATTAAATTAAATTAAATTAAATTAAAATTAAAAGTTGAATTAAATTAAATTAAATTAAATTAAAATAAACAAATTAAATTAAATTAAAATACTTAAATTAAATTAAATTAAATTAAATAAATAAAATCAAATTAAATTAAATCAAATTAAATTAAATTAAATTAAATTAAATTAAATTAAATTAAATTAAATTAAATTAAATTAAATTAAATTAAATTAAATTAAATTAAATTAAATTAAATTAAATTAAAATTAAATTAAATCAAATTAAATTTAAATCAAATCAAATTAATTTAATGTAACATCAAATCAAACTAAATTGAATTAAATTGAATTAAATTAAATTAAAACTCAATTAAATTAAATTAAATTAAATTAAGTTGAATTAAATATAACATCACTACAGACATAAAGAATTTGAAATTAAATATGAAGCAACTTGAACACTATTCCAAATCTAAACCCATTAACTTAAATTAAATCATTTGAATACCAATTTATCCTCGAAAGCTTTGGTTATCATAACTCCTAAACAGAACATTAAATGAAATATTACTTCACTTATAGGATATTCAAACATCCTAGTTCACTGAGTAAGATAATAACAAAACTTAACTAAACCTCGGACGATTAATCCATTTGTGTAATTGAATTCATTTGGACTTAAAACAATCCTAGAAGTATTGAAAAGATGTTTAAGATTATTTTTAAGCACTTCCTCAATATGATAGGACATTTATAAGAACAATTGAGCTTAATTGTTCTTTAATGAAGAAAATCGTCTCCAAACAAAAACACAAGGAACCTAGACGTCATAGGAAATGACTAGCTATAGGATTAGGAACTTGGTAGAAAACCATAACCCTTCCCTTAGCTTTACCTAGGAACTTGCTTAAATATTCTAATTGTGTTTTAAGTGCAGCTTGGGATGACGGGAAGACCCTCCAGGTACGCTTTTATTTTATTGCAATCTACTTTCTTGCAATTTACATTATTGCAATTTATTTAACTGCATTGCACTTACTTTTCTTGCATGATAAACAACTGTTGCATGAAAACTCACACCTTTAGGATAGACCCTAAAACTGAAACCAAAACTAAGTTAAAAGTCATTGCAAGATAAAATTCACCGCCACAACATTTCAAAATATAAAACAACTCAAAATTTAATCACAAACAGAACACTAAACTACAATTACAACTAAATTAAAACGTCCTGTTGGATGATCGGGAATACCTCGGATGATGTAACCTACGTGTTGCTAACGGGATTTCCCACGGTCTAAATGAAAGTGTGGAACTCATTCAGTTGAGTTTAGCAAATTCATCTGGACTAAGTGAATCCGATAAAAATAATGATGCCGGAAGGATGGAACCGTGGGATCTTAACCGGTGTCGTTATAATCAACTTTAAGACTTGTTTTAATTAAAACACAAAAACACTTGGAAATTAAGACTTTCTCTAAACCAAAACACTTTTCTCATCCCTTGATTTATGATTTCTAAAACTGAACCTCTGCAACAACAAGGAGCTTGGAGCATGGTGGGCAGCACGGCCATCGTCATCAGCAAAACCTGAGTCTACTTCAGTAAAACTTTCCTAGAATTAAATAACCAAGCCATAGGATTTCGAGGTAGTTTGCCTAGTGCAACATAAATCCTCAACCTCTTTGTTAGGCACTTGCATTGCAAATTAAGCCCTAACTAGGTCTTAGGATTCTGAGGTAGTCGTCTGATACGACATAAACCCTCACATCTTCGAGGCTATTTGTATGATTCTTTCATATAAATATAAGCCCTAATTGATTAAAATTGGCAAGATCAAAACATTTTAACAAACATTAGGACTTTCCTAAATCCAAGCCAAACAATAGGATAGTCGGGAAATTACCGAAGTTCGCTTCGAATCTGTGATTTCTCCTACCTTTCTTCCTTTGGATTCCCAAAACAAAATGTTCCAAATTTGATCCATTCCCTATTGAAATTCCAAAATTCAATCCCTTGAAAACCTTAAATTTTGAAATTCTTGAGAGCAGAATTATTGATTATTATCGAGAGTTTTCTTAGGTGATTCCCGTCACTTAAGATGTAATTAACTATAGGGGCTTGCCCTTATAGGGAATTTTAAAGAACCCAGGTAATATAAACCTCGTTTAATGCTTTCATATTAAGCAGGGGAATTTTGTCGGCTTATAAAATTGGTTCGCAGACCAAACAGATGTCACAAATCTTTTAGTTTATTTAATCGAGCCCCACCATCAAGCAGTGTGTCTATCCTTAGGGATAGATACATGGTTTGTGGTGCGGTGCTCGTTTATATAAACTATTTGGGATGTGAGATCGGTTTGATTTCATATCTTAAAATTTTCAAATTTAAAATTATTTTTAAAATCAAATACTACTTTCCAAAATTATTTATTTAAACTAAATTAAGAATTCGCCGACAATTTCTGTAGGCGACCCCTCTTCAAAACACAACACACCGACTTAAAAAATATACCGACAGTGGGTCCTAATTTTAGTCCTCTAGGATTGTCAAAGGAAAATCCTAAGGCTAGATCCTAAGTGCTAAAGAGGAAAGAGAAGACCTCATTAAAAATGAGGTCAACACATTTCTCTTCCCAAACGAATTTGGCGTCCTTTTTAATTAATGCCGAGAAGGGCTGACACCTACCTGACAAGTTCAAAATAAAGCGTCGAAGATATGCCAATTTTCCTTGAAAGGATCGTAGTTGTTTCAAGGTTTTGGGAGGCGGCATTTCTAAGATAGCTTTAATCTTCTCCAGATCGATTTCAATTCCATGATGTCGGACAACAAATCCTAAGAATTTCAGGGAGGTGACGCCAAAGGCGCATTTTAAGGGATTCATCTTAAGATTAAACTGTCTTAATAGCTCGAAATCAATTCTCAAATCATAGAAATGATCTTCCTTCGGTTTGCTTTTGATGACCACATCATCCACGTAACACTCGACTTGGTTGTGAATTAGATCATCAAAGATCCTTGTCATTGCTCTTTGGTAAGTTGCTCTTGCATTCTTCAATCCGAAAGGCATTACTGTGTAGCAGTATATTCTGATTGGCGTTCTAAAGGCTGTGAGATTTTCATCTTCCTGTGCTATCTTTATCCGATTGTATCCTGATGATCCATCCATGAAAGAGAAGACTTCATGTGTTGAAGCGATGTCGATCATTAATTCTGGAATTGGTAGTGGGAATTCGTCTTTTGGGCATGCTTTATTTAAATCTCTAAAATCCACGCAGATTCTGATCTATCCATTCTTCTTTCTGACCGGTACCACATTGGCTAACCAAGTAGTGTATTGTTCTTCACGGACAAATTTAGCGTCTATTAGCTTCTTAACTTCAGCTATAACTTGTTGTTCAATCTCTAGACAAATTTTTCTGGGAGCTTGTCTAACTGGAATGACAGCAGGATCCACTCCTAGTCTATGAACTGCAACCTCTGGAGCTAATCCTGGCATCTCGTCACAATTCTACGCAAAACAGTTCTTGAATTCCATTAATAGCTTGATCATTTCTTTGAAGTCTTCTTTATTGAGTAAGGAACTAACAAAGGTAGGCCTAGGCTCTTCGCTAGTACCTAAGTTAACTTCCATTAACTCGTCTATTGTAGATTTAATTTCTTCTTCAAATTCTGGTGGAGCATCTCCGATTGGTAGATCTTCAAGATTTTTTGAAACTTCCAAGCAGTCTTCATTAGGCTCACTAGAGACAACCAAGCAAAATCCTGTATCATCAACTAATCTTACTGTGCCGAATCCAATACCATATTTTGAATTGGGAGGCCGACTGGCATTGTTCCATAACTTTTCAAAGCGTTGTGATTGACCTTTTAACCACTGTTTAGGTAAGACACCACGTTGAATTAAATTTTGAACACAGAGAGAATACCACTCAAACAGCAATTCCATTAATTCAGAAGAAGTAATATCTTCAAATTGTACATCTTTTTCAGTTTTGGAAGAAGAAGCACCACGGTAGAACTTGATTGGTTTAGTACCGCCACCATGTATTTCCTTGACCATCATACCCTCGATCTTATTAGAATGGATCGGGGTCAGGGTCATAGTGTGCACATAGTGGTTAATCTTCTCGTACATTGATTTGTATTCTTCATTCTTTTAATCTTCGAGAGAGATCTTGAACTGGGGTTTCTTTTGGTTTACTATTGTTGCTTCTTTCTTGATTTCCTTTTCTTCTTCAAAGCAATTCACCTAATCAACATTGATGACCGGTTTCTTCTGTTTAACTGTTCCACCGTTTCTTCCTCGACCTCGTCCCCGGCCTCGACCTCGGGTGCGAGTTCTGGAGAAACCTTCACCATCTCGTCGTAAGGGAGTGGTGAGTAACTGTTGAACGAGGATTTCAGGTTCTTTGTCGTCTCGTGCTTCTTTTTCATGATTTGGTATGGCATTTCTGGAAAAGATAGTTTTCTTTGGAGGTGCGTAGTAAGCTGCATCTTCATGGATTTTGATTTCATGCACGGAGAATGGTTGCAAATCACCTTTGATACACTGCTCTTGTCCTCCTTCATAGTACTTTATGCACTGGTGTAGAGACGACGGTACCATCCGGTTCTCATGGATCCAAGTTCGGCCCAGTAGAGCATTGAATGACATCTCAGAATCAATTATGTGGAACTTTGAGGTTGTCTTGGCTAATTCACCGATCTTCATTAACAGTGTTATCGATCCAAGAGCTCTTTCTCCTTTCTGGTTGAAGCCTCTCAGCATCATCCTGTCTGCCTCAAGATCACGGGCGTCAATCTCTAAATAGGCTGGCATTCAAAGGTTCATTAAATTAATTGATGCTCCCGGATCGACTAGCACCCTGGAGAGTGCTAACTTTCCAATACTTACTGAAATGTACAACAGTCGGTTGTGATTTGCTGTTCTAAGTAGTAAATCATCGTCCGTGAAGGTAACACCGCGCTGTCCTTTCAATGAGCAAACCTCGTCGAAGGAATTACCAGCCATTTGAGCTAAGCAAATTTCTGGATCAAGAAAGGCCTTGACCAGAGATTCTCTCGTCTCCTTTGACAGGATCAGAGTGTCGTAGATGCTCAGTTTGGCCGGTAGCTTCCTAAGATGGGCTAGCACATTATAGTCCACTTTGTTACCAAGCTGTTCAATTTCTTCTTGAACAGGTAATTCTTCCGCTGGGGTTGGCTCTTCTTAAGCAACCACTTGCTTTTTTTTGTCCTTTGGACCCAATCTCGGAGGTAGGACCATTCCGCTCCTTAGATTGACTTTAGTAATTTCCTCTGAATCTACCGGTGTCTCCTCTTGGATTGGAGCTACTGACACTTCTGAAGTTGCATCGGCGTCTGATAGTTCTAACTCTATTGTGATTTGAGCTCCCCGGAATTCACAAATAGACTCGTCACTTATTGAACTTTCATAGCCATCCTTGTGAATGTCTTCCTCTTCGTCAAGGTTATCTAGGTTTTGTATGATTTGAGAATCGTTATTCGTGTCAAAATCGAAATCCGGATTAGGTTGGTTGTCGTTAGTAACGTAATCGTTAGAAACAGTCAAAACGTAGCCAACACCAAAACTCTTATCATTATAAGATCCCGCCGGAGCGAGAAAATAATCATACAGAGTCAGAGGTTTGAGGGATTTCTCCCCCAAATCAGAAACAACCATCCTAGGATAAGCAGCCCCTAGTCTAGTCTTCGGAGCGTCGGTCTTCTTTTCTTCTACGATCTTCTCCTCCTCCTGAGGCGGTCCTTCAATCGCAAGTAATAATGTCGGCTCGACGGGTTTCAAACTCTGAGTTGAAGCGCACACCGAAGCGGTTTGGATGTGATCCAAAATTCTCTTTGATGAATTCGTCCAGACAGTACTCCATCCATCGTTAGTCGTGTACAGGTTGATCGGAACAATAGGCTTCATCGAGATAACATTGACGGAACCTACTTTTTGGGGTTTCTTCATGTATTCCTTCGGGATCGTTATGTTCCCTTGTCGAAGGTTGTTCTCGAGCCAATTCTTGAAAGTGAAGCAGTCTTCGATTTTATGTCTGATCATCCGATGATAGGGGCAGTAGTTCGGATGATCCTTCTTGTCGACTTCTTCGAGCTTCCGGGCTCGCGTAACCGAAAGTCGGACGTCTTCATCAAGCTCGCGAAACATCTTAGCCACCGCCTCGCTCTTGAAGGGGTATTCTTTGTTCAACGGTTCCTTCGGAGGACGGAGCGGACGAGACGGCCGTTGATCGTACTCGCGGCGACCGATAACTCGGTCGAGGCTGAAAACTCTGTTGAGGCTGATAATTATGCTGAGGGTGTTGATAAGTCTGTTGCGGTTTCTCTGGCCGTATTTGCACTGGCTGCATACCTTTGTCCACTGCTACGACTGTCCTAGATTTCTTCTCGAATGCTTTTGCAGGCTTCTGTTTATCAGTTTTATCGATGAAACTTAGCTATTTTTCTTCCTCTTGTAAGCTCCCGGCCTTGCTAAGCAACTTCTCGAAAGTCTTAATGGTGAATCACTTAAGGAGAAGTGCTATCGGGCCATGGATACTCTTAAGCAAGATACCGACCGCATGCTATTCCTGAAGCTATGGTTCACACTTCATGCTCCGGTTCCTCCATCGATGTATGTAATCCACCAAAGTTTCGTTCGTTTTCTGTCGCTCCACCACTAGATCACCGATAGTGATGTGGTGTTGAGCTCTGGCAAACCGCTTAACGAAGAGATTTTCTAATTCTGCAAAAGTCTTGACTGATCCATTCGGCAATTCTGCATACCATTCAAAGGCGATCCCTGATAAACTGCTGACAAACTGTCGAAAAAGTAAGGCGTTGCTCCCACCGGCAATGCAGCAACTGGCACGAAAATGTGCGACATGTTGTCGTGGGTTTCCCGTTCCATCGAAACTCTTAAACAGAGGTGGTACAAAGTCCTCCGGGTATTGGACTGCATCAAATTCTTCAGGGTAAGGTCTACCCGTCTGAATAGATGTTCCATTCTTGGATTGAGCTAAGGCTTCTCGCACCTGCTGTTCTACCATGCTCTTAATATCCTTTTCGGGAATCATGTTCGTGCGTGAATCTTTCTTCAGCTGATCATCTCTGTTAACAGATGTAATCTCTTTTCCTCCATCTACAATATGGATGACCTCCGGGGGTTTTTCCTTCTGAGGCTGGGCCTGACTCTGAAGAGTGGCTAAGGCAGCAACCATCTCTTCCATCCTTTTCGCCATCTGGGAAATCGTATTATCTTTTTCTTGAAGTTGTGCTCTCATTAATTCTAGCTCATCTGTTTCTAAAGCTGGCTGAACTCCCTGCGAGGCTGACGATGCTCGTGTTTCAACCATGTTAATCTCAACATACTCTTCATCCATAAATTCTGACGAATCCACTTCGTCCCTTAATTCTTCTCCTCTTTCTCTTGCTAGCCATCGGATTTCTATTCTTAGTTGCCCTATGACATCCTCAAGTGGCCTTTTTTGAGCAATCTCATGGTCGTTAGGAGATGACTGTTGAACCTTTCTTTCAGGAGTTTCCTTCACTGCGGCACTCTCTTCATATCTGGGATCTTCAGTGAGACTCCTCTTTCCAGAATGTTTTGTTTGTATTGGTTCGACAATAATAGGTCGCCACACCATCCTTCTTATAGCAGAAGGCTTAGGACCGGCTGGTCTGTCGGCGGTGCGTAAGTAGGTGGTGTCCTCCCTAATATGGAGACCCGATACAACAACAGGTGAGCCTTCCTCGCTAGCTTGTACCTTTTTCTTTGGTCTTTCAGAGACAGAAGCAGGCTCTATTCTAGGACCGAGGAAAGACTTAACTGGCACTCGTCCCATTCTTCTCAGAATCTCTGATACATGACATCCTTCTTTTCTGGCTAATTTCTCGACTACCGCACGCAATCGGGTGAACGGTGTAGCCCTGCTCTTCTTCTTCTTACTGTCACTGTAATATGTAGGCTGGGGTAACGCACCGACGATCTTTCTGGCATCTACTTCATCAGATGCAGCAGAGAGAGGGTGGAATCTATTTCTTTCCAACAGTGGTGAGTATTCTTGCATTCCTTCCTCTTTCTCTTCGGGGATTTCTTCAAGACAGGTGGCTTTAGCTTCTCTGACCTTCTTGATCTTAGCAAACTTCCTGTTTTTATTCCTCCTTTGTGTCCACGTTAAGGGCCTATACTTCGAACCAGACCCTATTTCGAAAACAGACGGTATCACAGCGAAGTCTGAACCCTCCACGGCGACAGGCTTATAACTGACTTGTACTTCTTTTCCTTTCAGTTTGGCAGGAACTGGGGTAGGTGCAGTAATGACCAGACCGGTGGGGGTAGAGACGACAGTCCTGGGGGTAGCAGTCCACTTCTTGTAAATAACAGTGTTCCCTTCAACAGGTGCTCTCTGCAGGGGAGGGAATTTTTGAGTTGACTTCAGGTTAAACTCAATCATAGGTTCTTCAGTCTCAGGAACTTTGTTCATCAGTGCGAAAAGAGTAACATCGGGAAACTTAATGTCCGTATTGTCAAACCCTTGTCCGAAGCAGATGATTGCATTGCTAGGCAGCTCGTCCTGGTAGACAGCTAAGTCAAGTCCGCTGGTAAAAGAGAAGATCAGCTTCAGGGCAGGCATCTTCTGCAAGGCAAGCTCCGACTATCAGTCCTGAATTATGCTTCCTTCGTCAGGACGAAAAGAAAGAAATCGAAAAGAGTCCAAACACAATTTATTTAAGTTTGATTAAAAAGAGATTTTGTTTGTAGGGCACTTAGTTTATTTGTTAAAAATGAGAGGAGATTAGAGAGGGTAAAGGCCACAATCCTGAGCTGAGAAAGAAAGGGAAAATCTCGTAGTATTTCCCAACCCGAAGGACCGCTCCTAAACTAACACCTATTGGGGGTCTACCTCGCCTCTCCGGAGAGGTATCAAAGGAAGATTCCAGAACCTCTCTGTTTAGGGGTGTCTAAACAGTGGCTCCAAAATCCAAAAGGAGTTGACTATACCCGTTCAAGACAGAAATGAGCGAGGTATGCCAACGGAAGAATGGTAGTCTGATCCACTAGGGGCATGGACTTACTACCGATTTATGCAAGCAAAACCATCCGATCAAAATGAAGACAGGAACTAGTCCCCAATGGAGTCGCCAGAAATGTGTCGGCGTATTTTTTTTTAGGTTTTATATATAATTTAGAAAGTAGCATTTGATTTTGAAAATAATTTTAAATTTGAAAAATTATAAGATGTGAAATTAGACCGATCTCACATCCCAAATAGTTTATATAAACGAGCACCGCACCACAAACCGTATATTTATCCCGAAGAATAAATACATTGCTTGATGATGGGGCTCGATTAAATAAACTAGAAGATTTGTGACATCCATTTGGTTTGCGAACCAATTTTATAAGCCGACAAGTTCCCCTGCTTAATATAAAGGAATTAAGCAGGGTTTATATTACCTGGGTTCTTAAAGTTCCCTATAAGGCAAGCCCCTATAGTTAATTACATCTTAAATGACGGGAATCATTTAAGAAAACTCTCGATAATGATCAGTGGTTTTGCTTTCAAGAATTTCAAAGTTTAAGTTTTTCAAAAGATAGAGTTTTGGAAATTTCAATAGGGATTATTTTAAGAATCCAAAGAAAGAGAAGTAGGAGAAGCTGAGGATCCAAGAAGAATCTTGGCCACTTCCCAAACTATCCTATTGTTTGGCTTCAATTTGGGAGTTTATTTAATGTTGCAATCCTGCCAGTTTTAATTAATTAGGACTTATACTTGTATGATATGACCACACAAAATAGCCTCTAAGATGTGAGGGTTTATGTCTTAACAAACGACTACCTTGGAGTCCTAAGACCGGTTAGGGCTTAATTTGCATAACACAATTATGTAAATGCCTAACGAGAAGTTGAGGATTTATGTCGCACTAGGCAAACTACCTCGAAATCCTATGGCTTGGTTATTTAATTCTAAGAAAGTTTTGCTGAAGTAGATCTGAGTTTTACTGATGACAATGGCTGTGCTGCCCACTATGCTCCGAGCTCCTTGTTGTTGTAGACGTTTAGTTTTAGAATGTGAAAATCAGGAGATGAGAGAAGTGTTTTGGTGTAGAAATCTTAAAGTCCAGATGCCTTTTAGTGTTTTAATTAAAACAAATCTTAAAGTTGTTTAAACAGAACCGATTAAGATCCCACGGTTCCGTCATCCCGGCACCGTTATTTTCATCGAATTCACTTAGTCCGGATGAATTTGCTAAACTCAACTGAATGAGTTCCACACTTTCATTTAGACCGTGGGAAATCCCGTTAGCAACACGTGGGTTACATCATCCGAGGTATTCACGATCATTCAACGAGACGTTTTAATTTAGTTAAAGTTGTGGTTTTGTTGTTCTATTTGTGATTAAATTTTGAGTTGTTTTATATTTTGAAATGTTGTAGCGGTGGATTTTATCTTGTAGTGATTTTTAATTTAGTTTTGGTTTCAGTTTTGTGGCTATCCTAAAGGTTTTGGTTTTCATGAAACAATCTTTTTTAACATGCAATAAAAGTAAAACGCAGTGCAATAAAGTAAATTGCAATAACATAAAAGAGTACCTGGAGAGTCTTGCCGTCATTCCAAGCTACACTTTAAAACACATGTTAAGGCATTTAAATATTTGAACAAGTACCTAGGTAAAGACTAAAGGAAGGGTTTTGGTTGTCTACCAGAATCCTAATCCTATAGCTAGAATGGTGTTTGATTTATTCAAGTTAAACCTTTTATAAATGATATCAAAATCTTATGTTAATTTAATTAATTTTAATTTTTACATTATGTTTTAAAGTAAGTTGACTTAAAATTATTTAAAGTTCGCAACTTTTTTATTTAGGTTTGTTTTGAAATGATTCTTAATTAGTTCCAAATATTTTAATTTACTTTTTAATTATTTAACATTTTAGGTTTTAATCAATAATTAGATTATTTAATGATGTAGGTTTTAATCAAATTAAGTATTATTTACTTTCAATTATTTAATAATTAATTCCACTTATCCTCTTAAGTTTAAGAGTTAAATATTATTAAGTGATTTATTTAGGGATTTTTAAATTAAAGAATCAATATCCTCTTAAGTTATATCCCTATTTTAATAATCCAATTTTAATTAATCTTCCAAAATTTAAATCACTAATTAATTAAAATTTCATTATGGGTTTATTAAAGTGATTAATGGGTTCACACCCTTCAAGTTCCCAAAGTTTCAATCATCTAAGAGAAGATTAAAATCAGATATTTTACCCCCATTTTGATTAAACCTAATGTTTTAATTAGGGGTTAAAATCTTTTAATTACCTTTATGCCCCTTTAAGCTTATTTATTTTATAACTCATTAAATTAAGCTTAAATGAAATTAAAATTTTTATGCCACTCCACTCACATGTCAATTAAGACATTAGAAGAGAAAATGTGATTTTTCTCAATTTAATTTATTTATATAATTATTTTTAATGGAAAATAGAGATTTTTAAGGAAAATTCATCAACATGACCAAGGTGAAGTTCTGTCCTTAAGAAAATTATGGGACACTCCTAATGACCAGAGGACTACTTGGACCAATTTTGGTGATTTTTTTGAATTATATTTTATTTATTAGAATTATTTTAAGTTTTGGAGTGTTAATTAATTATAAAATAAAATAAAAGTTGAAAAATGAATTTTATTTTTTTCAAAAATCCCTCTGACCTCAAGAAAGCCAGAGAAACAAATTTTATATTTTTATGATTTTTCTTTGATTTATTAGAATTAATTTAGTGGGGAAGGCTAGAAAATACCTTTTTTAGTTTAAAAATTGTTTTAAGCATTTAAAATTTAATATCTTTACTTTGAGACTTGGGAAAAATATTTGGTTTGTTCCTAAGTTATTAGGGGACAAAATATGACATTTTTATGATTTTTATTATTTTTATGATTTTTATTATTTTTTAATTATTAAAAATATTAAATTATGCTCAAAAATGAAATTTTTAGAAAATTCCAATTTTATTTTTCTTAGACTCCTCTGATATCAGAGAAGTCCCAAAATCCATTTGGTGAAATTTTGAAATGTGTTTTCGGAGTTATGAATTTTTAAACTTCAATTTTGATTATGTGGCTTAATTGATCCATTTAGTGGGGTTAAACATTTCCAATTGAATTCAAATTTTTATGTGAGGTTCCCCTGATCCTAGGGATCAGTGGAGAATTGATTTCAAGTTATTTTAATGTGTGATTAACTTTAATTAATTAAAGTTCAATTTTGAGTGATTAGGCCAATTAGAATTTTTTTTAATGAATTAACTCAAACCATAATTATCCTAGGGTCCTCTAGTCCTAAGGAACTTCATCAAATTTTCCTAGGATTTTCTGAGCAACATGCTAATTTTTGGAATTAAAATGTCAAAAACAGTGACATAAGCTTGAAAAATACATAACTTACCACAGGGATAGCCTCTGGCATTGGAAAATACAGGGAATGTTCCCAAGATCAGAGGCTACAAAAGCCCTATAGTCTCATGCCATGGTGAAATGTATACATGCATGGAGAATAAAAATGGTCAAAATAGTATTAAATTAATTAAAAATAAAATACTCAACAAAATAGATCAATTCCTTTTCCACATTATTCTCTCTATTCACTGAGCAAGAGGGTATTTTTCTTTTATTTTTATGATTTTTCTATGCAAAGATATTAATTTTTGAAGTTTCAGGTATTTAAATAAATAAGAAAAATCTCATTTTCCTACTTAAACCAGTCAACGCCGCATCAACCTCGGCAGCTCCGAAGCTCTACGTGTCGCGCTCCCATTCGACGCCGCCACCTGAGTCAGCTGCCATGCGTCCCGCGGTCCCGCTCCATCTTCTGGTCTGACTTGATCTCCGTCGTACAACCGATACACAATCGATCGGACGGCTCCTGGTCATCGTCTACGACTGGTGTGCACCCGTGACCGTCGACCTTCTAAACCTAACATCTCCCTCGATTCTCAACGGATTTTCGAGTTCTTCTGCTCTATGGATTCGTCTCGAGAAAGAGAACACATCCATATGGTAAACATGTTTTCCAATTGACTTGAATAAAATGAAGAATCTCTGGAAGCTCGGGAGGAAGAAGAGGGCAATACCTTGGCTCTGAGAGGTGAAGCTTCTATCAGAGAGGCTCGACACGTTCGTTGGAGTCTAAGGAGGCTAGGGATGAAGCCTGAAGCTGTGGTGAAATGTCTAGGTTTGACTTCCACCAGGCCCGATCACAAAGCTTGGAGGCTGGAACAACTGGGTGGTCTGGAGAGGGGGCTTTCACTGGGGAACATTTTCTCTACCTCTGGTGAAGGTGTGGGAAGAGTTAATTTGGATTTGGTGAAGTTTCAGAGAGTGTCCTGTTTCTGGCCTGATTTTCAGCTGAGAAATTGAGCTCAGCTGGGAGAATTCAGGGCAGGAGAACAGTGGGATTCTTCTTCTCTAGGCTGGGAGAAGCTCTGGGAGTGATTTGGTGAGGTTTGGTTGAGAAAAATTTCAACACCCTTCAGCAGCTTTCTCATGGCCAAGAAGAGGTGTTTAAATGATCAGGGCCATTTGGCTGAGCTAGGGCTCAATTGGTGGGTGGATTCCACTGCTCAGGTGGAGGGCAAAGGAGCTACAAGGTTTGATTTGGCTGAAGTGGCCAATTGAGTGAGTTTGGGTTTGCTTGATTTGGTGGTGGCTCTCGATTTTGACTCCCTCCGGTGGCTAGGCTGGCCTGCAAGGACAAGGGAGCTGGCCATGAGTCAGGTCAACCAAGGAGTAGGGTTTAATGGAGATAAACCAGGCAAGGGGGGATTTTGGGGTGAGGCAAAAGAGGATTTGTCCATTTAAGGGAAGAGATCCATTAAAATGGGGAACTCTTGGTCCATGGCTCACTTAGCTTGGGCTAGGTGGATCTAGGGTGGTTCCTAGGGCTCACTTAGTGGTTGTGGATAGGTTGGTTTAGCCACATTTGGTTCAACTTGGTTTGGTTTGGTCATGGGTTCAAATTGACTCATTTGGGTTTGGGTTGGGCTAACTTGAGTTAGGTCTTGATTTGGGTCCAAATGTCATGAGAAATTTTGAAAACGTGATTTCCATGAAGAAGTTTCATGAAGACATGGGGAGGTTTTGAATTCAATTGGAAGGTCAATTTTGTGGATTTTGGTATTTTGGTTAATTTGGGGAGGGTTGAATCAACTTGGGTCCAAGTTGGGTTAAGGTGGGTTTTAGACCCAATTCAAAGTTTCAAATGGTCTAGGGGAATGTATTGAAGTGTTCCCAACATCAATTTGGAAGAAATTTTAGGGTTTGGCTAATCAATTTGGTAGGTTTAGGGCATGGGTTCACTTTAGGCTAAAATGGGGGTATTGGATTTCAAATGGAATTTAACTCAAATATGAATCAATTTGGACTTGGATTTGGTTTTGATTGATAGTAATGATGTTGAATTAAAGTTTATAATTGAAATTGGGCAAAATTGAGGTCAAATGGGTTGGTTTGGTGTGACATTAGCAATCTAGGGATTTTGATAAAACTGGGTTATTTTGGCAAAATTGGGCTATGGTGTAGTTGAACAAAATGAAATTGGGAATATGTAGGATTTTTTGAAATTTTCTAGGAATTTTTAGAATTTTGTGCCAAAAGGGTATTTTAAGGTATCAAGAGGTTATTTGGAGCATATTGGGGTATTTTGGTAAATTTAAAAGGTGGGGGTTGCTTCAAAATGATTTTTAGTATTTTTGGGAATTTTGGGTAATTTTTGGGGAATTTTGGAAAATTTGGGGTAATTAGGTAATTTTAGGTAGGTTTGAAGGACTCAATGTCACAACTAGGCATTTGACAAAAGTTGAATTTTGATTATGATGAAACTTAAAGTGAGCCATGGACCAAGAAATTTCCACCCTGAACATCTCTTGGGTTATTTCCTACCCTCTTAGCCAAAGAGTTAGAGGTTTGGACTTAGCCACATGAGTGCTCAAATGAACTAGGGGAAGAAATGGGTAAGGATGGTGTGTGTGAGAGTTCAGTGTGTGTAAGCCAGACCTCATCAGGATCAGACCACCCAGGGTAGTCCTAAGGCTTGAACAACCTTATAGGAGCTCACTATTGGTTCTCCATATGGTGGTCTTAACCTTCTATGGTGATTTAGAGGTTTGCAATCATCCAAGTGGGGTCCGAAGAGGAGTCAAGAAGTAGCTGAATTGCTAAAGGGTGGGTCCCAATTCTAGTCCTCTAGGATAGTCAAGGAGAAAACCTTATGGCTAGATCCTAAGAACTACTAAGGAGAGAAAAGACCTCACCAAAAGTGAGGTCAACACAATCCAAGTGTCTTAGTGGATGTGTCTCACTCTAATCCTTTTAAGTGGCAACTAAAGAGTATGGGTGACATGCATTTTGGCTAGCATAATGACTGACTCCACTAAATGGAGTGGTTGACCACCCATTATTAGTTGATGACCTTGCACCGGATGGTGTAAAATAAGGTGGTCACTGAGGTGAGGAAGAAGGAGGCAATCACTCATATGAATGAAGTTGAGAGGAGGCTCGTTCAAATAGATAAAAGGAATAAATTCTCTCATTCAAATGAGAGAAGGATTGGGTAAACTAAGAAGTAAAAAAAATTCATTGCGGCCTTTGAGAGAAAAAAAATATCAAGCTGAATGAGGCACTGGCAAAGACAATACTCATTGATGATCATGTGAAGGGGCATTCCTTATAGATTCAAGAGAGCATTAGTTTGGCTGTCAATTTATTTGTTAAAGAAGGCCTAGTTGATCCCTAGTGGCCTAACATGAGGCTGCTCATCATTATTCTTTTTGACCCAATGCAAGATAGTGAAAAATCCATTGGAGTGGCCGAATAAGGAGGCGGTAGTGAAGACAAATTGAATGCTCATTAGGTTTCTTTTCCTCTATTTTTTCTAATTTATTTCTTGTACTTTTAAGAAGAAAATTTTATTTTGCATGGTAGCAATCAAATGGATCGTATAGTTAAGTAGAAATGTTTATATATATTTTTTTTATCGTGAAAACTTCTTATCATTTCACCTTTACCACACTTTACTTTATCGCTCGATTGTTGGTTATGGTGTTGACCTTACTTTTGTGAGAATCATTCTTAAATCCCACTGTTAGTCACTAAACATTAGTGTCTAGGGTAAAACCCTAATGAAACATTTTAAACCCAAATTTAATGACATCCTAAAATGATCAAATTAGCAATGACAAACCCTGATCTGATCAAACATTGATCAAACAGGTCAACCTTTGACCCAAATGGTTAAATTAGGTCATAATGGTCAACCCATGACCCAATGACCACCCCATTGACCAAAACGCTCAATTTTGATCCAAATAGTCAAACCACGTCAAAATGGTTAATCCATGACCCAATGATCACCCCATTGACCAAACAGGTTAACCTTTGACCCAAATGGTCAAACTATGTCAAAATGGTCAATTCATGACCCAATGATCACCCCATTGACCAAACAGGTCAAGCTTCGACCCAAATCGTCAAAATGGTCAACCCATGATCTAATGACCACACCATTGACTGAAATGGTCAACCTTTGACCCAAATGGTCAAATTAGGTCAAAATGTCAACCCATGACCCAATGACCATTACATTGACTCAATGCCAACCCCATTGACCACTAAGTCAACCTAGACACAAAATTGGTTAAACCTCACTAATTTGATCAATTTGAGACATTAAAATGATCAAACATCATAATGTGGTCAACCCTAGTCAAACCTAAGTCATATTACCAAAATTAATAACCCCATGATTAAATTAACGATGACAAGGTTAAGTAACTCACTTTGGTCAACCCTGGACTTGGACTGGTCAGCCATGGTCAACCCTGGTCAACTACGGTCAACTTTAGTCAAATTTTGTCAAAATATTCAATTTTAAAACAAATTAATAAAATTAATCAAATTACTAACCTCCAAAATCATGTTATTTAATTTATGAGTTAATATTATAATTTCCTACACTTTTAATTAATTACTTAATTAATTCAAAGTGAAATTATAAGAAAATAACCCTAAAATTCAAATTAAATATGACACCATATATGACATAATAAATGGTCTCCAAATTTAAAACTCCACCATGACATCATAAATGACATCATGTGAGGTCATCAATGGGTCACACATCCTCCATGAGATTCATCCCACATGGGTTAACACATTGAATAACCCATGAGCCACCACTTTAACCATGATTAAAAACACCATCATGACACCATCATCATGGTGAGGTATATGTGTCATTGTCTTTCAAAATTGTGGTGTGACTTGGATGCATAGGTGGAGAGCTGCTTAACCATTAACCAATGGAGAGAAGAGCTTATCCAAATCAATTTCTTCCATGATTATATCTATCATGAAAAGCCATGGGAAGTGGAGGAGTACAGAGCTTATGTGTCACTCTCCTTTAGCCTATGAAATGAATTAATAAATTTACATGGGGGTGGTGAATTTGGCTGAACTTAGCTCTCTATATCCACCTCTTAAGCTAGCCAATAAAGACAAGCCAAAATATAAACCCAATCTTCACCATGGTGGTTAACCTTGGGGGGGGGGGAGCAATTGAACTTATCCTTCAACTAAGAGACTTATCTATAGCCACCATTAACATGGTTTGAACCTCACCTAGGTGAACTCAAGTTTTCCCATGAACTCCCATGGTTATAAATAAGTTAAACCCGAGAAGACCAAAAGTGGAGAGGAAAATAAGAGAGCCAGCTAGTTTGCTCAAATTCAAAACTCCCAACATGAAACTTATTCCCTAAGACCTAAGCAATTGATCTCTCATAGAATTAGGCCTTGAAATCCACTGTCTGCCCTAATTTTTTCACCTGAAAATAGGACAATTTTCAGTTTTGAAATGAAGTCTCTCCAAACTTCAAATTAACCATTCCAAAACCATCATAGACACCTATGAAGACAATCCCAATCAAAATTGGCCATCCTCAAAGGCTCTAACCCATTGTTCAACATTCTATTCCTAAACCGTGACACCATGAGATCAAATCCATATCTAGTCTCAATTTAACCTCAAATTGAGTTGGGGATAAGCTTTATGAGGTCAAGACAAAGCTGTAGAACTAATTTAATTGAATTTTCATCCACTGAGACCAAGGTATGGCTCATTCAAACTTGCTTAGGCTTAAGCCTGATACTTTTTAAACTAACCAATCCAAAAACCTAAAATCACCATATGGATGGGTTCATCATCTCTAGATGAAGCTCTAGAAACAAAATAACTTGAATCCATCAGGAACCAAGCAAAATTTTGTCCCTAGAGCATGGACGTCTTGCGGGATAGACCAGAGCAAAGGAGATGAACGTATGCCATCCATTTCCATGTTTTGGAAATGGACGACTATGATTTAATCCAGATCGATCCGCTATTTGAAATCCTGCAACTGATCAGCCGCTTTTTGACACATCAGAGGACACGTGGCTCTCTCTGGTAATTAAGATTTATTTAAATCCTGAATAACCTTAAAAAATTCAAAAATAGATATGTTGACATCCAAAAATCATAAAAATAAAATAAAAATATGCTTAAGCTCAGAGTGATGAGGAGAAAACAATAAAACTAAAATCATAATTTAACGAGTTTTCTTTTATTTTTTATTAATTAATTACTCTCTGATGTAATTTAATTATCTAAAAATAATTATAAGTCCAAAAATTATGAAATTTTTACAGAATAACCCTTTCATAATTAGGAACAGTTTGTGATTTTTTCCAGAAAATAGGGGAGTCTTTGGGTAAGAATATCTATTTTCCTATGAAACTTATGTAATTATTATCATAATAATTATAAAAGTTAGGAAATAGGAAAAATAACTTTAAAATTGGTTAAGAACCTTATTGTGACAGTCTTAAACCCTAAAATGACAAATCTTAACATTTGGAGAGTTTAAAACGACATCTTAAGCATTTAAGGTTAAAATTATAAACTTAAATTTAAACCTTAAAATCTATTAAAACTTAGATTACCACTTTAAATCAAGACAAAACAAACCCTAATTAGGTCTAATCCATAATTAGACCTGATTAATTCACTAAGCCTTACTTAAATTAGGCTTAATCAACCTTAAATCCTAATTATGTTTAATCCATTATTAGATCTAGTTGAACTCATTAAATCTTAATTAAATTATGTTTAATACAAATAAAACCCTAATTAGGTTTAATCCATTATTAGATGTAATTAAACTCATTAAATCTTAATTAAATTAAGTTTAATACAAATCAAACCCTAATTAGGTCTAAGAAACCATTAAGACCTAATTAAACTAAGTTAGACCTTAATCACATTATGTTTAACTTAATGAACCCTAATTAGTTCTAAAACATCATTTAGGCCTAATTAAACCAAGTTAGACCTTAATCACATTAGATATAACTTAATAAACCCTAATTAGGTCTAAAACATCCTTTAGACCTAATTAAATGAAGTTAGACCTTAATCAAATTAGTTTAACTTAATAAACCCTAATTAGGTCTAAAACATCCTTTAGGCCTAAATAAACAAGTTAGACCTTAATCACATTAGGTTTAACTTAATAAACCCTAATCAAGTCTAAAACATCCTTTAGGCCTAATTAAACCAATTTAGACCATAATCACATTAGGCTTAACTTAATAAACCCTAATTAGGTCAAAGACACCATTAAGACCCAATCAACCAAGTCAGACCTTAATCACTTTAGGTTTAACTTAATAAACCTGAATTAGGTATAAAACACCCTTTAGGCCTAATTAAATCAATTTAGATGTTAATCACATTAGGTTTAACTTAATAAACCCTAATTAGGTCTAAGCACCCTTTAAGCCTAATTAAACCAAGTTAGACCTTAATCACATTAGGTTTATCTTAATAAACCCAAATTATGTCTAAAACATCTTTTAGGCCCAATTAAACCAAGTTAGACCTTAATCACATTAGGTTTAACTTAATAAACCCTAATTAGGTCTAAAACATCTTTTAGGCCCAATTAAACCAAGTCGGACCTTAATCATAATAGGTTTAACTTAATAAACCTTAATTAGGTCTAAGACACCATTAAGACCTAATTAAACCAAGTTAGACCTTAATCACATTATGTTTTACTTATTAAACTCTAATTAGGTCTAAAACACCCTTTAGGCCTAATTAAATCAAGTTAGACCTTAATCACATTAGGTTTAACTTACTAAACCCTACTTAGGTCTAAGACATGCTTTAAGCCTAATTAAACTAAGTTAGACCTTAATCACATTAGGTTTAACTTAATAAACCCTAATTAGACCTAACCATAATTAGGTCTATCGGTGCATTTTTATTATGTTTTATTTGTTTTTAGGAGTTGCCCAGTAGAAGCTGTCAGTCACCAGAATCGAAATCCTGTAGCCCGCTTTGGAAGGACGTTAAATTTTAATTTATGTATAAATTTAGTTTAGGGAAAATATATGAAGTCAAACTGATTTCATATTCCTAGTAGTTTAAATGATCGAGCACTACACATTAAGCTACGCATCTATCATGAAATATAGGAACATTCCTCAATAGTGCGGCTCGATTAAATAAACTAGAAAATCAATGACATCCGTTTGGTCTGCGAAACTTGTATTTTGACCAAAATATTCTCCTATCCAATGCATATGAATTAGATAGGTTTTATATTAAAACTAGGTTTTCTTAGATTTCTTATAGGCGCAAGCCTTTATAGTTAACTACATCTTAGATGACCGAGGTCACAAAGAAAAATTTCGATAAAGAATAGGAAAGATATTTTACGACTTCAAGAGGGCAAGGATTATTCAACAAAATTGTGGTAATCAGAATCCAATGGGTGAAAGGTTCAAATTTTGGAACAATTGATTGTAAGAATCCAAATGAGGAAGAACTAGGGGATGTTATGGATCCAATAAGAAATCTTGGTGACTTCCCGATCTATCATATTGTTTGGCTTCATTTCGAGAAACTTAATTGTATGTTTCATCGTGCCAATTTTATTTATATAGGGTTTACATTCAATTGATATCGATCATGTGAATAACCTAGAAGTTGGGAGGATTTATGTCATATCGAATGATAACCTTAGAAACCTAAGGCGAGTTGGAGCATATATTGCACTAAGCTCAAAGGCTCAAAAGATGAAGTGAGGGTTTATATTACACCAGAAAAGTACCTCTAAGTCCTATGGCTTGTTTATTTCTAAGGAAAAGATTGCTATTGTAGATCCATTAATTTCTCTCTCAAATGTGTTCCTCCACGACCTAGATCATACTGCCCACGGTGTATGACCCGAGCTCCTTATTATTGCAGAATGTTTAGCTTAAGAAGTGTCATGTTTTGGAAGGTTTAAAATTGAGGGGGCTTAATGTTTTAATTAAAACAAATGTTTAAGTTGATTATGGCGACACATGTTAGGATCCCACGGTTCCCTCGTTCTGGCATCACCATTTTCATCTGATTCCCTTAGTCCAAATGAATTTACTAAACTCAACTGAATGAGTTCCATACTTTCATTTAGACCATGGGAAACCCCATTAGCAACACGTAAGATACCTCTCCGTAGGATTCCTGACCATCCAACGAGCATTTTAATTTTAGTTACGATTGCAGTTTTGTATTGTTTCTAGTTATGTTTGAGTTGTTTTATATTTTGAATGTTGTGAGTTAGTTTTGGTTTTCATATGAGGTGTTATATGCTCTGAAAGTTAAAACAAGCAAACTGAACTAAACAGGTGTATATGCTTTGAAAAGTAAAGCAAGCAAACTAAACTAAACAGGTGTATGTGTTGCGGTGTATGTAAGAAAGGCGAAATGTGGAGTGTACGTGGTAAACCAAAAGAAAGACGAAAGAAAACTAAAAGATCGAAAAAGAACATCTCGTAGAAAACATGAAAAAATTTTGTGAAGAAAACTCGTAGGAAATCCGTAGAAAAAGAATGTAGGAAAACAACAAAAATGGACTACAAGTCTGGGAGGACCGTAAGCATGATGGCGCAGAGGACTCAGAGCTGTGCTATATGTATTCTAGCCTTATGTGATAACTACGAAATCGACATCATATAGAGGGTAGTTCTAACTCGATCTGAGAAGTTAACCATGAACCTTTGTAAATTTTTCATTCATTTCACTTTGGATTGCATGCAAGTGGAAACTTATGGGTGAGAGGCTATTTTGTTGTAGTGGTAGTTTTTATATTTTCAAAATATATATGTATATTTTATTAAATAGTGGGATCCATAGGTTGACTATCCTAATCGAATTAGGACTACTAGCAACCTTATGGTGATAATGGAAGAAATCTCCAAGGATGTGGGCAAATAGTATCGTAATTTCCTTCGTCTACCCTCTCAAGGGTCTTTGAGTCAGGAGATTCTGCTCTAGAAATTTCTCGTATCCCTCGTCTATGCACTGTCATCATCGTCCTCCCCCAACCATCCTACTTACAGCCTTACTTGATGGCCCCACATATAGCAGAAGGCTATATGTGCGTGCTTATGCGTCCTACATAAGCACGGGACTTAGGCTAAGAAGTAAGAAGAAACAAAGGACAGGGGGCAAGGAAGAGAAAGAGGAGGAAACAATCCTACCTAAAACACGACATGACGGAGAATGGTCGTTCCCAAAAAAGGCATAAAGTAACAGACATGAACTGGTATAAGAAAAAAGCAAGCTCCATATATGGTGCAAAAGGGGTGGCCACGGAGCAAGTAAACATGTAAAGAGAAATTCCTATGAGTGAGTGTAAAGGGTGATCGTAAGGCGTCTAAAACAAGTGAACCAGACCTCTCCCAACATAGTGCAGAGTGGTGGCCATGAAAGCATGTAAAGTAAGGGAATAGATCCCTCCAACATAGTGCAAGGAGCAACCCTCAAAATAGAATGCCAAGGAAATGTAAAAGTTCAAATTACTATATGAAATGCTCTTCTTACCAACCACATTCCCTTCATGGTTCTATGTCTCCTAAATAACATAAATTTTTCCATACATGTCATATCAAAGAGAATAAGCAAGTAGGTCCTTTGAGATAATGTGCCATAACAAGTAGAAGGTGTATTGAAATAGTGTAGAGAGCAAGTGTGCAAGTGAAGTGTCTCCAAAAACTAGCATATAGAATTAAAGCAAATCAAGCATGAATCACATCTCAAAATTCTCTCTTTGAAGTCGTAAGCATGCCACCTCCTCTCCTTCTTTTCTTCACTTGAAGGAAACACAAACAATCCCCATCAAAGTTAATTTGAAATGGTGCAGCAAGAAAACAAT